>CAWVRF010001444.1:0-600000 GCA_963932465.1 Maratus speciosus | reverse complement strand
TATGTTGAAAAAAAATGCAAGTGAAACTACTCATGTATGTAAGAAGAGATCAGTCAAATTTAACGGCGGAATTTCAGTAGAAAGTCTGTAAAAAAAATAATATACAGTATGGGACCTCAAATCCGGACTGGCTGGGACCGTGATCATTCCGGATTTCGGAATTTTCCGGATTTCAGGTCCTTAACCAAAACAATAAATAAACAGATACAGTAGATGCCCGTGGCAAAATTTTACATGCTGCGAAGCAGTCTATATCGCGAATTGCCATGTTTGGCTTAGAGTAAACAAACAGTCAAAAATGCAAATTACAAAAAATAACTGAAAATAAGGATAAGATTTTTTTTTAATGCATCATATTCTTAGGAATATTAAAACATCTTTTAGAAAATGCGTCGTTGTTCACGAGAGCCGAGTTAGGCCTAGGAAACTATATCAATTGCCATGTAGGGCTTAGTTTAAGTAAACAGACGAAAACAAATTACAAAAAAGAATTTAAAATAAGAATAAGAATATTTTTTAAATCCTGCACATTATTAGCAACATTAAAACATCTTTTAGAAAATGAAAATGCGTCGTTGTTCATGAGAGCCTAGCAAGGTCTATGAATCTATATCGGGAATTGCAGTATTAGACTCAGTGAAAATAAAGAGAGAAACATTTTAATTTTTAAAATAAAATGTTCCAAGAAAGTTTTAAAATAAACAAAAACAAGAGGAAGTCTATTCAAACTCTATTCTTTTCGTATAAAAAGGACTTCGTAAATGTGTTATTAAGTTTGCATTGCACGAGAAAGAAATTATTGAGTTGCAAGCTGTTGTGTTTGGAAGACAGGAGGTGATAGAATAATATTGTAAAGTTATTTAGGATATTGAAATTCAAAATCATTTTTTTAGGATCGATCGTATAGTGTATATTTAACATTTTGCTGTGGCCACAAAAGACCACTTTGACATAACAGTCATTAATTAAAGAAAATCTGAATTTACTTATCATACATTTGGAAATTAAGAACAAAAAAAATAAAAGGTAAAAGCATTACCTGCATTGACCCGAAAGAACAGAAAAATGATGGGGACATAAACAAATGAGAAATCTTCCTTGATATATATTTTTTTATGAAGCAATTTTTTTTTGCAGAACATAGCGCATTATCATGGAGTACATATCATATTCTTTTAGATGTACTTTTTTATGATCGACACATACAAATCTACTTTCATTCTACGTTCTTACTAAAGATAATAAAATAATTTCTTTCCTTTGGGGAGTATGGAGGCATGGGCATTTAGATGATTTTTATAGCATCATAATTCTACGACTCGAAATAAAAGCAATACTTGAATTAAAAATAATAATAATGCCGTCAACAGAATTTTTTATCCACATCCTACAGAAGAACCAGAAGTAACTGATCAAAGAATCTCGCCATAAAAAAAAGACGAAACTATGCAGCCGATTACACAATTATAGAGAAATATTCTTGCACTTTTAATACTCCTTACTGTAGATACGAAATTCGTTTATTATTTTTTGTAGAAGGGGAAGAGGCATCCACCCATTCTCTGCGTTCGTTACAGAACACTCATGCAGGCACGGACATAATTTCTTCGCAGAACGGCAAAAAAAGGCAGCCATTCTGCATTGAAGTCCCAACTCAACTACACTACTGAATGCGCACGAGCTCTCCGAGAAGAGGAGTAAAGGGGGTTGCTATAATCCTTGAAACACGCCAACTTTGGCTGAACGAACATACAGGCGCCATGCATTGGCATAAAATGCAATGCTAAAGAATATAAAAAACTGCTTTAAAAAAGGAAATTTCATAGATTTCACTGAGATAAGATGCCAAACAGTAGTAAAGAGTTAAAAATTTTGAAATTACGAATTAAACTGATTTAAATATTATTGGCTAAGGGGTGGAGCTACAAAAGGATATGACTTCACAAATAGAAAGATATGGAATTTTCCAGATAATTCTTTTACCGGAAGTACAGATTTCAAAACGAAGTTTATGATTTTAAAATGAATGAAATGCTATGCCAGAAAGAAAAACTTACAAGGGAAAGTTGAAAAAAAGGGAATTAAAATAATTTTAGAATGCGGATATTAAAATTAAATGAATACAAGATTAATAAAAATATTTTCTAAATGAAATTAAATATATGGCAGTGGTTCTAAGTAACCACAACACAAGCAAACAGAAAAAAAAGAGCAAAACCAGTTTTATTCCTCTATTAAAAAAATAATTATCTCCATTGCTAATTGACAAATTTCTTTCAAATTTTCACCAAGCTGCAATAATAGTAAATTAGCCTGTGTAACAAACTTTTATTAAAATATAATGTACCTCTAAAAAAAAGGCCACTATAGAGTAACTGCAAAGAAAAACGAGATATCTATCTGCGGTTTGTTTTGTTTATTCAACTTGTTTATTTAACTCTGTGAAGTGGGTAGTCAACGTTATCAGAATGAGATCATCAGCTTTGGATGGATAGTATGTTTTGTCACGCAGAAAGAAACCATGCATAGATATTTTTTTCCCCTTTGAGTTAAAGAAAAAATATCTTTAGTACGGTGCTTACAAACAGAATTTTTTCGAAAAATGAAATTTGTTGAACATTTGAAGTAGAGGGGGGGGGGGGGATAGCAAAACAACTTTAAATATATTCTATGCATCTTTTAAAAATAGTTCTTCCCTCTGGTTATTTATTTGTTCTTTTTGTATTTTCTATTAAATGAAGAACAAGGTTTCTTTTTAAAATAAATTTAAAATGTGTGCACACACTAACTTTTCTAACTCTGTCAGCAAATAGTATTTAGATTAAAACTATAATATAAAAACATTGCAACAAACTTATTCAGTTGAGTGCAGTTGTTTAGTCTTGCTTAGTTGGAAACTGTGTTACGTATGCGCGTAGCGCCATCTGTGGGCGTTTTCCGGAATTATTTATTCCGTCTCATCGCGGAATTTCAGATTTCTTTATTTATTCCGGATTTTGGGTCGTCCGGATTTTAGGATTCCGGATTTGAGGTCCTGTACTGTACTTTCGAATATTTGGCACGAAAATACGAAAGTGACACGCGATTTAGCGAGCAGGATTTTTCCTCGCCAAAAGCAAACGATTTTAATGCATCTGAAAATTGTTTATTAATTGCTTTTTAGAATGCACGGTTTTTAATGAATCTAAACTTAATCAATGAAAGAGGTTATTATATATTTTTTTATATTACATATATATGTTGCTTGTTGCTGTAGTTATTTAATTTCATCATTGTAAAAATATTTTCTATGCTTTGCAAGTTGCAAATATCTATTTTAAGTTATAGTCAGCTGACATTTGATTGCCATAATACATTTCCATATCAAAGACGAAGTCGTTTCCATAGCAACAAAATCAAATTGACAGTGTTCTATCTGCTTAATTTTTGAGCTTGAAATAATTTAAATCAATTTAAATTTTGCTTTAAATCGTAAAATATGACATTTAAATTTTATTATAAATGAATATAAATATATATGAGAAACTGTAGTTAAAACAAACTAAAAATGACAAAACTATAGTTAAAACAAATAAAAAAATGACAAAACTAAAGTTATTTAAATTAAACTTATATAAACAAATTCAACATGAAAAGTTTTTCCTACATAAAAGCGTATTTTTTTTCATCGCCAACTGGTGATAAATCGCCAAATAAATGAAAATTTTGTTATTTTTTTACGGACGCTGTATCGGGGTTCCGCCAAAATTTTTTCTATAAACACATATATCTGTATGAGAAGAACATTCTGTAATTTTTTCAGATTTTTCTGAGTATGCCCGTATGGAGACTTTCCTTGTCAGTGACATATATCAATTTCATTATATATGAAATAGTTTAACATAATTAACACTAGAAAGACTGAAACTTAGTATATACCTATATTGTCCAAAAGCAGTCAAAATGACTGCATTGTGAAAGAATAAGAAATTTGTTAATTTTTAATAAGCAGCCAAATCTAAAATATTAAAAAATATTTGGAGGGGCCATCTATGAGAACTAGCTTCTACTGTATATTTTCCGGCCATTTGATCCACCATATCAACTCCAAATTTTGTGCTGTTATAAAATTGAATACTTTTTTCAGTTTTCATAAATTTATGCTTAGAACTATTTGGTTTGCTTTTATATATTGTAAGAACATAATTCTCTGATTTATATAGCAGAGTGGAAAAACGAGGCATGTTATCCTTCGTTTGTTTGGCTACTTTGGGTAGTTCTCTTTTGTTTCCGCTAATAGTTCCAACTAGAGTTGTTTGTTTGGCCAATAATTTTGTTGCAAGTGACATGCTAGTGAAAAAGTTATCGGTCGTGATATTTCTTCCACAGCTTGTATATGGCTCGACAAGTTTCAGAACTACATGTTCACTGAGAAGCATTGACGATGGTCATTGTTTACCTTTTCTGAAATAAGGAAAACCATTCAAAACATATTTGCTACTAACATTTGATGCAAGCCAGAATTTGATGCCAAATTTGTTGGGTTTATTAGGCATATACTGTGTAAACCTGCGCTTGGTTTTTGACAGAAATAATTGCTCAACTGTTATTTTGCCTTTGTTGATAGCAAGCTTGTCTATTTTTAATGGTCCCATATTTCCGAAACAAAGGCAAATTTATTTGTTTATAGGCGCCTACTTCTTTCGGTTCTTATGTCAAAACGAATAAACTGTAGGATTTGTTTGAACTTTTCTAAAAAATTTGGGACCCCACTTTGCTGACCATAAATAACTCAGTCTTAAAATTTTTGCCTCGTAGGCTCATTGAGCATATAAAATCCCAATAAATGCACGCATTTCTGGTAATGCTGTTATCCAATTGTTCTTCAAAATTCAGCAGCCTTCTTCTTCTGTGCATTTTTTTATATGTTTGATAATATAGTTATCTATTATCAACGAGAATGCACTGATGGTATTATCTGCCATAATATTCTTTTTTTGCATAGCCTGTTGGCCCTTTCACACCCTTGAAAATACAGTATGGGACCTCAAATCCGGACTGGCCGGTGCCGTGATCATTCCGGATTTTGGAATTTTCCAGACTTCAGGTCCTTAACCAAAACAAACAGTACATGACCGTGACAAAATTTTACATACAGCAAAGCAGTCTATATCGCGAATCTCCATGTTAGGCTTAGAGTAAATAAACAATCAAAATTGAAAATTACAAAAAATAATTGAAAATAAGGATAAGAATTTTTTTTTAATACTGTATATTCTTAGGAATATTAAAACATCTTTTAAAAAATGCGTCATTGTTTGCGAAAGCCAAGTTAGGCCTAGGAATCTATATTGCAAATTGCTGTGTAGTACTTAGTCTAAGTAAACAGACAAAAACATAAATTACAAAAAAAGAATTTAAAGTAAGGATTTTTCGTAAGAATTTTTTTTTAATCCTGCACATTATTAGCAACATTAAAACATCTTTTAGCAAATGAAAATGCGCCGTCGTTCGTGAGAGCCGAGTAAGGCCTAGGAATCTGTATCGCGAATTGCAGTATTAGACTCAGTGAAAATAAAGCGAGAAATATTTAAATTTTAAAAATAAAATGTTCTAAGAAAGTTTAAAAATAAACAAAAACAAGAGGAAATCTATTCAAATTCTATTCTTTTCGTATAAAAAGGACTGTTTGATTGGGTGGGAAAGAAATTATTGAGTTGCAAGCAAACAGGGGAAAAAAAGAGCAAAACCTGTTTTTTTCCTTTATTAAAAAAATTAACTCCGTTGGTAATTGACGAATTTCTTTCAAATTTTCAGCAAGTTGAAACAATAGTTAATAAGCCTGTGTAACAAATTTTTATTAAAATATAAGGTGACCCTAAAATAAAGTCACTATAGAGTAACTGCAAAAAAAAACCCGAGATATCTATCTGCGGTTTGTTTTGTTTATTTAACTCTGTGAAGTGGAAAGTCAACATTATCAGAATGAGATAATCAGCTTTGGATGGATAGTATGTTTTGTTATGCAGAAAGAAACCTTGCGTAGATATATATATTTTTCCTTTGAGTTAAAGAACAAATATTTTTGTTATGGTGCTTACAAACAGAATCTTTTCGAAAAATGAAATTTGTTGAAAATTTGAAGGAGAAGGGTAGTAAAATATCTACATATAAATATTTTAAATATATTCTACGCATCTTTTAAAAATAATTCTTTCTTGTGGTTATTTATTTGTTCTTTTTGTATTTTCTATTAAATGAAGAAAAAGGTTTCTTTTTAAAATAAATTTAAAATGTGTGCACACACTAACTTTGCTAACTCTGTCAGCAAATAGTATTTGGATTCAAAATATGATATAAAAACATTGCAACAGACTTATTCAGTTGAGTGTAATTGTTTAGTCTAGCTTAGTTGGAAACTGTGTTACACACGCACATAGCGCCATCTATGGGCATTATCCGGAATTATTTATTCCGGATCATCGCAGAATTTCAGATTTATTTATTTATTCCGGATTTTGGGTCTTCCAGATTTTAGGATTCTGGATTTGAGGTCCTGTACTGTACAAGTAGATGGTAATCTTCCAGGAATACCCCCTTTGTCAAATTTTGACCACACAGTACCATCAGCAGCTGTTTCAGTCTCCTGAAAGGTGTTTTCAGTTTCTCCATTAGAATGTATACGCCCACATTGATAATTTATCATGTGATGGTAATAGAAAAAAAATTAAAACTGTTATTTCAATACAAAGCCGAACTGGTCATATAAGAAATTTACTCAATTCAATAATAAGAGTCATTTGATTATTAAAAATTTCCCAAGCGGTCAAAATGACTGCTTTTGGGCAATATAGGTATAACACATTACATATTATATATACCAAAAATGAAGGAGGGGGAGGTAAATACAGTTATTAATAAATGCATTTATATGTTGTACAAAAGGTCACAAAATTCTAAGAAATTGTCATTATATACATAATTGTTTTTCTAAATGAAATTAAAAAGCAGTCAAAATGACTTCCTTGGGCAATCTAGTGTTAAAATACGCCCTCCCCCCCCCAAAATATCATTATGTAACGGAATTCTTTTGTGTGGGCCTGTAAATGAATAAGTATTTTTTGAACCGCATATTCTTCAGAATACTTATTTCAGTGAATTTCATAAATGCATATCAATTATTTTATGCTTGAAAGCGTGTAACATCATTAATCATTTGAAGCGATTTTTCCCCATTGACCGTAATGAAACGGATTTTGGCATGTTTTGCCCTTTGGAGATCGGGGATATTTTAATGTTCAAGTATTGCTTGTGTTTCTTTTTTAAATAATTTATGCTTTTCATTTATAAGTTTCTGTATTATTACTTTTATGCATGGACATTAATTCTTGTTCTGTGATATAACACCTTTGTTTTAGACATTTTATGACAGTGTCCGTCCATAACAGGTGTTTTGATCCTTTTGACTGAGGAACATTTCTATTTTTTACTGCTCCTTTGTGAATCAAGATTGCTAATAATTGTGAAATGTCCTATGATATGTATGGAAAGATTTAACATATTTATCAGTTATAATATTTCATAAACCTTTAATTTTAAAAGTATTATTTTCTCCCTCCTCTGCAAAAGTTTAGTTTTGGTGGAACCTTAAAATTCGTTCTACTTCTGTGTTAGGCAGATTCCAACTTATGAGACAAGAATTAATATTTTCTTGCATGAACTGCAATGGCTTGGAAATCTTTTCATTCTAACAGATTTCCAGTTAAAAATGCAACTCTTTTCTGACATCGTTTAAAAGTACAAAGCTTACTTTTTATTTAATAGATGGAATCTAAATTTTAGATAAGTAAGATGAGTTTTTGTTACTAAAATTCAATGGCCCAATAAATTATATTGATTACCGTGATTGAAATCTACATTATAAACCCCAAAAATGTGTGTAAATAATGCTAAGGTAATATTGCCAATAGCTTCTTGACACCGCTTAATTAAAAATTTATCTCCTTCAAATAACGGAAAAGTATGTATTTTAAATACAATTTGTTTGAAAACTGTATGTAAATTTACTGTTGTTTATGGTTTAAAAATAATTTTAAAGCTTATGTTTTTTGAAAAATATTGCCGATTAAAAAAATTTCCCAACGTGAAACAAATTGCTCTATTTTCCAACTGAAATGATATGTGCAATGTGTGTTTAATGATAATGATACTTATATTTAAACAAATTTCTTTCTAAAGAAAAATACTGAAACTAAAAACATAAAAATTATAATTATTGGTTCATTCGAAGTTTTTGTCTTCGATTGTGTAGGAGCTATAATTGTATTTCATATGAAAATAGCCTCATGATATTTTGAGATTATTGAGAAAGGAACGAAGTTTTGGAGGAAATAGATTAGAGAACTGTTGATGGACAACAGTAGGGAAATTCAGCTCTGGTGTATATTTTCATAGCAGAAAGAAACACAATAACAAATTGATTCTGGATGCTTTTTGTATTTCTTTTGATAATTTAACTAGTTTACTGTTACAGAACTCATAAAGGTAATGGCAAAACAATAAAAAATTTCATATTTTTTTACTGTTATTTAAAAAAAAAGAAAAAGTGTTTCAAAAATCTAGAATTTCCCAACTCTAAGCTCAAATTTCCCAGGTTCACATATATTGGAGGGCAGGCTCCTCTGAACTCAGCATACCACAAATTGTTTTTTTAAAGGGTCTGGTAGATCACAAAATATGATTTGTCCAGTCCATTGTATACAGAAAGGAAAGTGAAATTTTTACTAAAAATCCCTATACTCATGCATTATACACTCTTATTTACCATCTACAAAAATTTTATGTCTCCCACAGATAGATCCCAAGATATGATGTTGCATTCTCCAGAAGAAAAAGTTGAATTAAAAAAAAAAAAAATCTTAAAACAGAGGATATAAATTTTCAAGCACATTGGCAAAAATCTAAACACCATAATAAAATTTATTCTGTTGTCTGTAGCATATTGCTGAATTCAACACATAAAAAGCATTTTGTCCTTAAAATAAATAATGTGATACATTAAAAAGGTCCATTTAACGTAAAAGGTGACTAAAGTAATGAAAAAGATGTTTCAAGTTTAAAATATACATTTTATTTAAAACTTCTTAGTACTTTCAAGCCTTTCAAGCTCATCATCAGAGAATATCGCAATAACTAAATGTTTATTTATACAAATATGTCACTTTGTTTTGAAAATGAGAGCCAATAATTACTAGAGTTGAAAGTAGAAGGGGCAGTAGCAGTTTCTTGGATTGAATTTAATTAGAGGAAAATATATATTATTATTATTAATTGCAGTTTCATTTATTTTATGACATCACTTTCCATGGGCAGAAGAACATATTTAACTTCTGTACTTCAAATTTTAATTCCTCACTTTGTTCAGGTTTTCAGGATATTGAACCATAAGCTAGGGATATTGTACGATAGGCGTTGTCATTACATACTTGTTTTTACATAGGATTTCTATCAATTCTCTTATAGTGGATGCGTAATAATTGGATGTTGGGAATATGATTTTTGCATGATCAAAATTTATTGAGATATTCTGATTGAAACTTAAACGAAAGAGAGCTGTGGATTGACGACAAAATTTTATATTTGCTTTATGTTCTTTTATTCTTTCTTTGAGTTTTGTCATTCCGATATACTCTTGGTCTATTGCTGTCAATTCTAAAAGGAATGGTATATACAGCTAATGGTATACACAGTAATGGTATACACAGCTAATTCATCTTTCGGTGTTGGATCTATTTTCGTGCAAATTAATTCTTTTAATTTTCTCGGTGGACAGGCTATTGAATTTATATTGTGTTTATATATATTGTTATAATGGTATATGTATATTGTTATAATGGTTTATGTATATGTATTGTTATAATGGTTTATGTATATTGTTATAATGGTATACACAGTAATGGTATATACAGCTAATGGTATACACAGCTAATTCATCTTTCGGTGTTGGATCTGTTTTTGTGCAAATTAATTCTTTTAATTTTCTCGGTGGACAGGCTATTAAATTTATATTGTGTTTCAGTAGAGCATATCTTAATTTTTCATACAGACCAAAAATAAAATGTATATTTTAAACTTTACTTTAACTAAACTAAACTTTAAACATCTTTTTCATTACTTAAGTAGCCTTTTAAGTAGGATTGTGGACCTTTTTAATGTTCACATTATATATTTTATATTGAATCAAGGTGAAAAATTGCATTTTGTCCCAATTTTATCATTTTGTCCTTGCTATTCTGGACTGTTGGTAATCACTGAAGAAAACCAAAAGGAAGCATACATGAAATTTATTGCCAATCATATTACACTGTTATTTTGTTCTTTTCCCTTCTTTGAAAACTAATTTGGCTAGGAGCATTCACATCATTAGTAACCATTAAGATTTTATACAAGGAACTGCAGTTTAATATTGCAAGATTGGGTTTCACTATTCTCAATTAATATCAGAATGATGATATATGCAATGTACTGTTATATAGGAATTTTTATACTGTTATCTTGATTGGCATTTCATGTCAGTTTTATACACATAGCACTCATCCCTAGTGTGTATAATTTATGTATGTTTTATACATTACTTAAAAATACAGATATTAAACTTTTTTACAAATTTCAAAATGTCTTTTTTTTAACTATCTAAGCAATTTAATTTATTTTCCCCTCAGTTTCTAAATTTTTATATTTTTCCCCCAGTGGCAGAACTATCTTTAAGTGTCTGCAACGCTAATAATATTTTCAAAAATAGTCTGTAATACGCTATATATCATATAAACATCTTCTTGCTGTTGCAGTGTTATTTAATTATGACATCATAGGTATATATATATATATATTTCCTGAAATGTTACAGCAAGTGTGTGTGGGGGGGGGGGATTCTCCCCAAGCGCTAATTACTTTGGTTACAGGCCGAGTTAATTCTGTGTTTGGTTGGGTTCGGGTAACCTGATTTTTCAAAAGTTAGTTCAGTATATATTATTTCAGATTAAATATATTTATAATAATAAAACTAGATGTTTGTGTATCATCCGTTTTCTAAAGAGACTGCTGTGTTTCTTCTGCGACCCTTTTATGAAGTTCACTTTTTTCGCAATCTTTTAAAGAAATTTGCATTTTGTCGCAATCCGTTGAAGAAATTCGCATTTTTTTCACGATCCTTTGACGAAATTCACCTTATTTCCGCGGTCCTGTGACGAAATTCAAATTTTTTCAATGTCCCTTAGACAAAATTCACTTTTTTCCGCGATCATTTTACAAAATTTGCATTTTTTTGCAATCCTTCGACTAAACTTTCTTTTTTTCAACGGCCCTTAGACGGAATTCGTGTTCTTTCCGCGATCATTTTTCAAAATGTGTTTTATATGCAATTCTTTGACGGCATTTTTTATGCGAGTCTTTTGCGAACTTCACGTTTGTTCTGCGATATTTTGACGAAACCGCATTTTTTCTGCAATCATTTGACGAAATTCACGTTTTTACCACGATCTTTTTACGATATTCGCGTTATTTCTGCAATCCTGTGACGAACTTCGTATTTTTTCTGTGATCATTTTACAAAATTTGCATTTTTCCCCCGCGATCCTTCAACTAAATTCGCATTTTTCCAATGACCCTCAGACGAAATTGACGTTCTTTCCGCGATCATTCCACGAACATTGCATTTTTTACGCAAGTCTTTGACGAAATTGGCGTTTTTTTATTAAGTCTTTTAGGAAATTCGCGCTTTTTCCGCGATCCTTTGACGAAATGTGCATTTTTTCTGCGATCATTAGAAGTAATTTGCATTTTTACTGCGATTTTATGACGAAATTTGCGACCTTTTGACGAAATTCGCGTTTTACCGCGATCCTTTGATGAAATTTGTGTTTTTCCTAGATCCTTTGCGAAATTCGTGTTTTTCTGCGATTCTTTGACGTTCCGCAATTTTTCGAGATTATTTGATGAAATCCGTGTTTTTTTCGCAATTATTTGACGAAATCTGTGTTTTTTCGAGATCATTTGACGAAATTTGCATTTCACGAAACTGGCCTTTTTCACGCAATTCTTGGAAGAAATCTGCATTTTTTTGCAATCCTTTGACGAAATTCGTGATTTTTCCACGATCCTTTGACGAAATTTGCGTTTTACTGCGATCCTTTGCCAAAATCCATGTTTTTCCACTGTGGTTTGCTGCAATCTGTGTTCTTCCGCAATCATATGCCGAAATCCGCGTTTTTTCTGCAATCCGAAATTTGCTTTTTCCTCCGCAATCCTTTGGCAAAATTGGCGATTTTTTCTGCGAATGATTGACGAAAAAGGCTTTTTTTTTTTTTTTTTTTTTTTTTTTTTTTTTTCTGCATTCAGTTGTCATAATTCGCGATATTTTTCAGTGATTTTTATTTCCGAATGTTCGGGCCGATGACCGATTTTTTTAAATTTTCAGAAAATTCAGAGACGAATTGTCCCTGCCATAGACCCGTTCTTACTTAGTGAATTCTGTTTGGCTTTTCATAAAAACATAGCTTTCCCCTAGTTTTTTTTTTTCTTTCCCTGTGTATTATATGTTTTTTGTCTGCAGAAGCCCTAAAACGTCTGCGACGCTCGTCGCAGTGTCGCGCACATTCTGCCACGGGGATTTTTCCTTCAATTTTCAATTAAAATATGCTTAGATTGAATTTCATAGCCCACCCCCTCCAAAAAAAAAAAAAAAAATCTATAAACTATAGCTTTATTCATTTTTTCGCTGATAATTTTCATCCATCATTTTCTTTTTAACTACTGTTTTTCTTTTACTAAGCACAACATTTGCAAACTTTTCCAGGTTATCAGATTGGATGTAGAGAAATTCATCATTCTATTACTTACTACCATTGCTAAGAATCTATGCTCTGTAGTGATTCAGTGGCTTTCAGTTCTGCTTAACTTTTATATTAAATTTATAATTTGTTATTTGTAATTTAAGAGGATTAGGGCTCCTGGCGAAACCTCTATAAAAAAGGCGCGCCTTTGATCCCTACCTCTATTGGGTGGTGTGGAAAAGGGATCAACAATAATTTTTATTCAAACTTCTTTATTAATTCTTACATGACTATTTTTAAAAACAATTTCATTTTTGACTACTTTTAATATTGTGTATTCACTACACCACTACATAATATTGCGTATTCATTTTAAATAAACCCTTGAATTAGTCGAGTTGTATTGTTGAGAATATTTACAATCCCACAGCCTGGTGACCCATCGGAACATGTTTTCAAATCTCGTCCAAATGGTTAGATACTTATGCTTTGAATTTCACATTGGAAATGGTTTCCATTTACACACATAACTTTGTAAAACTGATACTACACGAAATGGCCTATCACGACACGCATTTAAATCATTGGATACATGCTACCTCATTTATATTTCCTTTACGAAAAGAATTGTACTCACATCTGTCTTCTCTATCTACATCCACATTGAAAATGGAAGAACTGTTACACTGCTTGGCTCTATTCGTAAATCTATCATATTGTCTTTCAAATTTAGCTTCAGGTCTTCTATAATCAAAATTATTAGCGATGCCCGATGACTGTTTCCTACAATTACTATTACTCCAACTGTATATATTTCTCTGTGGACCATTAAAATATCTTTTAATGCTTATTTTATCTTCCAATTTCATGTGGTCTCTTTTTACACAGTCCCATCTTTTTCAAAAATTTGTTTTCTTTCTATTTGCTGTATATCTAAAAATTTTCTCCAATCTTCGTGATATCCATGACGTTTACCAACAAAATTATTTCTCACATAATATTTCCTTTTTTCTCTCGTGTTTTTTCATTATAATATTTTTCAACTTTCTTCATTTCTTTTTTATTTTCATTCGCGCATGCACATAATTTGCGTTTTTCTTTTAGGTTATTCATTCGTACTATTCGTGATACCTCATTTCTTTCATTCAAATTTTTGTTACTAATTGAATTTAATTTTTTCTCACAAGACCTTTCCGTTTTTCTCATTATTGCTTTCTATTTATTTCATTGGCCACACGTTTTAAATTTTCATCGGTATTCCTTATTGTTCTAATATATCTTGCAATACATAATGGTCTTGCCTTTGGCGTTTTCTTCCTTGGCGAAATTTTCTTCTGTGATTGTTAAATTGCATCCTGTTATTACTTTTACACCTAACAATGTCACATTCTAGACTGATATTACATAAAAATTATCTATTAACTTCACACCGTCTATTTGTATTTCGTGCTCGAAGAATCCTATTGGCTTCATTTCTTCTCCACCAAATCCAATCGGTCTACTCGTATTTTCTTGGCATAATTCAGGCGTGCCGATTCTGTCATAGTATTCTTTATTTATTAAGCTCGCACAACTTGCTGTGTCGATAACTTTAGTGGATTTCTCTTTTATTGGAACTATTTGCGTCTTTGTTGTTGATTCGGCATATTTTCCACTTTTGATAAGTTCATTACGTTTCTTTTCTGTGAGTTATTCTCATTCGTTTTCACTATCGGGTTACCAAAATATTGTTTTGTGCTCATTTTTGAACCCTATTTGTACATTTGGTTGCAATATGACCAGGCAAACCACAAAGATGGCAGATAATTCTTGAATTAATAGCTCTTTTGCTTCGTCCTATATTATTTCGATGAGCATTTTGATGCCACTGGCTATCTATTTCCTCCCTGTTCACACTATTTTGTACCTTATGCAATTTGGCAGTTTTAAATCCTTTCATTGTCTTATCAAAATCTATTTTTTCAATTAATACATCTACTTCTTTTATTCTTGGAAATTCCTCAAAAAAAGTTCTCTACTTTCTGGTGGTATTTTTCGCTTCTTTTAAACGTTATTCTTCCATTAATCCATCAAAAGTTGTTACTTTCATTCCACGTACCCATTCATTAAAGTACGATTTTAACTGTAAACCAAATGTTAAGAATAAAATAATAAGTTACTCAATGACACCATTTTTAAGGAACTCTTCGCAGTGAACTGTATATTTCTTTATTTTAAAACAATAATTGTTAAGAGTGAAACAGTCTCTCTGGCCGTTTCCAAATCAAAACATTCCATTATCTTAATAACAACAACAACAAAAATTCAGTGTTTCCACTCACTAGTAACTAAATTACAATCTATCGTCAACACGCAGACGATTGGAATAATAAATAAAATTACGGCGCTGACACAGCGCCCTCGTACGGGAGATTTTAATTACGATCAGTAACATACTCCCGACCGTTGAAACCTGCAGGTTTCAAAACTACTCTAATATATAATATAAAATTACATAATACTACATATAACAATGCAAAGATATAATTAATAACAAAGGAAAAATGGCTAAATTACTTTACATTTGAATACAATAAAACATACTATAGAAATTAAACAACAAAATATATTCAAAATATACCAAATATATACATTAAAGAAATTAGTTTCCATTAATTGGAAGGGGACAAATACTTCTCACATCTCTCTTTATTATTCTACCGTTAGGTAGACGAATGTTCACTACTCGAACTTTTTTGTCCTTACCGAGAAATATCTCGGAAATCCTACCTGTTGCCCATTTTGTGCTGAGCATATTTTCATCTTTGATCAATACGAGAGAACCAACATTTATATTGTTTTTATTTATTTGCCATTTATTACGTTGTTGCAAGGTGTTCAGATAGTCTCGCTTCCATAATTTCCATATTTGCTGGCTATATTTTGTTATTTTTTGCCAGTTGCTAAGTTTGTTTTCCGAAATTTCAGTGAGCTGGGGTTCAATAATAGACGTTAAGGGCCTACCTATAAGAAAATGACCCGGTGACAGAGTCTCGAAATCGTCGAAATCTGATGACAATGGGGACAGAGGTCTTGAGTTCAAAACACTTTCAATTTCTAGAATTACTGTCAGAAATTCCTCTAAAGTGAGGTGCGCGTTACCAATTACACGTTTTAGATGGAATTTGAATGATTTAACCCCTGCCTCCCAAAGACCACCGAAGTTCGGCGCTTTCGGAGGAATAAAATTCCATTCGATATTTTCCCTTGCAAAATAATCAGCTAATGCTTCATCTGGGTGTCTAACCAAATTGCGAAGCCTTTTCAATTCTAAGTTTGCCCCTACAAAGTTTTTTGCATTGTCAGAAAATATTTTTGAACACTTTCCCCTTCTGCTAACAAAGCGCTTAAAACAAGCAATGAAGGCTGCAGAAGTGAGATCTGAAACGAAATCTAGATGAATAGCTTTGGTGCAGAGACAAACAAATATACATACATACACTTTATTATATGTACCTTTCCTTTGATTTTTGAATTTAATGTAAAAAGGGCCACAATAATCAGTTCCAATAATGGAAAATGGAAATGAAGGTGTAACACGCTCTTTGGGCAAGTCACCCATAACTTGACTCGCTAATACAGGCTTGTTTTTAAAACAAGTGACACATTCATATGTTATTTTGCGACAGATGTTTCTACCATTAGTTATCCAAAATTTACGACGAATATGGTACAACAATGTTTGTGATCCTACATGTAAATACTTTAAATGAAAATATCTTACAATAATTAAAGTAAGGGGATGCTTACTTGGCAGAACCATAGGATGTTTTTCATTTGTTGTCAAATATGAGTTACCCAATCTACCCCCAACTCTTAAAATATTACTTTCATCTAAGAAACAATTTAAAGAATTTAGTTTACTTTTATTTGGTACCGAATTACCTTTCTGAAGACATTTTATTTCTTCCTGATACTCACTTTGTTGAATCATCTTTATCAGTGATAATTCTGCAGCATTCAATTCTTTAGAAGTAAGATGATCTTTCACTCTATTAACATTTCGAAGGTTATGAATAAATCTAAGCACATAACATAAAATACGAATGATAGTTATATAATTATTACTAACACTAATAATATAATCTAATAAATAATTTTGATCATAAATAGCTAGAGTAACTAAAGAGTTATCATTTTCACATTTAACTGTTTTCTTTAGTTCATCAGAATAGTCATCTGGCGAATTTTGGATGTTGCAGTCATTAGTTGGGAGAACAGTTTCTCTCAAAAAGGGGGGACCTTTAAACCACAAATCCTTTTCTAAGAGCATATCAACACTGACGCCTCTGGTAAGGAGGTCGGCTGGATTAGACTTTCCCGGACAATGAAACCACGAATTGGAGTCAGTCAAAGATTGAATCTCGTTGACACGATTCGCTATGAATGATTTCCATCTTTTACTAGAACCTCTAATCCAGTACAAAGTGATTTTCGAGTCTGTCCAGAAGAACACATCTGATGGCTTCTTATGATCTACTATTTTCTTGACTGCATTACCTAGTCGGGCAGCAAGTAAAGCTCCCAATAGCTCTAATCTTGGTAAAGTGATTTTTTTAAGAGGTGTAACTCTACTTTTTGAAGTCACAAGGTTAACTTCAATAGCATTTTCTTTTACAATTCTGAGGTATATGACAGTGCCGAAGGCTTTCTTACTAGCATCGCAAAAACAGTGAATCTCTACCACATCTGAATTTTCTTCTTTCGTTGAATTTAGCACAATTCTTGGAATTTTTAGGTCGGAGAGGCGTGGGATCTCAGAACACCATTGAAGCCACTTTTCTTTAACATCTATTGGTAGATCTTCATCCCAAGCAATTTTCCTCAACCACAGATCTTGAAATAGGCATTTCATGCGAATAGTATAAGGAGTGAGCAAGCCAAGAGGGTCGAATATTTTTCCAATAGCACGCAGGATGAAGCGCTTGGTGTTTTCATTTTTTGATAACTTTTCTAATAAGCCTTTTACATCTACGATAAAGCAATCTTCACTCGTATGCCAAGACATTCCTAGAACCTTTGTTGAGTCAAATCCTAATTCAATTGGGTTGTGTAGAGGCTGAGTATCAAACCCTTCTTGTTTCCATTGCTCCATCAAATCGTTATCATTAGTTGACCATTTTCTGAGTTTCATACTTGCCTCGCTCCTAATATAAACAGCATTTCGAGAGATTTCTAACGCATCTTGCAAGTTGTCAGCACCAGCGATGAAATCATCAACGTAGAGGCACCTATCTAATAACTTTGTTGTTGTAGGATATCTAACTTGAAATTTCTTGATATGTTTTCTTAGAGTAGCAGCAAGAAGAAACGGGGAAGCATTCATACCAAAAAGAACTCGGTTGAAGCGATATATTTCTATACCTCTATCTCCAATCCATAAAAACCTCACTGCATCTCTGTCTTTCTCCGCTAGGGATATCTGCAGAAAGGCTTTTTCTATATCACCTATCAATGCTATTTTGTTTAATCTAAAATTGATAAGTAGATCGAATATGTTTGGATTAAGATTTGGACCTGGCCAAAGACAATCATTTAACGATAATTCGCCAACATCGTGTGAGCTGGCATTGAAGACTACTCTCATTTTTGTTGTCAGGCTTTGTCTAAAGACAGGTTGATGTGGAAGATAAAAAAGTGGTTTCTCCACTGGCTTGTGCGTTTCCGTTATTTTTTCTATGATTTCTTTATTTTCATAATCTTTCAAAGTCTCACAATATTGAGCACGAAGCTCTAATTTTCGCTTCATTTTCACTTTAAGACAGTTTAGTCTATTATTGGCTATTTTGAAATTGTCGTTCATTTCTCGCCAATCTTTTTTCCATGGTAAGGTAACTTCGTAACGTTTATTTTTATAAGATACAGATTTTTCGAATATTTCTAATGCTCTATCTTCGTCAGTACATGTGGGATCGTCTTTTATCCCTAATGTTTCTAACTGAAAGAATTTTTGAACTTCTTTTGTCAAATCTTCATAGTTACAAACAAGCCCACAATGAGTATTTTGCGTGATTTGATTGTCAGGATTTAATACGCTTCCACAGGCAATGAATCCAAATACCGAGTTTTGGAATTTTAAATTAGAATTGGGGACTTCAATTCGACCGACTTCTAAAAGATCATAAAATATTTGAGCTCCCAAAAGAACATGAATTTTTCCAGGTTTGTAAAATTCTGGATCCGCTAATTTAATGTTATTAAGGTATTGTTCTGTTGGAACGTTAATCCGATTTACTGGAATAGTATCCGATATTTTTGGTACACAAAGAAGTTCTATTTCCGCCTTAAAATTTGAATTGTTCGAAATTAATGCTTTTACCTTGGAGTTAATATTCACGGAGATGCCATTTAATCCTGAAACCGCAACTTTTATTTTTTCTTTCTTAATTCCTAAATAATCAGCACACTGAATCGTAATGAAATTACTCATTGATCCAGCATCAATCAAACCTCTTAACGGCTTAAATTCACCAAATTTATTTTTTATATAAACAATGACAGTTGATAAGATGCCAGAACTTAAATAATTCATCTCACAAACAGATGTACCTGAAAATGCTCTTTCGTTAGAAATGTGAAATGTTGCAGCATTCGGGTCTAGATTTGAATGCGCTACGATTTGATTCTGGTTTTGGGTATTGCAATCACTGACCTCGGGTTTTGAAATAAATTCATTTTTTCTATCGCTGTTTTGAATTTGCTTTTCATTTTCATTCTCGAAATGCAGTAAACTCGAATGTTTTTTCATACATTTCTGACAAGAATAAGTAGATTTACAATTTCTAACCGAGTGGAATTTTAAACAGTTAAAACAAATATTATTTTTCTTTACGAATTCATATCTAGAAGCCACTGAAAGATTTAAGAATTCTGGACATTTGTGCAAACCGTGGAATTCATTACTCTGACACTTAACACATTTAAATGTTTTTGAGTTTTTACCATTAGATGTAGATACCATACTAGTGATTCGTTGTTGAGCATTGCGTTTAGGAGTTACATTATTTATAAGAGGTTTGGAAACTTGCAGTGTTCTCGCTTGTCTTTTTAAAAACTCGATTAATTCTTTTAATTTTGGTAGCTCGTCTTTTTTTTGTTCACGTTCAAACCATAATTTTGTGGACCCATCTAATTTCTGCCACAATATATAAGTTATTATTGTATCCGCAAACCCTTCAATTTTTTGATCGAGAATTTCTAGAGATCTGATACATTCACTGGCGGTATCTGCTAAATTAAGAATAGCACTAGGTGTTTCACTTTGTATTGAATTAATGGACATTAATTTTTTAATGTGAGCAAACACTTGTTGTCTTTTATTGGAATATCTTTCCTCTAATAAGGACCACGCTGTTTGATAATTATCATCTGAAATCGTTATACTTTGTACAACTTTTGCAGCTTCAGAATGAAGCGAAGATTTCAAATATGATAACTTTTGAGCACCCGAAAGTGCGCTATTATTGTGAACGCTAGATTTAAAAAGATCACTAAAATATATCCAATCCTGTACGTTTCCACTAAAAGAAGGTAGATTAATCGTGGGAAGTCGAACTTCCGTTACACTATTCTCTTGTTTCGGCTTTGATTCATTAAGAACATTTATTTGTTTTTGTTTCGCTCTTTTAATTTTTAACCAAGTTTCATCTAACTCTTTTTCAATCGATGATTGTTCATCGATATATTTATCAATTTCCTCCTCATCGCACAATGAATAAATTTTATCAAACATTTCTTTCAATTCTGTATTGAATTGATCACATTTCGTATTTACAAGTTCTAAAGAACATTCATCAGAGTCACTTAATTTAATTTCACTCACAAATTTAGTAATTTTACATTTTAAAACTCTTTTTTTTGTCAAAATATTTTTTAATTCAGTAGACATGTTAAAGAAAAAGTCCTACCTTATTCGAAGAAACCAAGTCTCGTCGCTGATTCTTGACTCTAAAAGCAAACGATAAATCCGTTTACTTTGGCCTCAAAGGACCAACTTATGTTTTTCGACGGACCAATTTTTGTTAAGAATAAAATAATAAGTTACTCAATGACACCATTTTTAAGGAACTCTTCGCAGTGAACTGTATATTTCTTTATTTTAAAACAATAATTGTTAAGAGTGAAACAGTCTCTCTGGCCGTTTCCAAATCAAAACATTCCATTATCTTAATAACAACAACAACAAAAATTCAGTGTTTCCACTCACTAGTAACTAAATTACAATCTATCGTCAACACGCAGACGATTGGAATAATAAATAAAATTACGGCGCTGACACAGCGCCCTCGTACGGGAGATTTTAATTACGATCAGTAACACCAAAATCGCACCAATTATCTGTTGGCTCTTTCTCATGAGTCATGAACATCTGTCTAAATTCTTCCGGTGACATTTTGAATCTTTTCAACAATATATCTTTTATATATTCATAATTATTTACCTCCAGTTCCCTTTCTCTTGTAATTATGCTAGCTAATTCTAACGGTAATAAGCTTAATAGATACGATACCCATTCCTCCTTGTCTATTTTCATTTGAAATACTTGTCTTTCGTATAATGTTAAGAACATACCAATATCACCATTTGCGCTGTCATAATGATTAAGTAATTTCAACTGATCGAAATTTCTACCTGTCTTGGAGCTAGTATTTCTACTTGCTTCTGAGAGTCTTATTTCGGCTTGCATTGTCAATTTCTTTAGCTCAAATTCCCTCATTTTTTCTCTATCCTTTATGTGTAACATCAATTTCTTCTCCTCTATCTCTGTCTGCCGTCTTCTCGCATCTGCTTCATGTTCTAACTTTCTTTACTGCTTGCTTGCCGATGATATTACTTCAAGAGTCTTTTTTAAAGTCTTCATCAAAACTTTCCCAAGTTTTTATTGCTTCAATTAATGATAGAATGGTTACTTTCTCTGGTATGTTTATTCCGCACTCCTCACATAGTTCAATCAAATCGCTTCGTTGCACTTTGTTCAAAATTGACATAATGTGTTTTTTCTGTAATTGTTCCAATTTTTTATTCAGATCCCAGCACCGAGCCCTACAAAAATGTAGGATTTAATATTTTACCTATCTAAATATTCAATTAGCTTATATCTACAAGTGAAATCATCAATCAGTTGTTCATGTATTTACTTAATTTATTACTTAAACGAACAAATACAGGTTATGGGAATCCAGTTAACATTAATTATATAGTATACAATTTTCACATTAGCAAACATAAATATAGGAAATTACCTAGATTATTCTCTCAAGCCTTTTATTCAGCCATGGTAAGTTCTTTAAAACATTCAGTTAATATTCTGGAACCTTTAAACATAAACTTCTCTGACATTATTCCATTTCTCTTCCAGCCGTTGCCTCCTATCTTGCACTTTTTTCACACTTCTCGTGTTATGCTTTTTATTTTCTATAATATTGCATATTCATTAAATCAACCATTGATTTAGTCAAGTTGCACTGTTGAGAATATTTACAATCCCACATATATACACATACACATTAGAGATGAAATGACTAGCCTGAGCCTGGGTCTGACACATGCTTAGGCACTTTCATTCTTTCTGAAACTGAAAATTTAGTTTTATTGTGTTTGCCACATACAGACAGCTGTATGAATGTATGACGCCTGTTATAAGCATAGTGAAATAATCACTTGTGAGCAACAATAACCATTTAGCAGCTACAGGAGCTGCTAAATGGCTAAATGGCTGCTAAAAGTTTGCAGGAGCTTAGTTAGCAATAACCACAGTTACAGGGAAAAAAATGATAAAAAATATCTTTTTATTTATTCTTTACATGGAAAGAAAAGTATGTAATTGCACTGTTAATGATTTTTAGGATGAGAAAGTTCATTTTAAAAATTATTTATTTTGTTAGCAGCTGAAAATTTGGAAAACATTAAAAGGAAGATATTTATTAACTGTAAAATACATGGGATATATACAACCTGTGGCCAGAAAGTTCGGTGAATGAATTTTTATTTCAAATACAGTATTGTGCAGCATCAAATACAATTTACTGTCCTTTAAAATAATCCCCATGGATGGTAATGCACTGTTGGGAATGAGCATACAAGTCCTGGTAACGCCTGTGCACTGTTGGGAATGAGTATATAAGTCCTGGTAACGCCTGTAAAACAGTTCTTTCGGAATGGCTTTCAGCTCAGCCGTCACGTTACGTTGAATGTCGGTGATGTCCGTAAATCTCTTTCCCTTCAGGGCTGACTTCAGTCTGGGGAAAAGGAAGAAGTCTGCAGGTGCCAAATCAGGTGAATAAGGGGGGTGATCAAGTGTCACAACTCCATTCGCGGCCAGAAACTGCCGTACAACCAAGACGGTGTGTGGCCGGGCATTATCGTGGAGAAGAGTGCGAACACGACGGATCCATTGCAGTAAACGCTTCAGAACATCAGCGTAGGCAATAGCATTCAATGTGGTACTCTCAGGGAGGAATTCTTTGTGAATGAGGCCATTAGAGTCAAAGAATGCGAAAAATATTGTCTTTTATGCACAATTTTTCTGACCGTACCTTGGTTTTTTAAGGCGACGACGGACTCCGCCGTGACAGCCAAGCTGAAAGCCATTCCGAAAGAACTGTTTTACAGGAGTTTCCAGGACTTATATACTCATTCCGAACAGTGCATTACCATCCATGGAGATTATTTTGAAGGACAATAAATTGTATTTGATGCTGTACAATACTGTATATGAAATAAAAATTCATTCACCGAACTTTCTGGCCACAGGTTGTATTTTAAAAAGGGAAGAAAGTTAAATTTATTGCTGTGTTATATGCTTTATAAATAGCTGTGATGATGTAATTTTGCTTTTAAATTGGGGGATAATTAATGATATGTGATGATTTGTTAATTACATCATCACAGCTATTTTAAAAGATTTGCAATCTTTGAAGATTTATGTTATTGACAATGAGGCTGACTGGATATTCAGTTAATATGGCACAATTTTATAACTGGATTATTTATTTTTTATTTGGCAGGAAAAGAATATTATCTTCTATTTTTAGTCAATGAGCGTTTGTGATTTTATTTTCTAATGTGCATAATCATCTTGTGTATCATCACCATAATCATCTTTCTTTATGATTCTTATCTCTATTTCTTTTCTTCTTCTTCTTTGTATTTTCATGAATTTTGCTCCAGCTGAGTCCACAACTGTCACTGATAAAATTAATTCTGGGGAATATGAAAAATGAAATTAGAAAACCCACAGTGTGACAACATTTCCTAGAAGCTGTTTATGCTCAAACAAATTTGAAATTGATAGAATACATTTACTGTTGTCACTGTAAATGCATTTAAAAAAATACTTTGTTCAAAAGCACATCTTCTTGACAAGCTAAAACCTGTGCTCCTTCAAAAATTTCAAAACTTCTGGAAAAATATATGAATTCTCCTTTCAAAAAGGTAACAGAATTTTTAAAAAAAGAATTTAATATATCAAAAAAAGGAAAATAATTGTTTACATTATCAATTACATAATTGTTACATCATGATATGACATAATCGTTAAAATATTTGAAGAAGCAAGTTCACAGCTTGAAAGCAGTTTAAATCCTATTTTACATAGAGTATTATTGTGGAACCCATACATGCAAGAATACTTTGCACCTAAAATTACAGACTCAGAAAAGTACTTGAAAGGGAAAAAGAAAAGTGGTAACAAAAAGAATTAAAATTGACCAATATCATAAAATTGCTTCATTTTTGCATCCAAATTTAGTCTTTGTTTAATATAACATAATAGTAGGTTGTATGCATGCAAAGTTATGGGGATAGCTTAGATACATGAATTACATATTAGTGATCATAATATCATGCTATAACTTCAATATTCTTTTATAATCCTTTGTGATGTTTGGTGATTTGCTCTTTTCTAATCTCCATTGTTCCTTTATCTGTGATAGAGTAGTAATGATTATGATCTTTTAGTGATTATTTAAAAAAATATATTTTTGGTATTACAGTAGACTCCCTCAAATCCACACAGCTTGAGAGCAGAGGTTGTGCAGATTTTTGGAATTTTACGAATTTCTGGTCACTTTTTTATTTATATATTTTAAAAACTAATTTGATTGTAATAATGCACTCAAAATTATAATGAATGCTTAATAATAAAGTAAAATATTAATTTAAGGAAATTAATAAAATAAAATTAGAAAATTAAAAAAACTTAATATTGACCATAAAGGTCAAGTAAATAATTAACAATTCATAACTAAATATGCTTAATAATGATGAAATAAATTTTTCTTGAATTATTTAATGAAATTTGCCTCATAAAGGTACACTGATAATTTACATCAAAATCATAAAATAACGAAATTTTATTTCATGTTTAGAGCCAGACTTATAACCCAAAATACTTGAGTAATACGTAAATGTATTTGAAAAAAAAGGCCGCAATAGCACTGATATCAGAGATACCTTGAATTTTTTTGGAAATAATATATATTTTTTTATTTATGAGAAAGCAATCAGTTTAAAATGTGTACAGAATGATTTAAAAATGGATTTTTTTTTTAAAAATTCCCCTTACGTCTTAACTGCAAGTTTCTTTGTTTACATCTGCAACAATGTGCAGATTTGATAGTCGATTGTATTTACATATTATGCTACAGTAAATAAGAAAATACTTGAAATTTTAATCATACAACAATTATTTTTCTCACTAGAGATAGAAATTTTCGGAAAATTCGGAACAGAATCATCCCTCGCAAATAATAAATAAATTGTACATAAAATTGGGAAATATTTTTAATTTTTTTGGTATTAAAAAAAAAAAAAGTTACAGGAACAAAAATTACTTTTTTTTTTTTTCTAAAAATTTTCCGCAAAGTTCCGAATTTTGCAGAAAATTTTCCGCGCACAGTGTGCATGCGTGCGTCTATATTATACAACTCTGGTCGGCATTAGTGACAGATATGTTTCTTCACCATACAATAGATATAAGAGCTTTGTAAATATTAAATGATTAAGAATTTTACTTGTGGATATTTTTATGTAACTTATGAGTTTTTCTTTAAAACATTGTAGGTGCTGGACAATTCTTGCATGACACCAAGGTGGTTCATTACCCCATATTTTGTAGGGAGTAGACTAAAGTAGTTGTTATAAGTTGTTCTCCTTTATATTTTGGTATGCATTTTAAGTATTTTATGTGAAAAGTACTTCTATTTAATATACAGTGAAATACGTTTAACACGAAACTGAAGGGGCTGAAAAAATTTTTCGTGTTAAAAGAATTTTGCGTTAAGATTCGTAAAAAAAGAACAAAACTCACAAATATTTTCGACGTCGTCAAATTTTATGTCTATTTCCTGTTAAACCACTAGTAAGCTGCATTCATTAGGATAAAAAAAAATGTTGTTGTTTCTTTTGAGGGGGGGCGGGGGGGGGGGGGGGGGGATCAGATATCTTTTTCTTTAAAGTGTCTTTTTCAGCATACTGAAATCTAGCTTGTTTGAGCCAAATAAGCAAAGCTGTCTCTAAATCTTTGTGCTTAGCAGTTCTCATGCGTTTTCTCTCTGGCTTAAACATACTGCACTCAAACATTAACGTAATGGGATCCTGGTTTTTTATTATTGCTGATAAAGTAGAATTGGCAATGCCAAACTCTTTGCAAATTTCTGTTTTCGTCCTTCTTTTTCATCAACTACATGAAGCAGCTTCATCTTCATTTAAAGCGAAATAGCAGTTTGTTTTTGCGCCGATTTCGCACTGTGCTCATAAAACAAAGGCTATTTTACAAAAAACACGAAATTCACTGATTTTCATCCAAAATTCAGTATTTTTAACACAAAATTCAACAATTTCAACTCAAACTAACTAGATCAAATACAAATTTTTTTCGTTTTAAAAGAAAGAAAATGCATTAATTGCATAGTATACTGTCCAGATCGCTATATCATTTCGTGTTAAGTGATTTTTCATGTTAAGCGTTTTTGTGGTAAACGTATTTCACTGTAATATAATTTTAAATGCTGTTTAAGTCTGTTTTATTAAATTACTAGCTGACCTGCTGGGCATTGCACAGACCCTTGAGTGACCCTTAAATGAACTTCAAATTTGTATGATTTTGTGTCTTTAACTCCATTTTATCTGAATTTATATTTTTAATTAAAAATATTGCATTGAAAGTATATGCTATTTGGTATTCTAATTTTTGAATAATTTGTTTTTCGGAATCTATGCATACCGAAAGCGAGTGAAATACAAGAGTTAACTGCAATATTTTTATTAATTGGTTGTGACATTTGAGATATAAGAGTACAATCTTTCAGAATATGCTTGCCATTTTTAACTTTACTAAGCCTTTTGGCTGAAGTAAGTTAATAAATAATTACTAAGCCTTTTGGCTGAAGTAAGTTAATAAATAATGACAAAATACTCCCAAGAAATTCCTTCTTTTTTATCTTCATTTTCTGCCAAAGTGCAAATAAGGCCTCTGCAGTGTGCCAGTTTTTTACCTCATGCAAGGACCAATATGATTTTTTAATGAGAGTGAGTTGAAATTTTTAATTAATAACTCAACTAATTATTAGAATTTTAAAATTCTGAGTCTCAGGTGCATCAGAAGACACTTTGTGCTTAGCCACACAAAAATTTTCAGCCTCATATGCCCCATAGATTTTGCTAGTTATCACACACACAGGCAGATCAGAACTTTCTTTTATTAGTATAGGTAGTCTAGCATTAAAAAAATTGTGTTTGTAAATAAAAATTTACTGAATTTTATTATGAAATTATATGAATTAGATAGTGATATTATACACTGACAATTTTTGCACTTTACATATACTTAACTTCCGGTATAGCATTACCTGTTTATAATGTCACTTCCTATATAATATCAAATTCCTGTGGTGTCAGATATTGAAGTAGCGGCTTAATGTAACTCTGCTCCAGTTTCAATGTTTTTAAAACCTGTTTTAATTTTATTTGTTTAAATACATTTTGTACTTAAAATGATTATTTAATTCCATCCGGTGTGCATCAATCATGAGTCACACTGGGCATTGATTCACAAGGAACATCACCACACCCAAGTCATACTTATGATTGGTGTACAAGGGGTTAATATCATGAGATTAAAGCTGGTAGCTAGCTGAGACTAAGGGAGGGCAGTTGCATCCCTCCTTAAAGAATTTGATATTTCAGAATTATATCAATCGTCAAAAGTCAGACTAAAACAGAAAAATAACAAAAGCTAAAGAAACTGATAAAATTTTACTAAATTAGAACCATTATCATTAAATAAACATTTTAAGCACAGAAATTTATAATTATCAATAATATTTGCTGAAGCCTTGGAATTGAAACATTTTTAAATGAGGCATTAATCATTAGTGAGTACTTTGATGACCGTAGAAAATATATGTGTGAATCAAACCAGGGCTGTTCACACTAATTGCTTCTAACTGAATCCTGCACCAGAATGTAATCTACTCTTATCTTTTTAAGCACACACCGACTCATTGCACAGGCATCCTCCGACTCACGTAAATTTGCAGCTACGTAATAAATCTCGAAAATTATATTTGTGAATATACTATAGCGTTTGATATGCAGTTACATACTTTTGATATTTATTTTATAAATAAAATATATAAATATAAACCACAACAGTAATATAGTTTATATGTTAAAGTTATATTTTTATTTATATATACAATCAAATCTATAATAAAACAACTTGATCTTTATTGTTATTTATTCATAGTAGTAATCTAATTCATAATAAATACAGTTAGTGCTTATCAATCATTATTTTAAATTGTAAGTGTTATTCATTTGTCTTGACATCAGAAATTCATAGAGAATAGGTTAAATTAGTCCTCTTTAATTATTTCTTATTTTTATAGTCGTTTGATGTAGATTCAAAATTGTTATAAATCAATTCATCAATGTTAGATTTAGAAATCTCGTATTCCACAAGTATTTGAAAAGTGTTCTTTAAGTTTGTTTTTATATTTCACCATACATTTATAATTTATCTATGAGTAAATACTGTTGCATGATGCTTTATTTATAAAATAATGCGGTTTAAATAATATATACAGTAGAACCTTGATTATTCAAAGTAATTGGGACCGACCATCTTTCAGAAAATCTAAATTTTCGGATAATCGAGAATGCTTCCATTGTAAAATAAAGGTGAAAACTATATGCGCTATTTCTTATTATGGTAACAAGTGCTTAATAGAAATAAAGCAATAACAAAATAGAAACAAGAATAAATTCCCTGAATTTTAATTTTGAAATTAAGTACCTTTTATATATTTCACCAGTGTTCGGAACAATGTTTTGTTTGTCGCAGTTTCGATTGCCTTTGCTTTGAAACTCTACCACGAAGTTTTAAAATGTTATTAGTTCACGAATATGTCTTTCTGCTACTCCAGCAATGGCAAAAACCTTTTGCAAAACATTTAAAAGCTACAGAATTGCTAATTTGCTCGTTTTCTTCGTTCCACTCCGCAGCATACGGAAGCTCAAGTTAAATTCAAAGGAACTCTAAGAAAGGGGATCGAAAATATTTACATGTACTCGTAGTTCGAAATGGACCTGTTGCACACAAGGAATATGATAGTTTAAAAAAGCTTTGAAAATGGATTTTGCACACAAGGAATGTGATACTAAAAAAAAAAAGCTTTAAAAGTGGATTTCGGATAACCGAGAGTTTCGGTTAACATTGTTTCGGATATAAAAGAGGTTCTACTATATATGTATATATACTTGCATATACATACAGAGGTGTGAAAATTATTAGAATAATTGTGAAATTTACATTAAAATCTTGTTATATTAAAGAAATAATACATTATTTAAAAAAATATTGATACATTTAATATTTAATAAAAAAAACAAGGGGATGCACACTACAGATTCAATATGTCTTGGTATACTTTGTATGAGTTTTTGGCAATTAATTTGTATTTTGTTGTCGTAATACAAAATTTGGTTGAGTCTTTGTAACACTTCCATGGCCTAGAAACAGTCCAGGTATGAACCTCATAGAGAATCTTTAGGCCATTGTAGAAAAAATTAAAGAAATGCAACATCACAAACAAGAATGGTCTGATAGAATGACTCATCCAAATTTGGCACCATGACAATGAAGGGCAAATTGCCTAAAACTCATACAAAGTATGCCAAGACATATTGAATCATTAATTTAAAAAAAAGGGGGGGTGTTACTACTGATCTTATTCTCTGTTTCTAATTTTCTTATTAATCTTATTATCTAATAAAAAGCTTTCAACTTATACAATCATAAAAGGAAAAAAAGTTCTGTCCGCTCTTACGCAGTAGGATCATTCGGTCTGACGTAACACACTGCAGGTGCGTTTTTTGTTCTTGTTTCAAAGGGTAAGTGGTAAGAGGAGTTGCTTGATTTCGCAACATCCCCCCACCTTGAGTTGTGATCCATGGGAGGAACTCAACAATTTAGAAGTCCAGATTGGAGTCTCAGAGGCGGTTTCACTAGTCGTCCACTTCTGGTAACCACAGGAGAGATATTTCTGTCACAGGGTTGACTTTTCTACACCGCTTCTAGTCTGATCGATTTCTGGAGTAACCTTTCGTTGTTCATTAGGGAGATTAAAGTTCACTTTCTGATGGATTCTGTTATCTGATGGGGAATCGCTAGCTGCATCAATTTCCAAAGGAAACAGGCGTTGGAAAGGACGGAGGAAAATGCCATTTTCTGTTTGGACTTTGGCCAATCTTGCTATTTTGTCTTTTCCGGGAAATATATCTATTATTTTGGCTAAAGGCCAGTGAAGACGTCTTTTGTTGGTATCTTCCAGAAGAACGATGTCTCCTATTTGCAAAGGTTTGGAATTCTCTTTCTTCATAGACTGTCGCCGCAGCTGTCCTAAGTACTCCGTTCTAAATCGGTTTCGCAGATCATTTCTTATTCTTTGACGATATCTTGCTCGTCTGTTAAGATCTTGGGAGTCTAATGCATCTATATCTGGGACACCGGATGTAGGCAGTTCTTGAAGGAACATCAATGGAGTTAAAGGTTCGGGATCGCGATTATCTTCGGAGATGTATGTTATCGGTCTCGAATTGACAACATTTTCACAGTCACAGTACTGTGCTGTTCTTCGTAATTTAATGAGGCGCAACCCAAAACTTTTCTTAAAATATCTTTCACTGTTCGCACGAGGCGTTCCCACCACCCTCCCCACCAGGGGGCTGAAGGGGGGTTGAATTTCCATCTGATCTTCTGAATGGAGGCCAATGTACTTATAGCTTGCCAATCCACACTAGAAAGGGCTCTGTTAGTGCCAACAAAATTCTTTCCGTTATCTGAGTAAATTATATATGGTCTGCCTCGCTGTGCTATAAATCTTCTTAGGGACTGCATAAAGCATTCAGCTGATAAAGATGTTATCAACTCCAAATGTACCGCTCGATAGACAGCACAGGTGAATAAAGCTATCCACACCTTTGAACCATCGGCAAGGTATAGAGGACCGGCTAAATCGACTCCCACCACTTCAAATATAGCTGCATCTCTGATTCTGTCTTCAGGTGGGATTCCTGGTTCGACCTCTGTTCTTGGTGTTTGGAATCTTTGACACTTAACACATTGTCTAATGACGTTTCTGATATACTTTCTTGATTTCAAAATCCAAAAATTTTCTCAAAGTTGAGTCATTAGTATGATAACTCCAGCGTGATGATTTTCTAAATGTTTTTCAAAAATTAACTTCTGTACCACAGGATGTTTTGAGGGCAAAATTATTGGATAACGAAAATCTTCTTTGTCTTGCCTACAGATTATATTTGTTTTTGCTCTCAAAAGTCCGTTTTTATCTTCTAATGGTCTTAAGTCTCTTAATTTGGGATCTGTGTTTCCTGAAAAGGATTCCTTTTGTACTAATCAGAATAGTATTTTTTCTGCTTTTTCAAATTCATCAACGGAGATGTTAGGTGATGAAATTCTTTCTTTCTTGTGTTGTTATAAAAACGATATATAAATGCAATCATTCTTATGTTTTTTCTATAAGAGGAAAAATATCGATAAAAACGGTGTAAATCAGTGTCTTCATTGTCTAAAAGTGTTAGGATTGTCTTTTTCCTTTCTTTATTTATTATATCCTCGTCAGGGTGTTCTTCCGGTTGTGGCCACTGATCTTCCGGTAAATACAGCCAAGCTGGTCCCTCCCACCATCGTGATTTCTCCAATTGCTCAAAGGAACATCCTCTGGATGGGAGGTCTGCCGGATTTAAATTTACTGGTATATGTCGCCAATCTTTAACTTGGATAAGGCTTCTGATTTCTAAAACTCTATTGTGGACAAATGTACCCCAAGATTGTTCTCTTCTTATCCACCCTAAAGCTGCTGAGGAATCGCTCCAAAAGATTGTCTTCTCTGGTTTTAACTGAAGATCACTCATGATAGTTTTAGCGAGTCTAGCTCCAATGAGGCACGAGAGTAGCTCCAGTCGAGGAATTGTGAGTTCTTTAATGGGCGCTACTCTACTTCTAGCATTGACTAACTGAACTTTAACTCCTTCTTGTGTTTGACATCTAAGATACATGCAAGTGGCATAGGCGTGTCTACTCGCATCGGAAAAGGTATGTAATGAAATGTTATTTTCATTTTCGGCGATACATTCAACCAACGTGGAACTTGAATTTCTTGTAAAAACTTAATTTGTTTTAACCAGAAGTGGAACTGTTTTCTTAAATTTTCAGGAAGTTCTTCATCCCATTTTAATTTCTGTTTCCAGGTTTCCTGAAGAATTAATTTTGGAATAAGAGTGCTCGGGGCAGAGAATCCTATGGAGTCGAAAATCTTTTGGGTAACCGATAAAATTTTTCTCTTTGAGTGGTTCTTTCCTTTCAATTTTTTCTTCTATGGGGGGGGGGGGGGAAGGAAGGATTTTTCCTAAATGACTGTGCAACATAATTATTTTGTGTTGATTTTTCATTTATTTCATTCAGTGATGACGCATACATTTTCTCTCTGGATATTAATTGCTTATGTAAGAACGATATTAAATCTTGGACATTGAGTCTTCATGCGTTTTATTAAATTCCAAAACTAGGTCTCTCGGTAATAATTTAAATAAAATGCGGGATAATAAACTTCCATAAGAGTCTAATGAAATGTTAAGAGACTCTAGACTTCTAATGTTCGTTTGTATCTCATCAAAAAGTTTTCGAAATGATTTGGTGTCATTCGAGTGTCTGAGTGGAGTTAAATTAAGAAGTTTATTTGTATGTACCGAAATTAACATATCCTTATTCCCGTACCTTTCTTTCAAAATATCGACGGCCTTTAAATAATTCTCTGCAGTGACACAAAATCCATCTATACTTTTTAATGGAATGGGGGCTAGAAAACTTTTTAAATAGTTAAATTTATCTACTGGATCTAATGTGTCATTGTTGTGAATGGTTGTTTCAAAAGCTGACCAAAACGAAAGCCATTCAACAAAATCCCTAGAAAATTTTGCGATATTTAGTTTCGGTAATTTAATGCTTACGTTTTCCTTTAAGGGATTTTCTCGTTTAGAAAACGAATCATCCTATGTTTTCTTTTTATCTAACTCTTTTATTTTTCTGTTTGCTCTAAAGCGCCATGACGTAATTTTCTCTTTAAATTCGCGAACGCCCTGTAATTCTGTATCTAATTGTGCTTCTTGCACCAATTTTTTAATTTCCCCGTCTACTCGTGTCAGTTCCATTTCTGTCACACTTAACTGTTCCACTACCTCTTCCAAATCAAAAATGTCTGGTTCTCCCTCTTTCAAAATAGCTTCTATTTTATTTATAAACTTATTTATGCTTTCACGTAGCACAGATCTTTCTTTTTTGGCGATAACTAAACTTTCAGCCATTGCGAACTAATAACAACAACAACTAAATTCTATTAAAAAGTACAATTCTCTATATGTTCAACAGTTCTCAATAATTTTTCAGTTCTTCAAATTAAATAGCTTGATAAATAATTTCTAATTATTCTAATATCTTAATATCTTATTCTATTTATCTCATAATTAGGTTATATTGCCGGAAGGGATGCCAAAATGTTATTACTGATCTTATTCTCTGTTTCTAATTTTCTCATTAATCTTATTATCTAATAAAAAGCTTTCAACTTATACAATCATAAAATAAAAGCTAAATGTCCTACCTGTTCTTTCCTTCGCATAAGAAGAAATAGCCGGGGATTCTATGCCATAAATAAGACGACATCCAAATAATAAGTCTTGAATCTTCGAAGTAAATAAAACTGTATTACATTAAACATTATTGAAAACGTACACAACTTGCTTAGACACTCACAAAACAAAAATTATTTACATTGTATTACAATTCGAGTATTAAAGTTTTCTTTTTTAAAAGTTATTCTCTTTTCTCTACGTTCATATCTAGTTTCTGTTCTAATCTAAATCAGAGTCAATTCTGTCCGCTCTTGCGCAGTAGGATCATTCGGTCTGACGTAACACACTGCAGGTGCGTTTTTTGTTCTTGTTTCAAAGGGTAAGTGGTAAGAGGAGTTGCTTGATTTCGCAACAGGGGGGTTACACACTAAATATTAAATGTATCAATATTTTTAAAATAATGTATTATTTCTTTAATATAACAAGATTTTATTGTAAATTTCACAATTATTCTAATTATTTTCACACCTCTGTACATAATAAATATTGCCGTTTCTAACAAAATTTTGCCTAAGCAACTTACAAATTTGACTTAATAAAATTCAAGTTATGTAAAACATGACGGAACGCATTACTTTCATAAGTCGTGGAATGCCTGGCCTGTACTATATCATGTGTATAACATCACATTTCAAGACTAGTAGCAGTTTGTATAAGGACACAGTTTTTTATGTTATTTTATAAAGTGAATTGTTTAAAAGAAAGAAAATATTAGAAAATGAAAATTATCAGATAGGAACACTGCATAATAGAAATTTCCTTGAGGAACGTTTGATTCAATAATGCGAGATCAATAGCAAAAAATCCAAAATAAGGAAATAGTACATTATCATTATTTTATAAAGGAATCAAAAGGTAATATAATGGATCAAACTGTTTTACAATAAAGCATTTTGTGCATTTTTGAATAAAGCATTTTGTGTTAGTGTTACAATAAAAAATTTTTGTTTGTGAGGATGCTAATTATTTTTAAGGGATTCTGAATTGTATTTCCTGTATCAGTCATCAACTAATAATGGTAATTAGATACGTAACTGATGACACATAATCAAATGCTCCATCATGTATATGTGAATATTTCGTCAATTTGTTAGAGGTAGGGGATAGTTATAAGGGAGAATTTGTGTACTATAAACTTAACACAGATATCAAGAGTTTAGGTCTCCAAAACAATTAAACCTCTAATTGCTAACATAATCTTTGTTTTTACACTTTAATTAATAAAATTATAATTATTAGTAATTATATAAATTATAAAAACTGCAAATTAGTAGTTTCATTAGTTAGTAGCATGCAATAATGTTATATGCTTACATTAATATTTTGTAATAATTATGTAAAACTATATTAAATACTGGTGATATTTACACTTATTAAAATTGTTAAACAATTAACTCTGTAATTAGAAACATAATATGCATTTTTATGCTTTAATTACTAAGATGATAATTAATAATGTACTCATTCTAGAAAGAAAAAGGGACAGGATCCTAGTTCCAAAAAAGAGCACTATTTCATGAGGAAATAGTCATGTGTTTAGTAATTATATAAGAAAAAAATAAGTACATAGTTTCTTAGTGTGATAAATAAAAGTGTCATTAATTTTAATAATTTTATGAATTACAAATTGAAAAATACAATTAAATAACAATATGCTGTAATTTTTTTCTAAAGAGATCTTTTTCTAAATTTTTTTCTATTCTATCATTTTTGCAAGGTCTTGGGCACATAGATTTAGAAATACTGTGGAATTTGGAAGTTTTTTTTTTACAAGAAATCTCTGTCTACAACTACAGGGCAGGTGAATTTCATTATTTTTTTTAAAGGCAGGGTGCATTTTGCCAATTTCAAAAGGGGCAGGTTGTGGTGCCCTAAAAAAATCACCTAGAAGAAACAGTAAGTAATTACAGAATTAATAAAAACTGCAAATAAGTAATTTCATTAGTTAGTAGCTAACTAACAAATATTATTTATAGCTCATTTTGCATTTGCACTGTTAATCGTCTAAATCTAAACTTACACACATGTATGCATATGCTAACCCCCCAAAATAGGAAAATGCTTTAACACATTCATACACACATACAGAGTATATAAGGAATAGCCAGTTATATCTGAAATCCTCAAAACATTAAACAGCATCATTATTAGCACCCAGTGGGTATCCTCAGAATTCAATGTTTCAAATAGTTTTACCACCTTTTTAATCTCTAACAATTTTTATTCTGTGTATGAGTTAAAAAAAATTATTCAGCCTTTACTGAAGAAGCTCTTGCTGTGCTTATCATTGTATACCAATTGGTTCTTTTTCTCTTATACATTCTTTTACAATAGTAGTTCAGTTGATATCATTCTTTAATTCTTCTTTATATCCAGTTTATCCTATAAATTTATTATTGCAAAAGTAGAATGAGAAAATAAGATTCTGGTTATTTTATTCTTTTACTTGCAGAAATTTATTATACTTGCTATACTTAATTTATGTAAAAGAATGAATATTTTGATTACTAAAAGAAAATTATGACATTGCAAGTTATATTAGATTTAAATATCATTTTAAAATGAAATCCTTTTTATGTTTGATAAAAATGTGGCTTTTCACGAACTTACTGTACTTAAACTTTTTAAAACAGTCAGGAATTAAGATTAGAAATCACGATTTAAAGCTTTTTTTGTGTATTCACAAGTCAAAATACTTTTAGAAACTTTCCAAATTATGTTCATCGTAGATTTTAATACTTTGTCATATTTCAAATGAAAATCAAATTTTAAATTAATTGCTTAAAAGGTGCAACGAACAACCTAGTGAAAAAGATTCCATGCCGGGACTCGAACCTGGGCCATCAGTATAGTGCACTGACATTCTACCGACTAAACCACATGGAATGATACCCAACCTGGAATTTCTCACTAATACAGGTTGGCAAGGCTACAAACGCAGCACAAGATGGAATATTTTCCCATAAGCCACCGACATGGGGCAAACACGAAACTTAATTAAATCAAGCATCAATAAAAACTTTATTAATATTTGGAAATTTTTCCAGAGAGAAACATTCGCCTTGCATACAATCACTGGTGGCCTGGGTTCGAGTCCCGGCACGAAATCTTTTTCACTAGGTTGGCCTTTGCGCCTTTTAAGCAATTAATTTGAAATTTGATTTTCATTTGAAGTATTGTATACAAGGCGAATGTTTCTCTCTGGAAAATATTCCAAGTATTAATATTTTTTATGTCATTTTAAACATTTAGAAAATTTGATTTTAATCAATGATTTAAAAAAAAAAAATCAATTTATTAAAATCACAATGTAATCGCTGATTTAAATCAACCAACTCTAGTTCATATGCAAAGTTGTTTTTGGAACTCTGCAGGGTATTTACAATCTTTATTGCATCCTCTACTAACAGATAAGAAAATTAGAAAACATGTTGCACACCTGTCTCTAAAACTATTTTTGAAATATGTAAAAGCTGTAAGTTTCCAAGTTGCTGAACTTTGTAAAGTACTAAAAGAATTACAGAAAACATTCATGATGTTCAAGCTGAAATTACTTCTCGATTGTTATTAAAATGATAAATTAGAATTTTCTGACTTCACTAGTTTTCTGATACTACTTATTCTATCAAGTAAATTGTATGAGTAAAGAACTTTTTTTAATTTAAAAGCTTTGTAAGGTCATACAGGGTATAAGTTTTGATGTAGGCTTCATTGACACTCGTGAACTTGCCAAAGATCCAGATGTTGATCTTGTATTCAAGATTCAGAATAAATGCTTATACAAAAAGAAAATTATTTGGTTATAAGTTTGTCGATAAAACTTTGGAAAATGAAGATAGAAAAAAAAAAAAAAAAAAGCCTTTTTGCTACCAATTTTTAATCAAAATGTAGATAAAGCGGTAGTATAAGAATTTATTTGTATTCTTCTGAAAATTGCAAAGCAAATGGAAGCAATAAAGGTTATTCTTCCTAAAAAATTCAATATACAATGTAAATGCTTGAACTCTTTACTTTCAACAATAGATCCACCACATTTTGAAGTTTGTTTTTATTTGGATTTTCTTATTTTAAGCGAGTATCCACAGTTCAGCAAGTACATTTAAAGAGCTTAGCAGCAGTGTCCAATGAATCTCTGATTACTATGAGTATAATTTTCAATCAAATTTTAAAAGAATTTTCAGGGGGAAAAAAAAAAAGCAACTATTGGATACTAATATTGTGTAGTGTCAAGGTTGGAATGCAAACAAAAGATATAAGACCAAATATAATTTATTAACATTTGTATATAGATACAATAAAATGACTAAAATATAATTCAGTTTAAAAAATAAAACACAATAGCATATGAACTGATTAATATCTCATAGTCCTTCAATATTCTTAAAAATTAACTTCACTGTATTCAGTGAAAGAATAAACTTCATAAGCTGAAACTCATGGGCAGTTTAAGAAAGAAAACCCCAAAACAATTAGCTTCTGTACAAGGATCTATGTAGCACTCAATGTCCTTTAATTGAATAATACTATAAATAATGAACCATTAAACTTTAATATTTTAATTTAAAACTTTAATTTGATATTAACTTTAAACTTTAACATTTTAAACTTTAATTTGATATTCACATTAACATTATAATGCTTTTATTTTAACTAATTGACATAATAATTCAGTTCGTTATCATACACTTTATATGAAATTGAAACAACAACTGCTGGAAGGTAAAACCTTAACGAATCCCAGCGATTTCAGAGTCTACAGTATACACAGTATACACTAGAAAATACTTCTATTCAAGGTAAAGATGTTAAGGCTCTTTTAGCTGCGTCTATCCTTGAAAGGTCGTCTGTAGGTCCTTCTCCTCTTATTAGGCCGAAGCTTGGCAGCATGATGTAAGTGTAGTACGTCTCATCTGGACTTGCTATGTATTCGAAATCCCTGGAAATGTTAATATATGTTAAATATATTTCAAGACAAGACAGAATTTTAAAAAAGGCATCATGACAAGTCAGTGTTAAAAATTTTGAAATAAGAATTATTTTTTAGTAACATTGGGTGCATAAGATTTTTAGTTTCTAAATATTTTCATTTATGATTTAAATTTATTGAGAACTGTACACAGTCAAACTCTGTTAATGCGAGCCCAGGTAATACAAGGATACATTTAAGAGCAATTTTCAAATTAAGAAATTTCCATCATTTAAACTACAGGCATGTGAAAATTATTAGAATAATTGTGAAATTTACAATAAAAACTTGTTATATTAAAGAAATATTTAAAAAAATATTGATACATTTAATATTTAGTGTGCATCCCCTTGTTTTTTATTAAAGAAATTATAGCATACTTGTTTTGGCCTACTTTGTATGAGTTTTTGGCAATTAATTTGTATTTCGTTGTCGTGATGCCAAATTTGGATGAGTCTTTCTATCAGACTAATCTTGTTTGTGATGTTGTATTTCTTTAATTTTTTTCTCTACAATGGCCCAAAGGTTCTCTATGGGGTTCATATCTTGACTGTTTCCAGGCCATGAAATTGTTTTCTTTAATTAAATTAAAGAAATACATCACAAACAAGAATGTTCTGATAGAAAAACTCATCCAAATTTAGCATCATGACAACGAAATACAAATTAATTGCCAAAAACTCATACAAAGTAGGAAAAGACATATCGAATCTTTAATAAAAAACAAGGGGATGCACACTAAATATTAAATGTATCAATATTTTTTAAATGTATTATTTCTTTAATATAACAAGATTTTGATGTAAATTTCACAATTATTCTAATAATTTTCACACGTTTGTATATTAAAATTTTCCCACTTATTATGAGCTATAAAGTAGGATCACAGCTAATACGAACAAAACATCGTTAATTTGAATTTGAGCAAAAAGTAAGATAGAATTGATAAAGGAATCCTGTTATGTGACCAAGATCCATGGTGTGCTACACTGTTCATTGAAATTATATTTCAAAATTCTATCTTTATTATTTTTAATCACAAGAAGAAAAACAGAAAGTTAACAAAAAAGCAATCACTGTCAAAAAAAGACGTTCTTGTGCATAATCATGTTGCATGTTTTTATTACCTTCTGAACAATGGAATCTGCTGTCTACACTCATGGTTTCTGATTGTACTAATGTCTTTCATTCATGTCCTACTAGATGTTAGTGGTTGGTGAGCAGGGCTCATAAGCACTCAATCAGAGACCACCAACAGTAGCACTTCATCAGTAGAAACTTTTTTCTTTAATATTTTTTAATTAGCATGAAGCTTTATGATATGAAATTAATTTTATTTTTATAAATAATTAGAGCAATTAATATTAGCTATTTAATGATGTGTGTGCAGTGATGTGGGAAGAGTAGATATTTACTTTTTAGATATATACCCAGGTATTTACCCAAATCTGGTAAATACAATTATTCATGAAATCATAGGTTAGAAATGTTTCAAATATGATAGCAGCTTCATTTTAATTTTAAAATGTTGTCAGATTGAAGTGGACTTTTAAAATCTTTTCCATTTACTATGTTCTGATATTTTAAGATGCCAGTCAGTTAAGCATTTTTTTTTTTAAATAAATGTAATTGATATAGTGGGAACCATCAGTCGAAATTACCTTTTACATGCAATGTTCAGTCGAATTCAAGGTGAAAAAGGTAAAAAAAAATTATTATTTGAAATTGCGAGGAAAATCTAAATGGAGAAGTTATTTGATTGTTTAAAATAACTTGAGCATTAACGGTTTAAAAGTTCATTTGTAATACAGATTTTTTAAAATTTTAAAAATAATAAGTGCTTCTAAAATTTGATATAATTTGGCAAAAGTTGATTGCCAATCATGAAATTGACTGAAATGCCTACTGCTAAGGCTGTTTGGCAGTTGGGGGTATTCCATTGAAGACATTTGAATTCACAGGCCCAGCTTTTAAAAATTCGAAAAAGGATGGTCTGGATGTATTAGCAGAGGATATATCCCTGCCCAACACTTGTGACACTTCGTGAATTTATGCAAAGTGGTTGCATCTTTTTAGAATCCTTGTATGGAAAGGACTTATGCACTCAGTAACAAAAGAGGAAAATTATGAAAAGACAAATTTTATTCTGCTTCCTTTCATCAATGCACCACCATATAATTATGACACTGTTTACACACCATTATAGTATGCAGCAGATTTTTTAAGTTTGTCTTCCTGCTATCATAAACATTGACTCCCGTGAGATTATTAACTACTTTTCAATCAATGTGTAGCATGTCGCCAATCTATATACAAGTAATCAAAAGTTTAGTTGTTTTCTGGTTTTTTTTTTTTTTGTGACAATATTTAATAAATTTGAATAGAATTAAGTAAATAACTTTGAAAAGAGAATTTTATTTGCGAAAAATTGTCAAGGTTCCGGCCCCATAATTGATGGATAACTGAGGTTCTCTGTTTATACCTGTAATTTGTAGAGAATTTTATGCACTTCAATTCATTTCAGAGTAATTTTTTCATGAAAAACTACAGGTTCAGAGATATTGGCAAATAACTAGAAAAAAAAGAGGTTCAAAACTTATTTTTGCCTCGCTTCCCCCTCTCTGCTCATGTCGTATCTATTAAGACTTTTTATATAGTCATCAATAGCCATCAATGAACAAATGTACCAAATTTTATCTCTATAGCTTTATTATGGCAAACTTTCCCACTTTGACTGGACTAAAAATTGAGTTCTAAGTTCCAGAATGAAGAAAATTGAACAAAATTACAGTAGTGGACACAAAAACAGATGTAACTAAGTACTACTTTTAATAATATATGCAGTATTTCAAAATTCACAAATTATAAGGTGTAAAAAAAAGATATAGTTTTACCAATTTAAACTTTTGGTAATAAAATTTTTTTGTGAAAAATAAAATTTATGAAAAAATAAATAGAAAATAGAAAATGATAGATTACTTATTATTAAGAAATTATATTATTGTTTATTATTAATTTAAAAAAAATATTTCAGAAAATTTTAAATTTTTACAAAAAAATAATGATGATGAAAATATGTTCATACAAATCATAATTGATGAAAATTAATAATTGATGAAAAAAAAATTGAAAAACTTAGTGGAAGATGTTTTATATATATATATATATAGATATATGTAAAAGAAATAGAATTTCAAGAAAATTGAAGTAAATTTTTGTTTTATTATTTTTTTTCCTAGCATACATTTAAAATGTTAACAGGTGGTACTAAATTCTCAAATTATTAATATTGCTAAATAAAAATTAACTTCTCATAATAACACCCCATCCATGTAATGAAACAGTTTTTGAGATAAAATGTGACATGACATCTTCTTACACTCAGCTCTTCAATTCTTGATGAATTTACATACATTTTTTATTTCTAAAAATTAATATTTAATATTAATCTTACCAAAGAATCAGTTCTCCTCCTAGTTTTCTATGAAGCTCGCCAATGGGGTCTCCTACATCAGCTTTACTCAGCTTCACTAAAAAGAAGTAAGAAATATCTTTTAAAAAAAACTTGTTTGTCTTGAAAATTTACATTAATTGTTTGAACAAAAATTTATTAAATGTAAAATTGTTTTTTGTTCAGGTTTGGTACTAAAAAGTTTTGGCAACATCTTTAAGTAAAGATTAAAATAAGCAGTCGCTACTTGACGATTTCACTTCAAAAACTGGCAATTAAAAATATGGGAAGAACTGACCAAATGCAGGATTTTTCTATTTGATTTTTCCCAATTCCTTCTTTCCCTACACCTCGGACTTATCCGATTTCACATTGCACTGGCAATTCAACAATCTTTTCATTCTCAAACCTGCTAGTCAGTAGGTAAACATACCCATTTTATTATTGTCAGATCTTAATTCTAGACAAATAATTTTTTTTTTTTTAAAAGGTACTTTTATAATTAGCTACACAAACTTAATGGGACTGGACATCCTTATCTCAATTTTTTTTTCAAAACAATATAAATTAAAATATTTTTATTTACTACATAAATTACTTGTCTACTGTAAACTCATTATATATTTTTGGTACTTTTCGGTTAGCCAGGCATCAGTGTTATATATACATATATGTACACATATGTATATATAACATATGTATGTGTGTATATGTATATGTGTGTATATATGTGTATATGTATATTTGTATATATATGTATGTGTGTATATATATATGTGTATGTGTATATATATATATTGTGTGTATATATATATCATCATCATCATCATCATCCGTTTTCAATCCACTGCTGGATGTAGGTCTCCCCCAGATTTTTCCAATGTTTCCTGTCTAGTGCTTTAGTCATCCAATTTACACCGGCTACTTTTCTGATTTCATCACTCCATCATACTTGAGGTCGTCTTCTTGGCCGTTTTACATCTCTGGGATACCACTGTAGGGTGTTTGTGCTCCATCTATTGTCTTGTCTTCTTGCAATGTGCCCAGCCCATTTCCATTTTAGCTGTTTAATTCTTTCAATGATGTCAAAAACTTTCGTCTGACTTCTTATCCAGGTTATTCTTTTTCTGTCTCTTCTAGTTATACCTAGCATACATCTTTCCATACTTCTCTGTGTTGTTTGTAATCTTTGTACCATCCGTTTTGTTAGCGTCCATGTTTCTGCTCCATAAGTTAGCACAGGCAAAACACATTGGTTAAATACCTTTCTTTTCAAACAAAGGGGCATGCTACTCTTCAGAATAATATTGTTCTTCCCAAAAGCACTCCATCCATTTCTTATTCTTCTATTGATTTCATTCATGATACTATTATCAGATGATATTTCTTGCCCAAGGTACACAACTTTGCACTTCTTTAATTTCAGTGTTGTTGTAGATGATTTTCTTTTTTGATGCAAATGAATTGAACATCACCTTAGTCTTTTCCAAGTTTATTTTTAATCCCACATTAATGCTAGCTTCTGCCAAATCTTTTAGCATATTTTGCAATTCTTCAGGACTGTTACTGAAAATTAAAATGTCGTCAGCGAATCGGAGATGACTTAAATATTCCCCATTTATTCTAATCCCTTTGTTTTCCCAATCCAGCTTCTTGAAAATATTTTCTAAGACAGCAGTAAAAAGCTTAGGCGAAATGGTGTCTCCTTGTCTTACCCCTCTTCCAAGCTTGATCTTTGCTTTTCCTTTGTCTAAGCGGATGGTTGCTGTTGCTTTTTTGTAAATCTTCTTTATAATATTGATGTAAGGTTTGTTTATACCACTGTCCTCCAGAGATTCTACTACTGCTGATGTGTAGACCGAATCAAATGCTTTTTCATAATCAATAAAGGCAAGGCAAAGAGGTAAATTATATTCCTTATGTTTTTCTATGAGTTCCCTTACCGTTTGGATATGATCCATTGTGCTGAATCCACTTCAGAATCCTGCTTGTTCTCTAGGTTGAGCTGAGTCCAGAGCTGATTCAAGTCTTGTCGTTAAAACTTTGGTGAAAATTTTATAAATCACTGACAGTAAGCTGATTGGACGGTAGTTTTTAATGTTTTCCTTCTCTCCTTTCTTGTAAAGTAGCACCATCACAGCATTATTCCAATCTTCTGGTACATCTGACTTCTGGAGACATTTGGAAAACAGTAAGGATAGCATTTTTGCAAATTCTTCTCCTGCTTCTTTGATAAGGTCGATTGTAATTCCATCTTCTCCGGGGCATTTACCTTTTTTCATAAATTTAATGGCTTGTAAAACTTCGTCTGTCATCACTGGGATTATGGCATCGGTTTCTGTTAAGTTTTCTCGTGAATCACTTAAGTTGATTTCCCTCTGATCTTCACATTTATATAAATCGTTATAGAATTTTTCGACAATGTGTACTATTTCTTTATTGATTTTGGTGATTGTTCCATCTGCCCTCTTTAGTGCAAAAATACCTTTTCTTCCAACACAAAGTATTCGCCTAGCTGATTTTAAACTTTTGTTATCTTCTAGAATTTTCTTGACAAGATCAGAGTTAAATTTTCTGCTATCTTCTGTAACACATTTTCTTACCGTTTTACATAATTCAGCATATTCAACTCTTGATTTAGGATCGTTTTTCTTCATTTTAAATTCTCTGCGTTTCTTCATCAATCTTCTTGTTTCTTCTGTTATTTTCTTTGTCTGCTTTACTTGTGCATCGCCGGCTATCTTCTTTGCAATATCTTGTAGAGTATTGGTTAGTTTCTTGTTCACTACTGTAACATCTTGCTCTTCTTCTAAAGTTGATTGAAGTACTTGGAAACGGTTTTTAAGTTTCAAATGGAATTCTTCTTTATGTTTCTGGAGATGTATTATATCGATTGATTTCTTTGAGTGTTGCAAAAGCTTCATTCTTTCCACTTTAGTATTTAACAGCAGTTTGCACCTAACCAACCTGTGATCACTTCCTGTATTGAAGTTATTGAGAACGCTGCAATCCTGAATAAGATGTTTTTTGTTTGTTAAGATGTAGTCTATTTCACTTGTTGAGCCATTTGCACAACGCCATGTCCATTTTCTTTGTGGCTTTTTCTTGAAAAATGAATTCATGATATACAACTGTTCACATTCTGCAAACTCAATCTGTTTCCTCTTTCATTTCGCACCCCATATCCATGATTTCCTACTGATAACTCACCTTTCTCTTTTTCCCCAATTCTAGCATTCCAGTCTCCCATTATTAATTTTATGTAGCATTTTCCCTTTTGATGCATTGAAGCTACTTCTTCATAGAAATCCTCAACTTCTTCATCAGTATAGCTTACTGTTGGTGCATAAACTTGGGTAATTTGCAGCTTGTATCTTCTGGACACCTGTTTTACTAACCTTGCAACTCTATCTGATGCACTATCATATTCTACGATGTGAATCTTCCATCTTTTATGAATCAGAAATCCTACACTGCTTGTTCTTCCATCTTCTGTGCCTCTGTAGTATAATACATGTCCGCTGGCAAGATCTATCTTCTCCTTTTCTTCTTACTTCACATAATCCTAGGATGTCCCAGTTGATTCTTTCTAATTCTTCTTCAAGTTCCTGTAAACGATTTTCTGAAGATAGGGATCGTCCATTATACGTAGCCAAGGTCATCAACTTATGGCAGCCTAGCCGAGCCCGGTTATTCTTAGCACCCTCTGTCTTCATGTCTTTCTGATCGCTGCCGTAACCAGGAACATTCAGACCGCCGGGAATTAAGGGCCGTGATTTATTTTGTGAATTCATGGTAAAATAAGGGGGGTAGGTGGCCAAATTCCTCCACGCTGGCCAAGCGGGTTGGAGGAAGCCCATCCGCGTTCGTTCCCCATGCACTAGGCAAGGGTACTAACAGGCTGCACCGGTGGAAGGTGCGGATTGGACATTAAGTCTCCGCTCCATATATATATATATATATATATATATGTGTGTGTATATATAACACTGGTGCCCGGTTAACCGAAAAGTACCATATTTTTAAAATTAAATATTCATTGCTATAAATGTACTTATTGGCTACTAAAGAAATTATTCTCACTAGCCAATAACTGGCTACTTAAAAAAAAAATCAACGTACCGGCCAGTGGCTACAAAGCAAAATTCCTTATTTTCATCTTGTATCTTTGAGATTAAACTGTATTTTGAAAAGCATGCTTCGCATATTAATGCAAGATATCATTTTGATATCTCACAGAGCTACATTTTTAACGCATTTCTTCTTGCAATAAAAAAATTAGATTGAATCATCCCCTGATGCATAAATATTATAAATGCAATGGAAATTGTTACACTTCAAATGATATTTTAATTTTATTGTTAACATTTCTTTATTTATTGAACACTTTAAATATGATACTTCTCATCTGAATTTTTATTACATATTAAATATTTCATTTTGTTGCAAATTTGATCTTATTTTTACGAATTAACATCCAGATTTTGTTTGTATTATGTACTGATTGCTGCTATGCTTTTCTTTGAAAATGAATAAATTTTGCTTCCAGGGGCAAAAAGACCCTCTTTGGTAGTCAGAAAGTTAATGTAATCTAATATATAAATATGAAAATTTGTTTGTCTGTCTGTAATTCTATACAAATCCACAGTTTGGAAGTCAGAATTGTGAAATGTTACATAAATGTGTATTTAAACACGGCCGAGGCAGTTAAAATAATCCGGAATCGAAATAACTTATAGTTAATTTTTAATTAATAAAAAAACACCCATTTAACAGCAGTTTCCTGTCAGATTTAAACATTTTTTGTTAAATTAAAAATCCACAATAAAATTCGTACTACAACAAATTACTTTTCTACTGCAAGATTTGCATGTGAAAAATGAAATGAAATAAATAGTTTGATGAATTTAAAAAAAAAAAGGGAGTATTATGTCATAACTTTTCTATTGCAAGATTTCCACGTGAAAAATGAAATAAATAGTTTGTCCAAAAAAAAAAAAGTGAATATGTCATATTGGGAATATATTGGACATCAGCAGGTGAATATATAATGTCCTATGAGTTTGAAGAAATGTATTGAAACATGATAAAAACCCGATTATGGAAATATTGGTATATTTTAACATTTTGAGGTTATCTGAATTTGCTTTCGCTATTTTTAAATCTATTCCATTACATGTGTGTATGCATGTATATTAGAATTTCCACAAAGGTTTAGATCCCAAGAGTTCATTATTAGTGATGAACTGAGATAAAGATTTCAGTTTTTTTTTTTTTTTTTTTTTTTTTTTTTTTTTAAATAAGATTCATAGAATTTTTGTACTAGCCATTTTTCTTCAATCATGAAAAAATTATTTTAATAACAAAATACTCGGAAACAACTTTTTATCAAAAGGTTTTAATGTTGGTCTCAATCCAGATCACAGATTACATTTACTAAGTAAGTAGATAATCTGTCGTCCTTATTAAATGAAAATAACGTAAAAAACCAAACATTCTTAAAATTCCAGGCAACGCAGGATACTTAGCTAGTACAGAATAATGTAAATCACTGGCACTAAAAAATGAACTTGAGGGATAGGAGTACATATTTGCAGTCATATGTACATGCATTATAATTAATTACTAATGCATATTAATTCTGAACATAATTTGTATGCTCATATTAAATAGTTCTGCTTTATTAAAATTATTAACATTTGTATTTAATATTGTTAAAATTTGATAAAATTAAATATACATGTATATATAATTTTATTAACTGTTAACATTCAATATTAACTGCAAGTATTAATAATTTTATTTGAAGCAGTATTTAACATGAGCATTCACAATTACAACTTTTTAAACTTTTCCGTGTTATTCAAGTGCCACATGAAAAGGCTACATTGTAAGTACCAGTGATGTCACTCGGTGTTTGATTTTAAGCACTGTTAAGTCTTTGAAATAGGTTATTATGTTATCATTTCAAATTACCTCTTGCAGCAAACTCCCTAATTGCTTTGTAATTAATTGTGTCACAATGGTCTCAAGCAACTACTTGATACTATATATAGCAGAAAACTTAATGGCTTTATTGAGAGTGGCTTCACTTTAATTTAATTCTATAGTTATTTGGCTTATTTATTTTTTTATTACTTGCTAGCAGCCTTCATTCACTACACTAGTTGGTTTCTCTAAAATAATCTTGAATCAAACGAAATATAATTCAAAGTCGATGGTGACAACAAAAATAGATGTAAAATCATTGAAGTGCCTGTTCTTAATTATTTTTTTAGTAAGTTTGTTATCTTGAATTTCCCTTTTCTTTTTAAAATTGCTGCTGAGATATGGTAAAATGTCCTAAAATTTTCGAGCATCCCCTTATACCCCTTAGGTGGAAATTTCTAAAATCGCTGAAATACATGTTTAATTATTTTTTTAATAGATTTGTTATCTTAACATAACTATATATATATATATATATATATATATATATATATATTAACATAAATATACAAATATTTATTTCTAAAATTTGTAAACCTATAAATGTAATTATTTTTTAAAAAATCATATAATTTACAATCTTTTAAATTCCTTTCTTAACGACATAACAACTTGCATCTATATTCAACTATTCAAGAAGAGGTAAGAAAATTTTTATACAGTAGAAGATCTTTATAACGCAATTCTCCATATAACACACAACTTCTCAGATGTAAACAATGATTTTCGCAGTTAAAAAGCATCTGCATTTTCACATTGTAAAATATTGGTACTCTCTAGAGGACTCAATTTAATACATTAGTTCAACTTTATCTTCTAATTTAAGACCTTTTTAATGAAAAAAAAATGCTATTAATACAATAAACATTTTTGAAAATGTCTAATATAAGGGATGGTTGTGTCAGTTACATTTGGATCATGTTTATAAAGTAAATTTAACGATGTCTGACCTATATTATACAGAAATTTATAATTTGGATAACTCTTGGTAACAAGGAATGCAGTATAAAGATATTCTAATGTATTTTGATATGTTTCAGTACAAGGTGAATTTACTGACATGATCCATATAACGCAAAATTCTATATAACGCACAACCTTGTGTTTTTAGGTTTGTGTTATAAAGATCTACTGTACTTTTTAACACATATTTGAAAATTGTTTATGAATTCAGTATGTCTGTCTGTCCATGTTTTGACTCATGTAAATATAGTATGATTGTTATGGAATTGATATATGTTATTGGAGTAGGTACTATGACTGTTCAGTACAAAAAAAATTTGGTTACATTATGTTCTGTGGGAAAAAATTGTTTGCTTTGTATTTTAATGGTATTACACTATTTTAAACATATTGAAATTTATCACTTAGGTGTACTACAAGATGATTACTGTAGAATCTGGTATGCACATTATTTATCACTCATTTAACAGGGACACACAAAGTATTTAGCAATAGTGCAGCCTATGAAGAATAATTGCTGGAAGTGCATTTTCCATTGTGTGTACATTTTAAAAGTTAACTTTTTTTTTTCTTTTACATATTACTTGGTGTGTATAAATTCTATAGATCATATACAAGGCTATAATAAAAGATATCAAGTACATTTTCATTTATTAATGGAGATTGCTGAATAAGGATTTTTCAATGGTGCTATGTTTTTAATTGAACTTACTTTTAGCAGACAATATAGTATAAATATAAATCTATAAATCATATAAAGGACTGAACAAAAAATTCAGAAAATTTTCCAACTATTGATGGTAATTGCAGCAATTGGATTTTCAGATACATTATGTATTTTTTAATTGCTTATTTAGAATCTTTCACCTTAATAAACTGTAAAGTTTTGTTACAGTATTCTGAACAAGTTAGAAAGTGGTTCATAATCTATGTTGGATGGATGATTTTTCAAACTTGTTTATTTAACAACGTTTTGTTCATTTGTGTAAAGATGGAATTTTGGAGTCTATTTCCCCCCACTTCCCAATAGACCAGAATTACCAAGGTATATTGGGTATATATATGGTATATATATATATATATATATATATATAGGAAAACCTCCCTAAAGCGACCACATTCCATTCCAATAAAAATGGGTCGCACCGAGAGGTGGTCTCTTAATGGAGGTCATGTCTATTTCTTAATTGTTGAAAAAAAGGTAACAATTAATGTTACTAAAATTTATTTTTCAGATTAGGAAAATATACGAAAATTTAAGTATCAAAACAAAAATTAATTACATAAGTTAATTACTGCAGAGTTTAAAAAATGAGTACATTGACGTTTGCTTTGATTTTATGGTTTTATTTTTTATAACTTTTATTTCAAAGTCCTTTCGAAGTTCAGTAAATAAATGTAATTTTTTTTTTTTTGGGGGGGGGGGGGGCAGGAACAAATATTGATGATTTCATTAATTTATCTATTTCTTTGATAGTTTCCTGACAGAATAGGGCAGGGGAGTTTATTGACCATCATCCTTAATTTGTCATCAGAGCTAAACTGCCTACAGAGGCACAAAGTGGCTTAAACACTTAAAAGTTACCAGAATAAAAAAAGTTCTAAACTTAGTTTAGAAGTTTGATGAATAATGCACTCTCCAGAATTATTTTTATAATAAAACCTTCTTCAAGCGACCAGGAAGAAATGGAATTTGTTTCATTTTCTTCAAAGAAATGGCTCACTCATGGGGATAGTTCAACTGGGATGGTCTCTGAATAGAGGTAAAATTAGTATTGAGCCTATAGGAATAAATTTCGTTCCATGAAAAAATGGTTGCTGAATGGAGGTGGTCAGACAGGGAGGTTTCACTGTATATAATGATAATTGTGTACTGATATGTTTTTAATGATAATACATCCTTTTAATATTTTTAAAGCTAAATAAATAATTTTAAGGCTTTTATCTGTTAGTCAAGCATAGGTAATTACTTTCTCAATATGAGCACAAGTCTATACCAGTTACTGCAACAACAATAGAGTTATGTGCCGAACCGTGCTTGCCAACTGGCTGTAAAACTACAAAAACAACATATATGGAACTCTAAAATTAGAAAACAAAATTTGAATAAGAAATAAAAACAGAATAATTTAAAAAAAATGCACTTTTATAAATTAATATTTTAATATTTATAGAATTATCATTATATGTTGAGAAAAACAATTTAGAAACCCTGAACAGCTAGTTTAAAAAATGCTTTTTATTTATTTTTTCCTGTTGCTATAGTTTAAAAAAGAAACAAAGCGAAAAGGATCTTTTCACATATTTTCAAAAGTTTGCCTTTTCTACCAAGCTTCAGTCGAAGCAGAGAATTTTTCATAAGCAGGGCCTTTCATCAAATAAACTTTAGAATGAAAATATCTTGGAACATCATGAATTGCAGTCATGAAATTGGGTATGTTTTTTGACTTGGCTGCTTTCATGATTTTTTTTTTTTTTTTTTTAATTAACTCTTTCAACATTTGAAATCATTGTTGTCAAGGCAAACATCCAACAGGTGTTTTATGCCTGTTACACCAAACAGTTTTGATGTTGGTGACATACCTGATAGTTCTAATATGTATTAAAAGATCAATCATTTGCATAAAAAGAATTCATATTAAAAAACTCAAGGTTGTACAAAAGATAGAAACTTACGAAATTCTGGTTCAAGCATGGGCCGATATATCTGCCAGACAATATCTAGTGATTTAGAGTCCATGTAAAGTGCCCCAGCCAAAGACTTAAAAATATCAGCACAAAATTTAGGAGCCTTAGTTTGACTTTGCTCTGTTATTCTTAGCGTTCCTTCCTAAAAAAAGACATTTGGAATAATAGATTTAGAGAAATTATTAGTAGTATAAAGTCATAAATAATTAATGTTAGAACTAATCATTATAAGTAGAATACAGAAGTTACATTTTGAAAAAAAATGTTATGGTAGTATAGTCAATCTCGCTTAACTGCATAAAATTGATTCCACTGAATTGCACGCGTTTAAGCAAGGACAGCAATTAATGTTATCAGTATTGGTAATAATTTGATTATATACACAGATATGATAAATATTAATGAAAAATAACAATTTGCACAATAATTTATTATTACTCTGTATATAATTATATATATTCTAAAGTATAATGTATTGTAACGCTATTTTTGTTACATGGTTTAATTTTTCATAATTTATGTGATTAAAGTTAAAAAACGATATTTTTTTTATTATACCTTTGGAAAGAAATAAATTTCTGTATAAATTTTTATTTTTCTTTATTTGTCAATTTATCCTTTGTTGACTGCAAAAAAATCCTTTATAGAAAGAAGGTTATTTTTTCCTACTTCGGACACTGCATTTTTCCACTTCCAATATTAAATATTGTATTTTTAATCTCTTGATTGTCCCCATTGTATTTTCCACCAATTCCAGGGTTTTCAAAAAAGTACCATCAGTATTTTGAGTTGCCATATGTATGGCAAGCTTTAAAAGAAAATCATACCAAAATCAACACTCCCATGGGCTTCTCAGAATTAGTAGAATAAAGTCTATTCATTCATGACAATTTCTATTCTTCAATTTTATAGATAATACAAAAGGAAATATTTCTGTTCTTAATTTTTTTCCCCGCCATCACAGGAATTATCAAAATCCGGGTAATTAGATTGGGGATATTTTATACAATTAACCAGTGATTGTTTTGCAATAAAATGAGTACATTTAATATTAACCTTATGGGGACCATTTCTGTTACACGGCATTCTATGCATATAAGCAGGTATGCAATTATCCGTTACCTGATTAAATGGGGTTGACTGTAATTTTTAAAAAAATCGCCATTTTTCACTTTCACAAAAATTATTTATTATTCAAATTGACTCATATGATATGAGATAAATTTGATTAAGATTTAAAAGATTAGCTGAAGTACCATAATTACAGCAACAATAGAAAGTACTCGAGGCAAGAATATACTTATATATTATTTCTATTTATACAGTTTTCTTACAATGAATGAAATGCTTTAATGCATAAACTTACCATGAAATTTGTAAATCCTTGGCTCATTTTAAATTGCTGCATTCTTATTTTTATTCTATCAGCTGTTTGTATGTTTTCTTCCAGTATGAATTCTGAAAGGTTAAATTTTGCTGAAAGGTAGCCTTGCAGGAATGTGCTGTTAATTATGGACCTGAAGCTTGTCAGCAGTCCCGGGCCAGCTTCTCTATTTTTCTCGTATAAAATCCTCGTTATCAGGTACTGGAGCACTGCACTTCCAATGTATAATAGCATATCAAACGATACTTGGCTATCCTGGTGCCCCGTAAAAATAAAGCTATTTTCTAACATACGTTTATTTTGAAATTTATAACCAATTTTATTTTCAAATTGGGTCATTTTTTCTGTGAAATTTGGATTAATTTCTGTCATAAATACCTCACTATTTCCTGTTTCTATTTGTTTTAAGCCTAACCAAATTATGAATTTAACCGCTGCGTCGTGGCCTTTGGCTAATAAAAAGGCTCCAATCAATGATTCCACGACGTCAGCGATAGCTTTATCTTTAATTTGTACTATTGATGGTATGCTTGTTACATAATTTGGGGGACACCAGGTAGCTTTGTCAAAGGGGGTGGCATGTACGTAGCTACCAATGCTTTTTTCCTCAGCTATTTTATAAAGGTTACTATTTTTAACAATTGATTTTTTGATTTCACATAATCTGAATTTATTTTGATTAGGATACTGACAACAAATACCTATAATTGTAATATACTCTAAAAATGAGTCGCCTAAAAATTCAAGGCGCTCCAAATTAATTTCTTCACATGCTCTCTTTAATGTGAGTGCTTGGAGCAGGAAGCCCTGATGAATTTCTGCATCTGTTTCTTTTTCGAAACTAATGATACTATTGTAAAAAAAAATTAAGTCATTTGAGGGTTCATCATTTTTAGTTGGTACATTCAGTTTATTTCTTAGAGCTATGTCAACTGTTCCGAAGTTGAAAATTTTGTTGTCAATTAGCTCTATCTTTATGTTAAGATTATTAGATTTTGCTACAATATTTTTAATCTCCTCTGCTGTTAAAAGTAGTTTTATTCTAAAGCATATGTATGGCAGCATAGCATGGTAGCTAGTACAGCCATTTGGTAATTTTAATGATTCTTTTTCTATGAAGCTAGAATTCAGGCTTGTTGTGTCTGAAATGAAAAAAAAAAAAAAAAAAATAGCCATCAACATTAATAATTAAAAAAACATTTTTTAGACACATATCTATTACATAAACAGTGAGAAATATTACATATTCAAAACAAATAATTCAAACTCTTAAATACAAAAATAACAATATTTTTCTATAAACATAAGAAAATTGGTACTTTTCGGTTAGCCGGGCGCCAGTGTTTTATATACATATTTATATACATACATATATGTAAATATACATATATATACATATACACTTATTGTATTTATACACACATATATATGTAAATATATATGTATATATACATACATGTATATATACATATATATGTATATATAACACTGGTGCCCGGCTAACCGAAAAGTACCGAAAATTTAAAAGGTAAAATATAAGAAGCATCATGAAATATAATAAATCCTAATGATATGTATTCATATCATATAATAAATTCTAATTATACATATTCATATATCATATCCATCACTGCTATGCATCTCTTAATTAAAGGAGAAAATTTTCCAACTGAGTGAAAAAGTGTCAATGCAAGTAATCAAACCTGGAACTTTTGCTTAATTTATTAATGAATGCTTTAAACTTACTGAATTTTGATTTTAAATATGTCCGGTTTTGTCTAATTTTTTTTTCCAGTCCAGCCAAGTGTCAGAAAAGGTATAAGAACCTCTGATGGGTGCAAGGAACGCTGTGTTCTATTTATTTTGTTAAGCTATCTAGAACGACAACCGGTTGACACTTTTCACATAGGCAACCTTTTTGGCAATAACATCTGGATTGTCATGTCTGACAGTTCAACAGAATAACCCACAGGTAAAGAAACTCCATTAAACAATGGAAATGTAGATACACTTTATCATTTTAACATAATCATACTAATTGGTAATGATATCAAAGAAGTTAATTTAATTATAGTTGTTAAAAATACTTATACTAATCTATACTAATAAAAGAAATCGCTTTGTCTGTCTGTCTGTCTGTGTGTGTGTGTGTGTGTCTGTCTGTCTGTGATGGCTAGCGAAATCTACGGCACATACGAGGCTCAATTTTTTTGTGAAGATAGTCCAAGGCCTCTCCCAATGTACCTGAGTTTCAGATTTTTAAAATTTTAATTATTAGCTGAGTAATTAATTTCCAATCGCAACTCACTTTCATCAAAAAGTCATTTATTTGATCTCCAGTCAAAGAAGTATGTGCGCATTAATATAAACTCATTAACACATCAGAAACTAGCAAAGAAACATTTTCAACTGTTTTTATGGATTTAATTTTTTAATTCAAATCGACCAAACCGTTTGGTACAATTAAAATTGAAAGATATATTCCAAAAAATTGGACTCTTACGTCTCAAATGGTTCAATAAATTTTTTAAAATGTTGCAGTAACCCTTTGAAAAAAATTTTCGAAAAGGATCGTTTTTCTTGATGCAGTTTTAAAGGTACTGACAAACCAAAAGTATGCTTATAAAGCTGAAAACTTCTTCAAATCGATGGTGTAATTGGTTTTTTAAAATATGAATTTTAACCCTTTCAAATGCAGGTCACTTCACGCCTCATGGAGAGGATATTTTTTCTACTCTTAAAGTAACTAAATGTCCATATTTTAACACAATCTTTTTAGAGCAACTCAATAGATCAGATTTACATCCCCTACAAAAATTTCAAAAATGTTCAGACTGGTGGAAACATTTTTTACAAAATAAAATGTGTGAAAACTTCGTCAAATTCAACAATTTCGGTGTGGTTTCTCTCTAATTCGGTTAAACATTTTCCCTCTTAAATATGCATATTTTTTCATGAAATTTTAAAAAGCGCTTGGTTTTAGTTATATTTATGATCCATTAAAATTTTGAAGAATTCAGACAATAACCATCTATTTTGCTAATGAAACCAACAACAACAAAAAAAAGCAGAAACCATTTACACATTGATAGGGAACCTTAATTTACTAAATTCATTGTAGTATTTGTAGTTTAGTTGTTTAACGGGTTGGTTTTCTAAACGAAAAGTCTTGGGTTCGAAACTCGGTAGGACTAAGTTGAAATTTGAATTAAAATAGATATCATACATTTTTGCAATTTTAAGGATTTCATTCTAGGGTATCTAAACTAAAAAAAAGTTCTGTATTTGTAAATCAATGTGGCAATAAGTAAATAAATATATACAGTAAATATTGTAAACTTTAAAACAATTGAATTATTAAAAGAAAAGAAAAAAACTACACTTAAATGAATTGAATTATAAAAAAAATTACTGTATTTTATAAATCTCATTGTTTAACGTACAATTAAAAGAAGTTTTGTATTTTTTTACAATTTTAAGGGTTTCTAATTACTTTTTTTTTTTTAAACTACATTTTACATTGTTCAATCGATTGAATTAAAAAATGTTTAGTAATTTTTTTTTGCAATTTTAATGGTATTTTTTATCTACACCAGCCATACTCAATCTGTTTTTTCAGTTTATTGCACAATTCCATTATAAACAGGCTTTACTGTATTTGAAAATAAATTTGCTGGATAGTATCTTTTTAAATATCTATATAGTAGTACTTGCTTGCAATTTTATTATTTCTTTTTCAGTATTACAGTTTATAATGTATTTGTAATTACTTTTCATCTAAAGGTTTTAAATAAAAATTTTAAATATTGAAAACATAGTTAAATTTGAATTGAATTCATCAATTAATTTTGAATAAGAGTTTAAAGTGTGAGACAAATAAAAATTCAAAACCTTAAGCTGGGACTTTACACAACTTTCCAACTGAACCAGAGTTCGGCCCTGGTAATTTGCACCATCTGCTCCCCTCCCTCCCTTCTGTACAGACCTGCAATACAAATTTCAGGTTTATTTAAGAATATTATTATGGGCCCGGGCACAGCAGCTACTTAGAAAATAAATTTGCTGGATAGTACCTTTTTTAAAAATCTATATAGTAATATTTGCTTTCAATTTTATTTATTTTTTTTTTCAGTATTACACTTTATGATATATTTGTAATTACTTTTTCATCTAAAGGTTTTAAATAAAAATTTAAAATATTGAAAACATAATTAAATTTTGAATTGAATTCATCTATTCATTTTGAATAAGAGTTTAAAGTGTGAGATGAATGAAAATTCAAAACCTTAAGCTGGGACTTTACACAACTTTCCAACTGAACCAGAGTTCGGCCCTGGTAATTTGCACCATCTGCTCCCCTCCCTCCCTTCTGTACAGACCTGCAATACAAATTTCAGGTTTATTTAAGAATATTATTATGGGCCCGGGCACAGCAGCTACTTAGAAAATAAATTTGCTGGATAGTACCTTTTTTAAAAATCTATATAGTAATATTTGCTTTCAATTTTATTTATTTTTTTTTTCAGTATTACACTTTATGATATATTTGTAATTACTTTTTCATCTAAAGGTTTTAAATAAAAATTTAAAATATTGAAAACATAATTAAATTTTGAATTGAATTCATCTATTAATTTTGAATAAAAGAGTTTAAAGTGTGAGATGAATGAAAATTCAAAACCTGAAGCTGTGACTTTACACCACTTTGCAACTGAACCAGAGTTGAGCCCAGGTAATTTGCACCATCTCTACCCCTTCTGTACGGACCTGCGATGCAAATTTCAGGTTCATTTAAGAATATTATTACGGACATGGGCAACATCGGGCGAAGTAGCTAGTATACTAATAAAAGAAAGTTTTGCTCTTTCTGTGTGTGTCTGCAATGGCTAGCAAAATCTACGGCACATAGAAGCTTGAAAATTTAAGTGCGGATAGTCCAAAACAGGTTCTGGTGCATCTGAGGTTCAGATTTTTAATTTTTAAGGGCTGGGGCCCCTTTAAGTTTTTATGCCCTAAATTGTTAATAACTTGCCCCGTTTTCATCCAATCTTCTTTGTTTTTACGGCCAATTCTCTATTTAGTTATACCTCCATTTCTATGTTCCAGTTAAGTCCCTGGACACCTGAGACCCGGTACAAGGCCCCTTGAAGTTTTTGCGTCCTAAATTGTTAATAAATTGCTTCCTTTTAGTTCAATCTTCATTTTTGGAATTCTTTTTCCATTTAATTACTCTTCCGTTTCTACATTCCAGTTAAGACCCTGGCACCCCTAGGGCCTCATAGGGCTTGGTCCAGGGCCCCTTTATCATTTTGTGCACTATGCATTTTTCGCATCTTTATTTTCTCACCTTCTCGGTGCATAATTTTAAAGTTGAGTCGTGGACTCTTCTCCTTGGACCAACACCCTCATATTTTTATTGGGGCCCTAGAACCCTTTTTTAAGCATTTACCCAATCCTTTGCATATTTCTTTAAAATATTATTCAAATGAATAATTCATATACTATGCTTAATTTTGACTAGTTGAAGATCTAAAGTGCTAAGTACTAAGACATTTTAACATGTTTTCATGTTAGGGCCCTGCTCTCAACTATCACTTGGCCCCTTTTGGGCCACATATTATAGCTTCTTTAAAAATGGTCCAATTCACTAGTGTTTTATTTCCTAACAACTTCTTAAGTCATTCAGCTACTACATAAAGGACGAAAATTTTCTTCGCACAAATTTTGAACACAAATTTTGAATATTAGTCACCTTCTTTAGGCCCTTCGTGCAGCTTCTTAAAAAATGTTCTGAATCGCTTGCAATTTTCTTTAACTAAGTTCCAGAACTCCGACTACTTAAACTACTAAAAAGTATTTTTATACACAACTACATTCCAGTTAGAGCCCTGGACCCTCGGGGCCCAGTACAGGGCTCCCTGAAGTTTTTGTGCCCAAAATTGTTAAAAATTGCTTCCTTTTTAATCTGATCTTCCTTTTTGGGATCCTTTTCTCATTTAGTTATCCTCCAGTTTCTACATTTAAATTATGACCCTGGGCCACTAAAACTTTTTGTGCACCATGCATTTTTCACGCCCCTAGTTTTCTCATCTTCTCAGTGCCTAATTTTAAAGTTGAGTCTTCTCCCCGGACCAAGACCCTCATATTTTTATCCGCCCCTTAAGGCCCTTTTTAAGCATTTACCTAATTTTTTATGCATTTTTTAAAAATATTATTCTAATGCTTAATTTGTACCCTATGCTTAATTTTGACTAATGGAAGATCTAAAACGCTAAGTATTAAGACATATTAACATGTTTTCATGTTAGGGCCCTGCTCTCAACTATAAGTTAGCCTATTTTGGACCCCCTATTATAGCTCCCTTAAAAAGGTTCGATTCACTAGCTTTTTTTTTTCTAATAACTTCTTAAGTCCTCCAGCTACTACATGAACAACAAAAAATTTCTCAGACCACAGCTATCACTGATTTTGAATATTAATCACCCTTCTTAGGACCCTTGGTGCAGCTTTTTAAAAAATTTTCCGAATGACTTGCAATTTCCTTTAATATAGTTCTAGCTTACTCCGATTACTTTAAAAACTACCAAAAAATATCATTCTACCCAACTACATTCAAGTTAAGGCACTGGCCCCTTGAAGTTTTTGCACTGCAAATTGTTAATAAGTTGCCCCCTCTTAAGTCAATCTTCATTTTTGGAACACTTTTTTCTATATAGTTATTCTTCCGTTTCTACATTCCAGTTAAAATCCTGGGGCCCCATAGGGTCTGGTCTGGAGCCCATTGAATGTTTTGTTTCACCATGCATTTTTCACCCCCCTAATTTTCTCGCCTTCTCAATGCATAATTTTAAAGTTGAGCCTTGTACTCCTCTCTCCGGACCAACACCCTCATATTTTTACTGGGAAACTAGGGCCCTTTTTAACCACCCCCTCCCATTTTTGCACATTTCTTTAAAATTTTATTATAATGATTAATTCATACCCTGTGCTTTATTTTGACTAATTGAAGATCTTAAAGTTCTAAGAAGTAAAACCTTTCAACATTTTTTCATGTTAGGGACCTGCTCTTAACTATCAGTTGACCCCTTTTGGGCTATCATGTTAACTCAGTTGACCCTTTATTACAGCTCCTTTAAAATTTTTCAGATTCACTAGCTTTTTCTTCTAATAACTTCTTAAGTCCCTCAGCTACTATATGAATGAAAAAAAAAATTTTCTCAGAATTCAGCTACTACCAATTTTGAATATTAATCTCCTTCTTGGGGCCTTTGTTACAGCTTCTTTAAAAATGATTCAATTGTATTGCAATTTTCTATAACATAGTTCTAGCGTCCTTTAACTAATATAAAACTAATAAAAATTTTTCTTATACCCAACTATATTCCAGATAAGACCCTGGCTTCCTGTGGCTGGTCCTTCTTTATACCTCCGCTACACCTTTTTCAAATATTATTCTCCTGTTTTGGCAACAACTTACTTTTAATCATTACAGACATAAATTAAAAATCGCGTCACTTTAAAGGTAACATTAGATAAGGGATTTCATCCATTTATTGAATATTGTGTAAAAGTAATTTCTGAAATTTACAGGGGCAATTGGGGGGGGGGGGGGGGGGGCACATTCTGCTGTTTGGAGGTGCATTCTTTCCTGAGATTCTAAGGGCCCAATTTCTACGGGATTTGGTTCATTCAACTTTGATTACAATTCAGCTACTTTCTGTAAAATGAAATTTTATCTTAGACTTCAGTTACCAACATTTTCGAACATTAATGGCACATTCGTTTTTTGGGTTCTCTGGGCTTAATTACTATGAGGTTTGGCTCACTCAACTTGGTTTTCGATTGTCTTTGGCATGCTGCGAGCACTTCCGGTACATGCTGCCTTAGGTAGCGGAAACCCAGGTCACGGGTTTATTTTCAAAGAAGTTTGTTGCAAATACAATAGACGCTGCAGAAGGCAATGAGGTTCCTGAAACTAGGTTCATTTAAAAGATTGTCAAGAGATATAAAATCATACGAACTTGAGTTTTGTTTAAGGTTATTGTAACCAGCCCCGGGCAACGTCTGGTGGGTCAGCTAGCATAATTTAATTACAGTAAAAGCTTTGTTATCCAGCATTCAAGTAACCAGAAAGCTCAACTAACCGGAAAATTTCAGAGAAATCGTTTATTTTTTTTCCCTATAAACAGTTGAAAAATTTTTATTACTATTTTAGGAAATTTACTGTTAGCATTCTCAAATTATCTCAGTGACTAATTCGGCGTAAAACAGATCTGCGTGTATGTTCATAACAGTGAACGTTATAAAATAAAAATATAGCATGAAGAACTGTCTAGTGTCTATAGCTCGTTCATGTCTCGCACAGAATAACTTCATGTTAAGTCATAGTCCGCCGCGTCGGCTGTTTTTTCTTCCGAAAGAGAGAAGGAGGGGTGGAAAATGAAGACAAGAGAAGAGAGGCTTGATCTTTCTTTTCTGCTCTTGGCGAAACTAGATGGGGAGGGGGGAGGCGTGATAAACGGTAGAAAGCTACATCTTTTCCGAAAACTGAACTGCTATGTGAGGAAGCCAGGAGCATGAAAGAAAACTGTTTTCTAAGAATTGGGATGGGATATGGTAATTTCAGATATCGTATTTTTTCCCCAGATGCACAGTAGCCCCCCCCCCCCCCCCCCCTGCAGTTACTAGAAAATTCCATCTGTCTGTAGAACTTTCATCTGTCCTGCCCATTTGGGTCTACACATTCAGTTTGACCAATTAGAATTTGACTTAAATCACGCTGATGCTTTTTTTTTTCGTTTTGGCACATTTTTACTGCCATTCGCTTGTGCTTAATCAGCTAGCCTAGTAAATTGCTCTCAATCTTTATTAATTGTGTTCTGTCATATTTTTTGTGAAATTAAAAAATGGCAGATCAATCAAATCCTAATAAAAGGAAACGAGTTGTTTTAACCATAACTCAGAAGCTAGACATTATTAGACGTTTAGAAAGAGGGGAAAATAAACAACAATTGATGCGTATATTCAACATTGGATCCTCAACGATTTACGATATTAAATCGCAGAAAGAAAAGTTGATGGCATTTGCTTCCTATGCCAGAGTCAAGCAAAGCAACGGATGAAAGAAAAACACTGCAGCAACCTCAGCATGAAAAACTGGATAAAAGTTTATATCAGTGGTTTCTATTAAAACGAGAAGAAGGAGTTCCTATTTCTGGGCCTATGCTGATTGAAAAAGCAAGAGATTTTTCAGAAAAATTAAATATTGCGACAGAATGCAAGTTTTTAGATGGGTGGCTTTCTTGCTTCAAAAAACGCCATGGAATCAGAAAAATTGACATATCTGGAAAACGAAAATCAGCAGATAATGAAAGTGCAGAGGAATATTCTACTCTTTTTGAAGATTTTATTAAAAAAAATAATACTGATCTAAACCACATCTATAATGCTGATGAAACCGGAATCTATTTCCATTGCCTTCCGACCTCAACATTAGCTGGTCCTAGTGAAACGTCTGCAGATGGTTTTAAGAAAAACAAAGACAGACTAATGATTCTGACTTGCGCTAATGCAACTAGCTCCCATAAATTAAAACTGTTAGTAATAGGAAAGTCGAAGAATCCAAGAGCACTTAGAGGAATTAAACATCTCCCTGTAGTTTACACCAATCAAAAAAGTGCTTGGATGAATAAAGATATTTTTACCTACTGGTTTTAAAATGTTTTTGTGCCATCTGTAATTAGCGAGCTTGAAGCTAAGGGAAAAAAAACTGGAAGAAAATAAAATAATTCTTCTAATTGGTAACTGCCGAGCGCATCCCAGCAAGGAAGAATTGAGATATGGCAATATTTCAGTGATGTTTCTCCCCCCCCCCCTCCCAATGTAACGTCTCTGCTACAACCTATGGATCAAGGGATCATACAGAATGTAAAAAAGATTTATCAAAAACATTTCATGCGTAAGCTCGTAAATGCACTGACAACGGTGGCAGAATTTCAATCAGCTTTCACAATAAAAGATGCCATTTATGATCTTGCCAGTGCATGGAATGCCATAAAACCGAAAACTCTTCGAAGGGGGTGGAGAAAATTATTATTTACAGTAAACTTTTGTTCTGATTCATCAGATGAAGAATTTGAAGCATTTAAACCCAAGAAAAGGAACGAATTGCATGAAATTATGGAAACATTAAAAAATGGGCCTAATACTAACTTATCTGTATCGCAACTGGAAATGCCAGAAATCGAAAATTGGATAGCTATAGATAAAAATATTCCTGTCACCGAAACTTTAAAAGAAGAGCAATTAATTAAAAAAATGACAACTCCAGAGGAAGAAACAAATGATATTTCCTCAGAATCCGAAAATGAAATCGAGGAGAAAATTTCGTGGAGTGAAGCTGAGAAAAGTTTATCTACTTTTTTAAAGTTTTGTGAAAAAAATTCACAGTATTCGGTTCAAGAAGTTTTAGAACTGCATCTCATAAAAGAACGCTTCATGAAAAAAAGAGAACTTTCTTTCAAACAGACGGACATCAGACATGCGTTTCGTAGTATTCCTGGCACATCGAAAGAAACTCAATTAAACACACAATAAATGCTGAGAAATTATATCCCAAACTATTTTTTTATTGTTTTATTTATTCAAGAACAAGAAATTATTATTTTAAAAGAACTATGTAACAAAGATCTTTATACCATATTGTATTTTAAATATATTTACTCAAGAATATTTTTTTATTGGATGTGTTTGGATCAACTACACTTAACTGGAAATTTAAAAAAGAAAAGTCGCTCCAGGGTAAATTTCTTTCTTTTTGCTTTGTTTTATTGTTGGATTTTTATCAGTTCAAACTTTTTCTCCTCAGCCGGGAGATTGCATCAAAGTTTTGCGTTGTTGAATTAGTGAGGAAAAATATTTTTCATCAACTTAAACAGTAAACAGAAATAATAATATTATTCTAGATAAAAAGAAAGAATGAAACGGTACTCTTTTTTGCCCCTTACTTATTATATAAAAAAAATTGCTTTCTCTGTTGCTAATTGCCCGATTGTGTTCAAATTTTCACCAAATTCAAATAATAATAAATTAGGCCGTTTACCTAATTTTTATTAACATACAATGAATTTTCAGAAATTTAGAAATCCCCCCAAAGACTCCACTATCTGAGCCACTCCAACAAGTAAAATAAAAAAAGCTAATGAGTGTAGTTTGTTTTTATCGTGATCGGAGAAGCCGGGCATTATCAGTTTGCATCTGATAACGTTTTCAGCTGTGCAGAAAAGATTCATTATTACTGTGAGGTTAGTTGAGATAACACAAGTGAATCATACCAAAGTTAATTTTCCAAGCTTCCATGTGCTTTTTCCGGAAAGGGGAGATGTCAAATTATAAATAATACAACTTTATAAAAGATTAATTAAATAAATATAGAAATTTGTTTACTTTTATTTTTTATTTGGAAAGAATAACTTTATCAAATGCAAATTTAATAATAATAATGAGTTATTTGATCAACTTCCTAATGGCAGGAAAATAGCCTAAAAACCATTTTCTGTTTAATTTTTATGTCGATGCCCCCCCCCCCCCCCTACCTTCTTTCATGATAGATTTTGTAGCGCTCAACTATCCGGACTTTTCAAGTATCCGGCAATCGGCGTTTCCTGAGCATGCCGGTTAGTTGAGCTTTTACTGTACTTCTAACAATTATTTTAATCATCGATTTTTCTTACATATGTTTGTTTTCATTTCTAAATCATATAACAAGAGTGAATAACAATAAGTATTTTCTGTCATTTAAATATGAGACTCATTCGCAGCTTTGGATTTTTTTTTTATTTACTGGTATTAGTTTTTTATTTATTCTGTACTTATAGTCGAATATTAAATTACATATTACTGTAAAAAAATTATTCCTCCATTTTAATGCATCGTTTATTGTATTTAATAATAATTTTAAAAAAATTCTTTTGAAAGTTTGTATGTTGTTAACCAAAGTAACTTTGAGGTAGAAAGAGTGAAAGTATCTTATCTTTTCAATATCTGTGGATCGAAAGATACTTTACAGAGAGACAAAGTATACTGAAAAGAGAATTTTTTAAAAATGCTTTTTAAAGCTTTAATACATTCATTTTTCCTGGATTTTCATTTGTCTCTTTGAAGAAGTATTACATGAATAAAAATCAGAAAATTTTTCAGTACAAAATATAATTATAGTATTTCCATAATACTCTTATAAAATGTACACACTGAAGAGCCATTACATTATGACCACCTGTTTAATACGACGTAGGACCACCTTTCGCCCTCAAAACTGTCAATATCTGGCTTGGCATTGACTCAACAAGGTGCATATAGGTAGTCTGAGGTATCTTGTACCAAACACTCACCAACTGCTCCTGTAATTCTCGCACATTGCGAGGTGGTAGAGTGGCACCACAAATGTATTATTGGATTCATGTCAGGTGAATTTGGAGGCCAGGACGTCATTTGAAACTCACTAGAATGCTTCGCTTATCACTCTCTGACGATTCAACCCGTATGACATGGTGCATTATCCTGTTGGTAAATGCAATCACCCTCCGGATACACTGCTGTCATGAATGACTGCGCTTTGTCTGCAACGATGTTTATGTAGCACTCAGACATCAGGAATTGTTTTATGGGGATTATGGGTTCTAATGTGCTCCATAAAAACATCACCCACATGATAATACTGCCGCCACCGGCTAGTTTCCGACCAACTGTGCATTCAGCAGGTAGGGTTTTCCTTTGAAATTGCCATATTCGCACGTGCCCGTCAATGTGATTCACCAGAAAACATGATTCATCGGACCATGCAACTTTCTTCTATGGTCCAAATCCGATTTTCATGGTCCCATAGCAGGTGCTGCTGGTGATGACGTACTGTCAGCGCAAGAAAGTGCTTCGGCCTCCGGCTGTGTAGGCCCTTACGCAGCAGTGCATGTGACACTGTGTGTTGAGAAACACTGTCTGGGTCACCACTGTTGTAGCTGTTGGTGATTTCAGCTGTTGCAGCTCTTCGGTCATGACGAATAATGCGAAACAATCTCTGCTCTCCTCTGGAATCAATGCGTCGAGGGCAACACACCGCTGGCCTGCGACTTGTCATTTCACTATCCATACACCAGTTTCGATATGTGCTCACAACGACTGCATGTGAAGAGCCAACCAAACATGCCATTTCCGATATCAACTTTTCCAGTCACCGAGCCATAACTATTTGACCTTTATCAAAGTCTGATAATTCTGCTGTTTTTCCCATTATGTCGCTAATCACGATACGTTTTAAAATACAGTGCATGGATGCTTTATATACGACAACGTCTGCCGCACGCACGCCATGGTTTTGTTTCTGGGCAAACTTCTTGTAATAGGTGGAGGGTGGTCATAATGTAATGGCTCTTCGGTGTATATTTCATATGTAAACATTCACATATTTAAAATGTAAATTTCTAAAAGTTACGTTAATATACACAAAGGGAGTTTTTTAATATTATCTTCAGCCAGAGATCAATATTTTCCCCCATCATATTTAGTCTCCCCAAATATGAAAAGAAGTCAATTCTATCACAGGATTGAAACACTTTCACCTAGAGAAAAAAATAGTGACAAAATCTACACATCTTACTGATCAAACTTCTGCTTTTTTTTCTGTTCTTTTCAGTGATCAAACTTATGTTTTTAATCTTAGCTATAAATTATTTCATCAATTTAATATTTACAAAAATCCTACATTGTTAATACATTGTAGTGACATAAGTAGGGAAAAATGAGAGGTTCTAACTCAGAAGGTACAAGAGTTTGGTAGAAGTGGAGCTTTCCCCCTTGAACTTATAAGTGGAACCTCTTCCTCCTGTCCTCTGGTGAGAATTATATCTGAGAGCCTTTTGAGAATTATATACGACATTAGCATCGTATCTAAGATAAGGATTTTCCCAAGGAATATATATATATTTTTTTTTTGGGAGGAGGGGTGGGGAGATCGAAGTAATTTCCTTTAGATAAAGATCAGTTTAAAACACTTACAAGGGGACCACCAAACATGGTGCTCACCAATTTTGATGTATTTAATGTATATTGTAGAGTTTTTATCCCTAATTACTCTGGTGAAAGGATTTCTTCAAATGGGCCTTAAATTTTGAGCAATTGGAAGTCAAAATTCAGCATACGTTTCAAATACTCATTATTTTGCAGTTTTCAACGACTATTGCAATGTGTAACGACAGAGTTCTCGCCCACCAGCCAGAGGCCCAGAGTTAGATGCTGACTCCCGACTTTTTTTTTTAAATTAATTTTCATACTTTTGACACTTTATAAATTTTAACCAAAGTTACGAATTTCGACAGCTTTGAAATTTTGACATTTTCATAAAAAATGAATCGATTTATGTTTTTGATTTTTCATGGAAACATCTATTTTTTCTCTAATTTTTAACTAATATTTCTGTTGGCAGAATTGCAAATTAATTTGTGAAGAAAATTTCTTTTCATAAAATTAATATTATTTACCTTTTTATATTTTAAATACAAGTTTCAAATAATGCATAGTACTTTATTAGAAAAAAAATTAACAAAACAAATATCTTTTTAATATTTGGTTTCTTTTAAATATGTTAAATGATAAAATATAAAAATTTTTAATATTACTGACATTTATATTTAAGTTTAGTACATATACAATTAATCGAATGACTTGTAAAAATATTCAAAACAGAATATTCATACGGAAAAATTTCCTATATAGAGCATTTCTTACCTAGTACTTGTCTTCAAAAAAAGATAAAATATATCAGTAAAAAAAAATGATTATTTAGATTTTATTATGAAAGTCCAGCTGACGATTTCTTGAAATATGTTTCATAAGTTATATATTATGTGGGATCTGCAGACGATTTTTACATTTCCAGTTGACAAGTTTTGCTTTATTATCATTAATTGTTATAATGAAAAATATTTTGAAATATAATTTATCTTAATTCATCTAAAGACAAACACATTTGGACATTTGATATCAAAATTATTATTTATAATTTACAAGAAATAATAAATTTTCACTTAAAATTACATAAAGTAAATAAATATAAATAATTCATTATTTCTAAACTTTACTTAAAATATAAAAATATATAAAGGTAAATAATAATTTGAAAAAAATCTAAACATAAGGTGGTTATATAAAATATAAATTTTCATGAAAAAAAAAAATCGTAAGCGTAATTGTATATTTTTTAGGAAAATATAAAAAAATTCAAAGTTGCAGCAATTCATAACCATACTTAAAAGTTGTAAAGAGTCAAAACATAAAATTAATTTTAAAAAGTCATGAAGTAGCATCAAACCCAGGCCGTCCAGTTGGCAAGCAAGAACTCTGTGCCAACGTCATGGTTGAGTCATTGAAACATTCAAACTAATGGGTATTTGAAACATATGCTGAACTTTTACCCCTATTTTCTCAAAATCTAAGGCCCATTGGAAGAAATCCCTTCACAGGAATAATTAGCGATGACTCAACAACATACCTTAAATTCATCAAAATCGGTGAGCACCATGTTTGGTGGTCCCCTTGTTAAACAAATTTTTGATCCCCCCCCCCCCCCACACACCTTCTTTTGAGTTTTAATTGTTCAAATGTGTTTCTCATTAAAACAAAATAAACTTTTGGAAAAGCATTAAAATAATAAAAATTAAATAATTTTATAATGAAATAATAAAATTAATTTTCCTCACTTGAAAATATTTAAATATGTTGCCTCATAAAAAATATAATGCATCATTTCCCATTCAAATTAATTTAAATAATATAATTTATTTCTCCCTTACAACTTAAATTAGCATTTTTAAACATGTGAATTCAAATCTCAAATCATAATGTTATAAGTTTAGTTTAAATAGTAAATATTACAATATTTTCTTATTTTCTAATGTAAACTTTATTATTTATTAAGATTCATTAAATACAACAAAGATAATATTCTGTTTCAATAATTTAACTTTCTGATTTTCCTTCAAAAAACATTGCAATCTTTGTAAACGTAACGTTTTTTTTTCTAAGTTTAAAATATTAAAAATCTAAGACTTTTATTTATTAATATTTCTTCTTTTAAATATATTTTATGGATTTTTTATTTCCAGCCAATTGCGAAATTTTCAGCTATTTTGGATAAATACTTTAGCAAAAATATGCAAAAATATTTTTTCTATTTTTTCCTTTTCAAACTTAACCGCACAATGTGATGCGAATCTCTGGATCCGACATTTTGTCAGAACGAGGAAAAGAACACCAAAAAGGGTTTTCCCCTTTGGACATTTCTCTCAAAACTAAGTCCTGAGAGCAGTGTGGGGACACTATCGAAATTCCTGAGGTGAGCTTCCATGAAACATGTGACGTCAGGTGCTGCGGAATAAGGAGATCGGATTGGCCGGTGAGCTTCGTAAGTACTTTTTTGATTAAGAGCAAAAAATCTTCTTAAAACACCATCAGAAAATTTTAAATGAGCTTGGCCTTTCGAAAGATTTGAGTCTTTCTTCGTCAGGTGCAAAGAAGACATGCTTCTACTATGAAAGTTATTGCTTGCTGCTACTTTCATAGTAGAAGCATGTTTTCTTTGCGCCTGACAAAGGAAGACTCAGATCTTTCGAAAGGCCTAGGTCATTTAAAAATTTTTGATGTTTTAAGAAAATTTTTTGCTCTTTTTCATTCACACCAGTTTTAACTTATTTACTTTTTTGATTTTCAAAGTTTCTCTGTGGAAGAGATCAGTCATCGACGAGTCTCCATTATGGAAGGTTTTCTTTTATGCTGTTTTGGCTGCCAAAAATCAACTCTGACTGCTAACTATTTTCAAGAATATGATTTTCGAGAATTTACATTAATTTTTACATAAACTGTTCAATTTCTATCCAACTTTTCCGAACACTATTTCCATTTGGAAAGCATTTATTATCAAGAACATTAATAAAATTTACTAACTTTTATTTCAAGCGATTTCAACCAACAAACTTCCCAAGTTTTACATATAATAAGAATAAACATAATTTACCATCAGAATGACTACTGTTTATCTTTATAATTTTACCTTTACATTTTTTTACAGGTTCATAATAACTATGTGTTTTGTATATAAAAGTATAAATATCCATTAATCGAAATTTTTACTACAATAGCTTGTTAAAGATATGTGTTGAGTGGATGCATCCAGTGCAGTGTTTATATGTTTTAAAATAAATGAAACTTAATACCTGTATCAGTTGCCGTAATTTGGGTGAGTTTTCTTTCCTTTTTATTTTTATTTAAAGGTGATGTGTGAGTAATGAATTACAGAAAAATATTCATTAAAATATAAATACTTAATCATATATTTAATTCCTTATTTATTAATTTATTTTGTTTTATATCATTTCAGGTTAATTTTAAAAAATTTAATTTTGATCAGTATACATCATTATTTGTATGCCAATTTACGTCGTGCCTGTTTTGTGCTTTTGGATCTGGAATTTATTAATTGTTTGCAATGATTCATATTTGTATGTTTATATTTTGAATCTCAATTTTTATGCAAATTAATTCTTGGATTATTTTATCCAGAATCACATTACAAAGTCTTTAAAAATATTTTGTAACACAATCACTTTAAATAATATTCTTTAACATGAAAACATAAATAAATCAATATGCATGAACACACAATAATTGTAAAATAGAATAAACATATAACACAATAAATGTAAAATAGAATAACAAGGATGTAAATTTACTCAACGCATTTTATCTTGGAGAAAGCATATGAAATTTCAAGCACATGAAAGTCATTTAAATAAACTTATTATAAAAACATAAATATTCAAATTGGATTTTGCTTAATTAATGCATTGGTTTTTCTTTAAATTTTATGTCAACTAAGTTCGTTAACAGCTAGTAATAGAAAAAAATTTCCACTGTCAATTCTATTTTACTGTTAAAAGAGAAATAAATATACTGTGTGCTAGAATTGAAACAATGATATATAATTGAAATAAGTTTAACAAATAAAATTAGATACAATCGTTTTCAATAGTTTAGATTTATAAATAATGTATGTACTCAAAATGTGATTAACATGATAGAATGTAAATATTATACAATAATTAGATACAAGATTTTAGATTTTGTAAAAATATATGAAACTAAAAATAGTTTAATAATAAAATAAGTCTAAGGAATAAAATGCAATAAATAAACATTTTAAATATCAAAAAATTTTATCTTTAATACTTGGATTTTGTCTAAAGAAAAAATCAATTTTTTCATCCTGTATGAAAAATTTCATAACATTTAAATTGAGAGAGCCTGCATTTAAGTTGTGTAATTTATAAAAATATAATACATACATATTATGATATAATTAGATATGAAATTTTAATTTCGTGAAAATATGCAAAATGGAAAAAATTATAAAAAATAAGTTAAAGAAATAAAATGATGTAAATAAACATTTTGAATACAGATGAGAGCCTATTTACTGCGAGATTGGATGTACAGGCATCCCTTGACTTACATAAATTTGCAGTTACGTAAATAAATCTTAAAAATTACATTTGTGAACATTCATACGCAGTTTCAAACTTTTGATATTTATTTTATAAATAAAATACTATATCAAGGTTGGCAAGTTTTTGACATATGACGGTTTTTACCGTATTTTACCATGTTTTTCAAAAAGAAAATTTTTAATAATTGTTTGTTTTTACATTATTATTATTTTTTTTCATTCTGTCTTTAGTATTAAGTTGTTTTAAATGAAATTTTCAATATCTAAAAGACTCTAAGGTATATTTATCCATCCGATAAAAACAAAAAAGAAATGCATTAGACTAATACATATACATCGCTGTTAGCAGATCTCTACAATAATAGTAAGCTATTTGGTATATTCTATAAAAATTAGATTTTTTGAAGAAATTCTACAATCCATAAGTATAAGATTAAAAAATGTGTGTAATTTCGACAGAATTTATTACTCTTTAAAACTAAATAGCTTTCTCAGAAATTTCTTCACAAGTAAGTTTTCTTAAAGTGTTAAATCCAAATTGTTCATTGATTTTTTTTTTTTTCCTATATAGCAAAACTTGATTCATATATATATATATATATATATATATAATTAAAATGAACAAAGTGAAATTGAACAGCTAAAACCAAGCTATAATAATTACCAAGCTAGAATTGCCTATTACTTGATAAAGAGAGTACCATTAAAAATGCCAGAATAAGGTTGTAAGACTAAACTAAAAATAACATACTTAATAACATGCACATTTGCAGCAATGCTATTAGAATGCTAAAATAATAAATTTTAGGCTTAATGCCGACAAAATTGGAGGAAATAACGCATCTTCTATGAATGAACTCACAAGCTCCTCTGATGATTCTGTGAGTCATTCATAGTTTCTTATTTTACATACTGGTTTCAAATGTTCATTTCTAAATCATCTTTAGAACTTTATCAATTTCTTCATATATTTGTGATTTCAAATTTATTATATATATATATATATATATATCGGTAATGCTTATTTAATGGTTATATATATGAAATAAAATATATTTTAATAGTTTAGAATTAGCTACATCTTTTGGGGGAAAGGAATAAGACTTGTTCTTCAAAGTTAAATCGAAAAGAGATTAAAATTTGCAAATCAATATTAAACTTTAAACAATGTGAAAACTCAATTTCTTGTTAAGTAATTTATTTTAACCTTATTATTTCCTTAAAATAAATAAATAAGGAAATAATTAAATATTATTTTAAAGCAGAAATGTAGATCCCTAAAGATCCATAATTTAAGAATCTCCCTAAATTTAATAATAATTTTAAAGGTAAAACATTTTTACTCATACAGTCATGTATGTAATAAAAATATGCAATGTGTTATTTCTTTCAATTCACTTTAAATAATGCCTAAATAATTTTAAGTAAAATGTATATAGGACATGGTTAGTCTATGGTAGCTTTAATAAATTTGATTTAATTCCCTTCATGACGGGCGTCTTTTACAGAATTTTTAATCTTTTATCACCGGTATTTTAAAGCTGAAATTTTTGACTAGATGAATCGTGAAAAGGCCTTGATTAAATTAAGCAAAGTTTATAATAAAAAATAAATGGTAGGAATAATCACGAGCGTATATGTGATGCTTGTCCCCAAGGAGTTAAAAATATCTCACGAATATTCAGGTATAAATTTGTATCTAGAAATATAGGTGCTGGAATGGTTCATATATATTTGCACTAAAGTTAACAAATAAAAACTATAGTGTATTGTATATATATATAAATTATTATTATATTCTGATTTTTCTTAAATATTGTTTTGATGTGTGTTAAATTTTAAGTCTAAGAGCTTTCACCTAAAATGAGGTCCTACAGATTTGTATAAAAAATTTTATTAATTTAAAATTTTAAGATTCTGCTTATTGGAGTGAAAATGAAAATCACCATAATTGCATTTATGAAATACATAAGATAAGCATTTTAAAATATTATATCTTAGAATATTCAAATTTATTCAATGACCACAGTCCATGCTTGACATCTATTGTCATACCATATAACAGCATTTTTACCTCTCTAAAACAATTGTAATGTATTTTATTAAAAATGTATATGGAATGTTATTTAATAATTATAATAACCTTTTATTATCATTTAATATTAATGTTCATTGCAGTTAGTAGAATTTATATTGGTGGAGATTATGACAGATATTGTTCTTTTCTTTTACTCTTTTATTTTTAAATTTTTCCCATTTAGGAAATGCTCTTCCTTTAAATATATTTAACAAAGTAAGTATGAATAATAATATTAAGAACAACATGGAAAAATCAATCTAGATATGTATTGTATGCTACACTTACACTATAAATTAGAGGAAAATCGAAAATTATAAGTTTTTGACAGAATAAACCGGTAAAACCACTGTTTTTACCACTCTCATGTCAAAAAACCCAACCCTGTTCTATATAGATGTAAATCACAACCTAATATAGTTTATAATAATAGTGAATAAATATTATTATATTAGGTAGTTATATTTTACCTATATATTAGGTAGTTATATTTTTATTGGTACACTAGGGGGGTCGGCCCCCTACGAACTACTCTCGCCAACCCCCATTCACACACCGCATTTTCTAAAAGCACGCTAATTTGATTGGCTTTAAAAAGATTTTAAAAGATTGAATTATAAATTAAAAAACAGTGGCGATCTCCCTATAAACGGTTTCTATTCATTTCTCTTTGATTGGGTAATTTTAAGGAAAAATCAGGTGCTGTTAAAAGATACAATGGCTGTTTTCGTCTTTGATTAAATAAAATCATTTTAAACATTTCAAAATAAGCTAATATAAAATGAATTAAGTAAACAGAGTCTTTGTGTCCCGGTATTTATAAGTGAAAAGAAAGTTCTTTCTGACGTAATTTTCACCAAACTCCTCTTTCTCTTTTTAATATTCACGTGAAAGTACTTTTGTTAGAAATGAAATATTATTTGCGCTGTCCCAGCAAAAATAGTGGAAAAGATCATCTTGAAATATCAAATAAATGTCTCGCGCAATTTTTAAATTTAAACTGTTTTGCAATATTATTTTTTGTTCATTTTACATAATAAGTGTAATGTGATGTAAATGTGACGTAATTTCTCCTATTTAAGACTTCTAACGCATGTTAATGAATTTATTATTTTACATTATCCTTTCTCTGTTAAACTTCATGTGTAAATATAGTTCTTATGAAGTAATTTTCAATAAGTTCCTGCTTTTTATACGCAATTATTTAATTTTAATTTGAAAGTATCTTTTCTGTTTATAATAGTCACATGTAAATAAATTTTTAATTTGAAGCAAACATTATTGTTTCCGTTGTTTATACAGTTGGCAACAGGTTAAATTAGTACAATTTTCTAAAATAAGTAAAAAATATTGTTACGGCTTGCCTTGACATTGTTTTGAACGCACCCTTGTGTGTTCCACCAGACTTTTGTGTTTTGCCGTTTGGCAACGGCAGTCTTATCATTTTTTTGTTGATGTTCGCGCATCAAATGTTTTTATGTAGAAAAACCGCACTACTGAGCTATTTCATTAGCAAAACATGACCATGGGGTCTTTATTGTTTATAATAACGACTATTATAGTATAGATGTAGCATAATTATACAGATTATGTTTTTGATTCAAGTGGTATTGTCCACGAAAACAACACCGCAATATTCCGTAACTGACTATGGTGTCAGTCCGTACAATTTCCTGTATATATGTATGTATAAAAGAACTGTTGTTGTTTTAACTCTCTTCGTATTATTTGACTATCTTCGTATATATTTCCCATTTATTTGAACTAGTTACAGTACATAATCAAAGTACATACACGCACATAAGTGGTCCAGTTGTTTGGAGTTAGGAACTGGTATTATTCTCGGAGTATTAGTCATAGATAATCAGTTAAAAGATGACTGATAAAAAGAAGCTAACAACTTTAAATCGTCAGAGGGGAGCGTATAAGGGTCAATTGACTAGAATACAAACATTTCTAGATGATGAAGATAAAAAGGACATTTGGGAATATGAAGTTAAATTTGACAATATTCGAAAAATTGTCTCGAATCTAGACGACTTAAAGGTGAAATATTTTGAAACTGTAGAAGAGGATACGGAGCTTAATGATCATCTGGCAGCCTTTACAGAAATAGAAGATGAAGCAGAACAATTAGAGGTGAGGCTTAGAAAATTCTTACTCACTAATAGTAATAATAGTGAAAATGCATCTCATGTTAGTAATTCAAATTTTGAAAATTAAAGTATAAATTATAAATTGCCTGATATACCATTACCAAAATTTTTGGGAAATTATCAAGATTGGTACACATTTAAAGATCAGTTTGACTTTAATTGATTCGAATAATAAATTAAGTAGCACACAGAAACTGTATTATTTAAAATCTACCCTTAGTCATAGTGCTTTAGATGTAGTTACAGATGATGATTCCTATGAATCGCTTTTTAAAGCATTACAAGATCGTTTTCAAAATAAACGTTTTATTGTAAATTCTCATTTGAATGAAATATTATCAATGGAAAGTTTATCGCAAGATTCAGGTAAAGGTTTAAGGGCTGTTGTTGACGGATGTCAAAAACACATTCGCGCTCTTAAAACTATTGGTTTAGAACTTAATCAATTTTCAGAAATCATGTTGATAAATATTATTCTTAAAAAACTAGACAAAGAATCGAAAGAACAATTTGAGTTATCGTTAACCACCAGTGAATTACCCGAATGGAATGAATTTATTGCCTTTCTGCAAAAGCTCTGCTTAGTATTAGAGAATTTGCAGGGTAATTCAAATACGAAACCTAAACAATTTTCAAATGAAAGAAATCAAAAGGCAAAAAGTTTGCTCATAAACGATTCCTGTACAAAAAATAAATGCCTTCTTTGCCATTCTATCAATCATTCTACTTTGAAATGTAATATGTTCTTAAAAATGAATGAATATGACAGATATTCAGTAGCAAAAAGATTTAATCTTTGCACAAATTGTTTATCTCCAAGGCATATGATTAAGAAATGTTTATCAAAATCATGTTGTTTTTTTTGTTCAGATTTGCACCACAGTTTACTATGTCGCAAGCATGCTTCTTCTAATGAGAAAAATTATCCACCTGCCACTCAAAAAATAAATAAAAAGGAAAACAAATCAAAAGATGAAATAACCTTGGAATTTCCCCCCCTCACTTCCGCAGAAACGAACGAATGCAATTCGGCAAATAATGAATCATTGAAAGCTTTAAATAATGTAAATACGAAAAATAGATCAATTTTATTAAGTACTTGTTTTGTTTTTATTGAAGATAAATTTGGAAATAGAAGGAAATTCAGAATGGTGCTCGATTCAGCGAGCAATGTCAATATTTTGACTACAGAATGCGCAGATGCTTTGAAATTAAACAAAAGGTTAATTAATGTTCCACTAAGCGGTTTGAATGGTTCTGTACATAATATAAAAAATAAAATTTCCGGTGTTATTTCCAATGTGAATGAAAGTTTCAAGGAGAATATAGATTTCTTAATTGTTCCTAAAATCACAGATGTAATTCCATCAAAGCAATTAAATATATCGAACATTAATTTACCAAATCTTATGGAATTTGCTGACCCAACGTTTTTCAAACCGGAAAAAATTCAGGGTTTACTTGGAGCTGAATTATTTTACAGAATTTTAAAACATAATTCAGTTAAGATTAGTGATAAGTTAATTTTGCAGGACTCGGTTTTTGGATGGATTCCAACCGGTACACTAGATGATAGGGAAACTACAAATAATTCCGCTGTGTGTCATTTTGTTAGAGATTTTGATGAAATTAATGATAATTTAAGACAATTTTGGGAATTGGAATCTATTGGCATAACGCATGATCCGAAAATATCAGAAACTGATCAAGCGCAACAAATTTTCGACAAAACTGTAAAATTTGTAGACGGTCGATATGAAGTTCAGTTGCCCTGGAAAAGAGACTGCAAGGAATTAAACGATAACTTTAATATTGCGAAACAGCGTTTGGAAGGTTTAAAAAGAAAATTTTATAGAAATCCTGAACTTTTTCGTCAGTATTCTGAGATAATCAAACCTAAATCAAGGAATTATTGAGCAGGTTGAAGGAAATGAACCTGTTTTAGACAAGGCTGTGTACTATTTGCCCCATCATGCAGTCTGTAAAAAAGACAAGCTCACTACCAAAGTTCGTATAGTTTTCGACTCCAGCTCTCATGATAACAACATGTTGTCTTTAAATGATTGCTTATGGCCAGGCATCAACTTAAATCCACATCTGTTCGACATTTTAATCCACTTCAGATTAAATCAAATTGCCTTTTCTTCTGACATCGAGAAAGCGTTCCTTCAAATTTCACTCGCTGAAAAGGATCGTGATGCTGTACACTTTATGTGGTTCGATAATGATTTCAGATCTTTCAAAAATATAAAGATTTTTAGATCCAAACGAGTTATTTTTGGAGTCAATGCTTCTCCATTTCTTCTATCTGCGACCATTAAGGAGCACATCAAGCAGTTTAAAAACGTATATCCAAGAACTGTTAATTTACTTGATAAATATATTTATGTAGATGATTTCATATCGGGTGAAGATACTCTGCAAGAAGCTCTTGATGTTTCCCTTAATGCTAAGAAAATAATGTCTGAAGCAGGAATGACTCTACGAAAATGGATAACAAATGATGAAACGTTAGTAAAGTGCTGGCAGAAAGAAGGTTTAGATATTCAGGCGGAACATGCTACTATAAGCCTAGGTAGTAATCTCACTAAAGTATTGGGTATGTCCTGGAAAACAGAAGAGGATTGTCTGACATTCGAAGTCAGAAGTCTAATAGAATTCTTGTCATCGCAAAAAAGCTCAAAACGTCTACTATTGCAAGCAGTTGGTAAAATCTTCGATCCGTTAGGCATGCTGACGCCATTCACCATTATAATAAAATGCCTGTTCCAAGAACTATGGCTAAAGAAGACAGCATGGGATGAACAGTTACCAACTAATGTGCATGAAGAATGATTAAAGTGGTTCGAAGAACTTCCAAATTTAGCAGAATTAAAAATTCCGAGGAAAATTCTTGGTTGCTTGAATCAAGTAATAGCTGTAGAAATACATGCCTTTTCTGATGCTAGTAAAATAGCGTATGGCTCTGCAATTTATCTGAGAATAAAAAGAGAGAGTGGTGTGGAAGTCAATCTCGTGACTTCAAAGAGTCGTGTTGCACCGATAAAGGAGATAACTCTGCCTCGGTTGGAATTTCTCAGAGCCTTACTAAGTGCAAGACTGACCAATAAAGTAAAATCCATCCTAGATCAAAAAATCACGTCGACAGTGTACTATTGGACCGATTCCAAAATAACATTATACTGGATCAAAGGCTCATCAAGGCGATGGAAACGGTTTGTGGCAAACCGTATTATAGAGATCAATGCACTGATTCTAACTCATGGCATCACTGCTCCAGCAAGGACAACCCCGCTGATCTCTTAACGCGAAGTGTGACTGTTAATTCTATTATAGAGAATCCCATGTGGTTTAAGGGACAACAATTTCTAGCAGCTGACGACTTGTCAATTCCCAATGAACTTATTTCTGTTCCAGAAAAAGACTATTTAGTAGAGATTAAATCAAAATGTAAAAATGACATTGATACTAATATTTCTCTTTTTAGGAATCCTGAAGCAGTAGATCATTTTCTAAGTTTGAAGAGCAACTATTTCAGTATTCTTCATATATTGGCTTATATTTATAGGTTTTTTCACAATTGTAAGTGTAAGCCAGTTGACCGGCGCCGAGGCAGCCTCACCACCTCAGAAATAAGGGCTTCAGAAACTTCTTTAATCAAGTTAGTACAAAATGCAGAATATCCGGAAGAGATTAGCAGTTTAAAACGGAAGTCAAGGGTTCCTCATTCCAGTAAAATTAAATGTTTATCCCCCTTTTCGGATCAAAATAATATCTTAAGAGTTGGAGGCAGATTGGAAAATTCAGATTTAAACTTTGATAGTAAGCACCAAATCATTTTGCCGAAAGGCCATAAGATTACAAAACACATATTTGAGTATTTTCATAGGAAATATTTTCATATTGGTCTCCAAAGTTTGATACATTACGTACGTATGAGGTTTTGGCCCGTAAGTGGAAAAAATTTAGCACGAAAAGTAGTGCATGACTGCGTTGTCTGTTTCAGGAGCAACCCAGTTACTGCCAAACAAATCATGGGTGTTCTCCCACCAGAAAGGGTAACTCTAAATTTTACCTTCAACCATATAGGAGCTGATTTTTGCGGTCCTTTTGAGATTAAATATAAAAATCAGAGAAAGGGGATTTTTCATAAGATTTATGTCGCGATCTTTATTTGCTTAGTGACAAAGGCTATTCATTTAGAAATGGTCACAGACCTAACATCGGACGCGTTTATCGCAGCACTTAAACGATTTTTTTTCTAGGCACGGAAAATGCTCTTCAATTATTACAGACAATGCTACAAATTTTAAGGGTGCTAATTCAGAATTACGCAAACTTCATGAGTTAGTTCATAGACCGGATGAAAAATTAGCTAATTACCTTACTTCAGAAGCTATTGAATGGAAGTTCATTCCTCCTAGATCGCCCAACTTCGGTGGTTTATGGGAGGCTGGTGTAAAATCTTTCAAGTATTATCTTAAATGGACATTAAAAGGTGCTAGATTGACTATGGAAGAATTCCAAATAGTCACCACCCAAATCGAAGGGGTACTAAATTTGTGTCCCTTAACTCCGTTATCGACCGACATAAATGATTTTAATGTATTGACACCTGGCCATTTCCTAATTGGTCGGCCAATAGACGCTATTCCAGAACCTCAATTAATTGATATTAGTGAATCCAGATTATCTCGATGGCAAAGAGTAACTAAATTTGTTCAATTAATTTGGAGAAATTGGCAATTAAATTACTTAAGTCATCTCCAAAATCGTTCAAAATGGCAGGTAAAGAGCGATAACATCAAACCAGGAGCTACGGTAGTTATAAAAGAGGGCAATTTACCTCCTTGTAAATGGATGCTGGGACGAATTCTAGAGGTTATGCCAGGGAAGGATGGTAATGTTAGAGTAGCGAAAGTAAAAACTGCCTCTAATGTTTTCGATAAGTCGATTTCTAAATTATGTGTCTTACCCGTTGATTGATGACCCATTTGTTTTAAGAAATACCCTAATTTTTTTTTCCTTAAATTTTCTTTATTATTGTATTGTATTGTCATTGAAACTCATCCTTATTGTATTTGTATTATCACTTATCTATTTCTTATTTAGTGTTATATGCATAGTATTGAAGTTTATATTGTAATATTTGAGTGTAAGTTGTATAATATATACACTTTATATTATTGTTTTATTGAATGTTGGCACATATCAATGGGGGCCGGCATGTTACGGCTTGCCTTGACATTGTTTTGAACGCACCCTTGTGCGTTCCACCAGACTTTTGTGCTTTGCCGTTTGGCAACGGCAGTCTTATCGTTTTTTTTGTTGATGTTCGCGCGTCGAATGTTTTTATGTAGAAAAACCGCACTACTGAGCTATTTTGTTAGCAAAACATGACCATGGGGTCTTTATTGTTTATAATAACGACTATTATAGTATAGATGCAGCATAATTATACAGATTATGTTTTTGATTCAAGTGGTATTGTACACGAAAACAACACCGCAATATTCCGTAACTGACTATGGTGTCAGTCCGTACAATTTCCTGTATATATGTATATATAAAAGAACTGTTGTTGTTGTTTTAACTCTCTTCGTATTATTTGACTATCTTCGTATATGTATTCCCCATTTATTTGAACTAGTTACAGTCCATAATCAAAGTACATACATGCACAAATGTCTCTCGAAATGCTGAAAATTTGAATTTAAAATAGAAATGAAACCTCGAAAAATGAGTCAAATTAAAAAAATGAATGAATTCTGCACACCGGGAAATTATAACGTATAAAATGATCTAAAAATGATTAAATTCCGATGTATAGGTTTTGCTCCTATAAAACTTTTTTAGTGGAACGATTTTGTCCAACTTTAGCATTAAATATCTCTTAAAATAATTCTTCGATTTGACAACTGTCTGCATCAGCGTGTTTATCAAACATTTCTGTATAATACTACCGATTTTCATATTTTTGTATGCATTATTTTTCTTAATATTAACGAAGAAAGACCTCCGATCACAAAAAATTCAAAACCGGCGGTGGCTGTGACAGCAGTAGTTACTTTTTTTTAGAATAGAGAGATACAATCAAATCTATAACAAAACAACTGAATCTTTATTGTTAATTTTTCATAGCCGTCATCTAATTCATAATAAATACAGTTTGTGCTTATCAAGGATTATTTTACTTTGTGAGTACTATTCATATGTCTCGTCATCAGAAATTCACGGAGAATAGATTAAATTAGTCCACTTTAAGTATTTCTTATTTTTATAGTCGTTTGATGTTGATTCAAAATTGTTATAAATCAATTCATTAGATTTTTAAATCTTGTATTTCACGAGATATTTGAAAAGTGTTCTTTAAGTTTGTATTTGTATTTTTTCATACTTTTATAGTTTATATATGAGTAAATGAGTAAATACTGTTGCATAATGCTTTATTTATAAAATAATGCTGTGTAAATAATATATCTATCTATCTATATATATATATATTTCTCTTATGTAACGCTAAAAAAAGGGCTGTGTTTGTAGCTTGCTATTTGGCAACAGAAAAGCGACATTTCTCAGTGGTAGTTATGGTCACATGTCCCAACCAGTGGCGTGGCGTGAAAATTTTCGGTGGTCATCGCAATTATTTAAGTTTGTGGTGAAAAATTATTAACTCTAAAATTCAATGGTTGAATGTTCAAAAAAGAAACTTTAAATCTTACCTTCACTTATACATGAACTCCAAATGTTCTGCTAAAACTGGATCGTAGAGTTTTAAAAGCTTATTAAGAGTTTTAAAATATTGCTTGGTCATCGCCGCATCCAGCGATGACCGGACGCCACGCCACTGGTCCAACCCACTCAGCAAATCAAAATCCAGACAGGATCTCTCTTTTAACGCAAACCGTTTGAGCAATACATGAATGACAATTGCTATTGGTCCGTTTTACGGTGACGTGAGGAATTCAGAGAATCAGCTTTTTGATACAAGGTTGTATTTAGACACAGACGAAAACTTTTTGTTTACATTTTGATAGCGTGATACGTAGCATGTTTTATAGCGTCTTATTATAGTTTTAAATTAATTTAAGCCGTGATTTTCAATATTATAGACAAAATGAAAGGATAAGGACCCAATCTGACACTAACATGCCATTTAAATTTAAATGCCGTCAATTTCCTGTTCGCTTAGCTTTCTCAATGATGATCAACAAGTCACAGCGCCAAACATTATAAATGCATTTTTATTTATATCTTCAACAAAATTTTCAATTACTTTTTTATTAATTAAAATATTTATAAATTTCATATGTTGCTTGCTCAGATCGCATAGCGGCCCAACTAAAAATATTTTTTATTGTGTTTTCACAAAGGTTTTTAATTCTGTTTCCAAGGTACATTTTTATTTACATTTTCAAGTTTTCCATTATTTTTTTATACATTAAAAATATTTGTAAATTTAATATGTTGTAATGATTTATGATAGCACTCATTCTGGCTAGAGTTGACATAAATAGTGGCGAGCGAGCGAAGCAAGCTGGGATCGCGTAGCAATTCGTGGGAGTTGGCGAGCAGGGGGCTGAGCCCCCTAGTATATGTATATATATAATAAATATTGCATTTTCTTACAAAATTTTACTTAAGCAACTTACAAATTCAACTTACGTAAAACTTTACAGAAAGCATTACTTATGTAAGTCGGGGGATGCTTGTAGTTAAACAAATCAGTTAATACAAATTATTTTCTGTACTTTTGATTCTTCGATACTTTAATTATGTTAAAGAGATCTTTTGTAACAAACAACTCAAAATGTCATTATCAGATAATGTGAATTTTTTCTGTTTGAATACTAAACTAAAGCTTCACTATTGTACTGTCTGGGCTAGATGAATATATGATTTTTTGGGGGGGGAAAAAAAAGAAGTTTGAGAAACAATAGCATATCCATAAACATATCCATAAATTTTTTTAGAATATGGCATGGGACATCTTTGCAGGGCTCCCAAATGGTCCCCCTTTTCCCCCCAAAGTCCCGTTTTTGGAAAATGGTCCCCTTTTATGTATTTTGGTCCCCTTAGTCCCCTTTTTTGTAGCTGGAAAAAATTTACTAATGTGGAAAAATTCCCTGCAAAATCCAAACAAGTAAGAAAGAATCATGTGTCAAGCATAGATTATGAAACACTTTCCAACACATTCACAATAATGTAACAAAACTGCACCGTTTAAAAAATTAAAATATTACGTCTAATTCAACCATATGGAAATGCATAATACATTTCAAAACCCAATTTTAGCTGTCCCCATCCACAATCGGAAAATTATGCGAATTTTTTCAGCAGCCGTGTATATGATATATAGATTTGAATCTATTAACTACGTGCATGCCAAAATTTAGTTCACTTAAGATATACATATACTTCAGTTGAAAATTTACCTTCAGCAATTTCCTCTAATAACGAGAACGGTACGGGAATATTTTTGTGCAGCCCTGTATTTGAGATATAGAATTTATATATAACGAGTAAGATGCAAAAAATTAATTAAATTTAGATGCGCATACCAAATTTTAAACCGTACACTACAGCAATTATTACTCAAAGACAATAAGTACTGTACTGTAACCGATTTCTTTTGTGTCTCCCTGTAAATGAATAAAAAAATGCTATGAATGCCCTGTTATAATGTGATCATAGTGAAATTCAGTGATTTATATCAGTTTCAATACATTTGAAATAGCACAATGTCATTAAAGTACTCTGCAAACGATTTTTCCCCCTATACCATAATGTAATGGAATACTTTTAAGTGCCCCTGTAAATGAACGATTAATCCTACATACTTCATATACAATACCAAACATGCTTTGGCGATCCTCAATAATCTTTATCAATTTCATGAAAATCCAAGTATATTTACAGGAGTTAGAGCGTGGACAGACGGACTGACGGCCAGACAAACCGAATGCATAAACACTTTTCACCTTTGTTGGAAAGTGTTAAAAACTCTAAAAATCATAAATGTTCAAATATTGTGTTTTACTATAGCAAGCTAAAACATTGTAACTGGAATTCTTTCATGAATGTAAAAAAATTGCCACACAATGATGAAAAGATGTTAAAATACCCATTGAAAATCTCATGAAAAATCACTAAAAATTGAAGTTAGAGGACAAAATTTTACTACACTAAGCTAAAAGTTTGAAACCGAATTTCAAAAAATCACCATAAAATGTAAAAAAAAAGAAAAAAATTGCAAAAATTAAAAAATTGCAAAAATTAAAAAATTGCTGTAGGAATTCAATGTTATTGAAAAGAGGACAAAATTTAATAAGTTCTGCAAAAAGATTGAAACTAGAATCCTTTTAAAAAATGTCAAAAAATCACATTAAAAATTAAAAAAAATTGCTGTAATAAGCTTTATTGAAAAGAGGACAACATTTACTTAATTGGGTTAAAAAAATTTAAACTGAATCCCATTTACTAGTGTGAAAAAGGTCACTGCATAAAAATTGCTGAAAATAAGAGAAGTCAAAATGTACTATAGTAGGGTAAAACATTGTATCCAGAATTTTTTCACAAATAGGGAAAATAAATCCTTGCGGGATGTAATTTTTTTTTTTCTTATCACTTACAATTTAAACTAGAGGATGCAATCGTGTCCCTTCCTTAATTTATTTTTTGAGGGGCATTATTCTTTGAAATAAGAGTATAATTTACAATTAGCGTGAATAGTCTGCGAGCTCAATGCCATCAGTTTAACTGGGCACTTTTTATTTATTCACTGATCACTGTTACTCCGTGTTAAATTCGAAGAAATGCATTATACTTTGTCATTGCTAGTGTGCAACTCTGTTAACAATTGATTTGATATTTTCTTAGATGCATTAATTTTTAGCGTTTATATTTTATTGCAAATCATTTTTTGCTGTTATATATATTAAGGGAAGACATCAGTGAAATTCTTTGAAAAAAATATTTTTTTATTGGCTTAAAAAATTCGTTGAACCTTCCTGAATCAATTGGTATGCCCATTTTTTTTTTCTGACCATTAGAAATAATTGTAAAAATTCAAGATAAGACAAGACTGGGACGCCACACCTACTCACGCTAAGGGAAGACATGACTGGGACGCCACATCCACTCACATTAATTTTATTCTAGCATTTTATACTCTTTTATTATATGTAATTAAACTTTATATATACTTTAATTCATGTGTTTGATAAAACACTGCAAGAACTTCACACAAATTAGAAGTGTCTAAGTTTTGTAGCTTTTCCAAAAATTGTACATTTCAGCTAAAAACACCGTTAACTCCTAAAGTATTTGAGTGATTTCGATAAAAAAAAATTTTGTTGGTAGAGTATAAATGTAAGATCATATGTGGCAGACAGTTTAAAAAAAATTTTAATTAGTTTCAGAAAAAAACATTTCTGAAAATAGAAAATTTCTGAAAAATTGCCATTGCTTTAAAAAATAAGAAGTTTTAGTTGAGTTTTAGTCGCCAAAAAAAAAAAAAAACTCTGCCATAAGTCTTGAGCACTATCCAGTGAATAAGGATTCAGAATTTCATCAAAATCGGTGTGGTAGTTTCTGAGGAAACAGGTCTTAAAGCTCACATTTCCTCCCTATGACTGCACCCATTCTTGTGTTCCCTCAAAAACACTTTTCGGCTTTGTCATTTTGTAACACAAAGTACAAGTTCAAAAAATACAAGTCGCAGTTCAACACAGAAGAAAATACAAAAAGTTGGCATCTTTTGCTTGAACAATAAGGTTTTAAAAAGGTGTACAAACAGTTGACTGACTATCGACACTCCCAATGTCTGTTCTGTTGATATGTAATCAGAAACCTCAGTTTGTTATTCGCAAAGAGCGAGAATTGTGTATATTTATGTTTTTAAAAATCGTATTTTTCAGGTAAAAGTCCCATTATCTCATAAAGTACTTGAGCGATTTTGATACATATATATTTTTTTGTGGTAGAGTATAAATGTAAGAAAACAGCATACATATGTGGCAGACAGTTTTTTAAAAAAATTAATAAAATTTCTGAAAAATTGCCATTGCTCTAAAATAAAAAGTTTTACAAGGAGAGGGCCAACCCTGTTCGTCACAGATTTTGATTATTTTAATATATGTTGTAGGGTAGAGACCCCTTAGTGTCAGGTTCAACAGATTTTATCCAACATTCCTTAGTTCTTGAGAAACCGGGGGGGGGGGGGTGTCTAATAGTACACAATTTAAATACTTACATTGCAACCACATTGACAGGTTGGTCGTAGCTCAGTCGGTACGGCGTTCGCTGGCTGGTCTGCAGGCCTGGGTTCAGAACCCAAACGCGCTACATTTGTTTCTCTCATTTTTTGTTTTATAAATATACTTGTAATTATAATTTAATAATTTCAATTACAAATTTTAATATCATACATTAATTATAATGTTAGCAAACTTAAATGTATCATTTTTTATTTTTTAATTATTATTTCTCATCCTTTAAAGAGGTTTAAAAAGAAATTGGATCTATTATTGAATGATAAAATTTCCGAAATCGTGACAAAATCTCTTGTGGTGCCATCTAGTTATGATAAAATAAAAGAATATTCAAATAAAATAAAAATAAAAGCAGAAAGAAGATAAAAGGGAAAGCAAAATAATTGAAAGTGCAAGCATACGTATTATAAATTTAAAAATCTTTAATATGCAAAAAATCGGTTGTAATTTAATTCTAATGCTAATTTTTAATATAATTATGCTTGTTACTTTAAAAACAGAATAATAGTATTATCGCATTGACTTCCTTTGTTAAAGCAATGCGTAAATGATGTTTCTTTAAAATAACAAATTGACACAATTGCTCAATATCATTGCATCAATAAAGAATATATGAAATACATTTTAAAAGTGATTTTTAAAAAATTAACAATTTTATGATGTTTTTACAACTATTTAGTTAAAAGTAAAAAATTAAATAGGTTAAAATTATAATTGATATGCAATATTATAAATTTTAATTGACAATGAGATTTTTAATTATACTTACAAGTATATTTATAAAACAGAAAATGAGAAAAACAAATGTAGCGCATCCAGGCATCGAACCCGGGCCTGCGTATCAGCCGGCAGATGCCATACCAACTGAGCTACGACCAACCTATCATTCTTGCTGCAAAGTAAGTATTTAAGTTGTGTACTATTATTAGACCCCCCGGTTTTTCAAGAACTAAGGAGCGTTGGATAAAATCCGTTGAACCTGACACTAAGGGGTCTCTACCCTACAACATATGTTAAAATAATCAAAATCTGTGATGAACAAGGTTGGCCCTCTCCTTGTTAGTCACAGAAAAAAACTGTCTGCCATAAGTCTTGAGCATAATCCAGTGAATATGGATTCCAAATTTCAGCAAAATCGGTCGGGTAGTTTCCAAGAAAACAGGTCTTAAAGCTCACATATTCCCCATAGGGTTGCACCCAGTCTTGTCTTCCCCTGATAAAGCATCAATTTAAATTAAAAGCTCCTTTAAGGAAAATTGTCAGTGTGAGTACTAAATATTGGAATACTTCTTATCTTCTTCCTATCTTCAAACCCTTGTGATGTATGTAAAAAGTACTTAATTTCAAAATTAAAATTCAGGTAATTTGTTCTTCTTTCTATTTTGCTATTGCTTTATTTTTATTAAGAATTTGTTACCATAATAAGAAATAGTGCATATATTTCTCTTTTAATCTTAAAATTGAAGCATTCTCGATTATCCAAAAATTTTGATTTTCTGAAAGAGGGCTGGTCCCAATTACTTCGGATAATCGAGGTTCTACTGTAATATGATTTTATCCTGATTTTGCATGAATTTATATTTTTTAATTAAAAATTCAAAGAAAATATTGATATTTAGTGATAAAATAAAAGTGCCCGTAAGAAGACATTTTCCTGTTTTTTCCAGTAGGGTAGTTTCATAGTTAAAAAAAAAAAAAAAAGTTCTTGTTGTCTGAACTATTTGAAATTTTTAGCAGTTATAAATATGTGTATGTAACCCATATAAAAATTTCATGAAAAATATTTTTATCTAATTGTAAAAAAATGTTTTCTTCTCGCTTTTGTTTTTTTCTTTCTTTCCCGTGTTGGGTCTTTTAACATAACAGAAAAGAATAGTTGTCATTTATTGTTCAAACTCTGAAATTTTAATTGGTTATAAATATAAATCTATTCAAACCCTCTTTATTTTATTTTATTTTATTTTATTTTATTTTATTTTTTGAAAAGATATGCATATTTAGTTGTAAAAAAAAAAAAAAAAAAAATAGCCAAAGTCATGCTGAAACAGCCTGTATTTTAGCATTTTCATGAAAAATTTCTCAGATTTTTTTTCTTTTTTTAATACTCCTATTTGTCTAAATGTTTCAAAATTTTTATAGTTTATGTAAATTAGTCTGCCGAGACTGCTCTAAAAGGAAATTGTGTTGAAAAACTGATGTTTAGGTACTTTTAATGTCAGAGAAAAAAGGACAGTCTTTGAGTGAATGGCAGTTGTGAATTTTTTTAAAATGGTTAAAATTTTTATTTTTAAAAACCAATTGCACTGTCGAAGAGAAGAAGGTATCAGCTTTAAATAAGCAGTTTTTATGAATCTGTATCTTTCAAATTGAGCCACATGGCAGAGCTAAGTGAGAAAAAAAAAGGGTTAATATTAATATATTTTTTAATGGATTGTAGCATTTTAAACTTAAAAGTACTAAATTAAAAAATATGCCTTCCTTTTTTTCATATCTGAGTGGTTCAACTATAGTGCAAGACATACAATTAATTAAGGAGTAAAAACAAATTTGTTTTTTTCTATGTGCTCAGGAAAGAAGACACTGAACATGTGTGCTCATCTCTGCCAATTAAAAAAAAAAAGAAAGCTTTTTTGATGAGTTTTTAATTAATATTCCGACATGAAAGAATTAAAAATCTGAGCTTCAGGTATATCAGGACCTGCCTTCAGCCTTGGACTATCCTCATACAAATTTTCAGACATGTACATGCAGTAGACTTCACTAGCTATCACAGACAGATACATACACACCAGGGCTCGAAAAATCTATTGTCCTACGTGCCCTGGGCATGTAAAATTTCCAATTGGGCATGTATTTTTTTGTGGCATTTGAGATGCAATAGTAAGGATATGAGATGCTATCTGATCAGTGAAAATTAGAGAAGACATCTAACATAGCTGTCTGCAGCTATAACTCAAACAAGATATCATCAATACTGTACTTTTATTGGTGGAAATAATGTTTTTTTTTCCACTTAGTACATGTGAAAAGGGCTTTAGCTGTATGTGTGTGAATCGAGTTAAAACCTCCCTTTGCTATCTAGCCTCTTGACAGAAACTATGAATGACTTAAGGCGAATAAGCATTGATGGCCGTGACCTGGCACTTGTACACCTATGACTCCCTCACTGTCTATCGAACACTGGCAATCGACTGCAAAAGGTACACAACACATTAGTGGACATTCTCTACACTACCAATCTAAAGTAGAGAATGTAACTGATAATAAAACAATGTTTAATTAGTTTTGTGATGTAATTTTTATTTATTAAATGGTAATCATTTATTTAAAGAAATTTGAATCATAAAAGTTTCATATTCCCTTGAATAAAAAATATTTGGTGTATCCTTTATTGTTTTATAGATTATGTTATATTTACCAGCTTTAAAATTACAGGCACAAAATTTAGAAATGCAAAAAGTTGGGAATGTTAATTTTTTATTCGGGCATCTATTTTTTTCTACCAAAACTTTTCAAAATTTTCTAGTCCTGATGCACATACAGAACGAAACTTTCTTTTAATAGTATAGGTTTATTTCTTTTTCATTTTATATTATTTCACATATTTTGCAAGATCAAAATCTCATATCTAATATTTTGCATAATATTTATATTAATCCTATTTCAAATGCATATCATTCATAAATCTAAACTGATGATAATGATTATTTAATTTTATTTATTAAACTCATATCAATCAATAATATATCTTTATTTCAATGCTAATTCACATTATTGGATGTGCTATCTACATTTTATTTCAGAAAACAAAGAAATACTCCTTCAAATCAGCACAGCTTGGGACCAGAAGTTGTGTGAATTTTAGAATTTTGTGGATTTCTGGTCATTGCTTTCTTTACATTTTTTAAACAGTAATTTGAATGTAATAATGCCACCAAAATTATAATGAATGCTTAAAATGTAGTAAAATATTAAAATAAGTAAATAAATTAGAATGATAAAAAGTAAGATGCTTTAAAAATTTTAGGTGTTTGCGGATTTGAGGGAATCTACTGTATCCACCTAATATCTTAGAGCAGTCTGCGCTCGAGTAGGTGATGGGGAAATTGAATTTTAAAGTCACACTCGAGTGTTACTCGACCGTCGTCCAACAGAGTTGCTCATGTAGAGCTCGAGCATAGACCGGAAAGAGTCTGTATGTATCCTATTAAAATGACTCTGAATTATATACCTTTTGTATTTATTTCAGCAAAATAAAAAAATACACTTTTTTTCCAGAATCAAAGAAATATTATTTACCTTTTGCTACAGGTATTATATAATATTTTTCCTCTGCCTTTTCGGGGGAAAAGAATTGGTCATCAATATTGCATATCGTGGAAAAAAGAGCACGGTGGTATCGTTTGATAATATCGAGATCTTCATTAGACACAGTCACATGAATTGGAGGTAGCAGAGTTATTATTGCTTTTCCATCTTCCGTAATAATACTAAATTTTTGCACCTGAAAAGTAACAAAATATACATTGATAACCAAAAATAACCTAAATAGAAATGCAATTATACATTGAATAAACAATACACACGAAATAAATAAATAAACAAAAACAAAAGTGCTAGTTCTTATATATTTATATTTATCCCTCCCCCCCACCCCCCCACCCCCCCAAAAAAAGGAAAATCAAGAAATTCTCTCCATTATTTACACTTTTTCAAAATTTTAACGTGAGTGAGTTCTTTGACTTTCAGTTCATATGAGTGTCTATTTATTTGTCTATCTTTATTTGTCTTACCTTAATTTTCGTAAATATACATGGATTCCCCTTAGATTAATGTACTGTCCTAGGGAAATAAGCTGTATCATCCCCAACTAATTTTGCTGCAAATAACCGCATAAAAAAGGTGTAGGTACCAATCAACTAGGAATAATGACAATTAACTAATGTTATGCATGGATTGTACTTCAAAAGATAGCCTGTATGTTAGAAATTGTACTAATTTCTATTTTTCAAATGGTAACTTTTGGCACTTTTTTTTTCCCCAAGTTCCTTATTTTCAAATCAGCAGGTTATAGTAATGTAGTTTATAATTTTTTCTTAAATCTTCCTACAGTTAGAAAGACTTAAATTCATGTGGCAAACTTTAATAATTCAAAAAATCATTCGATTGAAATGTTTCTTTTTTAATGAGATGTTATGAATAAATAGAAACATTATATATGCATTATTTTTTTTTTTGCTTCAAAAACATATTTTAAATTATGAAAAATTATTATAAATTCACATTAAAATAAATTAAAAATTATTACCTATATTAGTATATTATATTAACACTTTGAGGTCTGAGCTGTTTCGACCACATATCCCCCTCTGAACTTGAGGTTATTTGATACTTTTCATGATTTTTAAAAAAATATTTGGAAGATATGTATTTTAATATTTTTTCTATTATAAACTTCAAACTGTTCTTATTCATAATAAACGTACTAAAAATAATATTCAACGAGAAAATATTGAAAAAAGCATGTATTATAGTTTTTACAAGAGTTCCGCATAAGAAAACATCATTTTTTTAACATAAAATTTTACATAGTCTTGAAGAAAAACTTACCCAAATGTTGTACAAATATCTGAAAATAGGTTTTATTTGTATATAAACATTATTTAGTAAAATTTGGTTTTGTGTGCTACATTTCAAAGCACAAGGAGCAACACTACAAGATTCACAATGAGTTCGAATTAAGCTCTGATTCTATATATTTTCATATACAGTGAAACCTCCCTGTGCAGCTACCTCCATTAAGCGACCATCTCCCTAAACAAACATTTTTTCATGAGACGAAATTTATTCCCATAGGTTCAATACTAACTTTACCTCCATTCAGAGACCATCCCAAAGATTTAGTGATAAAAACAGAAGAAATTAGAATTCTGTATTATATTTTTTCGGCAGTTAAAGACACATTTTTAAAGAACTTTGGAATTTGTTGATTAAAAAGTCATATTCCATATTAATATTTGGAAATTTTTCCAGAGAGAAACATTCGCCTTGAATACAATATTTCAAATGAAAATCAAATTGTATTGTCAAATCAAATCATATTGTAGCCTTGCCAACTTGTAATGGTGAGAAGTTCCAGGCTGGGTATCGTTCCATGTGGTTTAGCGGTAGAACGTCAGTGCGCTATACTGATGACCCGGGTTCGATTCCCGGCATGGAATATTTTTCACTAAGTTGGTCTTTGCACCTTTTAAGCAAAAATAATTTGAAATTTGATTTTCATTTGAAATATTGTATTCAAGGCGAATGTTTCTCTCTGGAAAAATTTCCAAATATTAATATAGATTCATCGATGCTGGATTTAATTATGTGTCTGTGTTTGCCCCATGTTGGTGGCTCACGGAAAGTATTCCATCTTGTGCTGCGTTTGTAGCAATGTTTTCATTTAAGGGCAGGGTTTACAATTGCGTGTGAGATTGAGCGAATTGCGCACAAATTAGGAAAATCCCTCTTTGCATTTCCCCCCTTTAATTCGTTCACATGCTTAGAAAATCTGCCGCAAAATTGTTTAATTTCACGAAAGACTGCAATTTCTTTTCTTTTGTGGAATTTCGCAAATCAAATTCCTGAATTTCTTCAAGTGATGGAGAAAAAAAACGTGAATTTCGTCAGAGATCTCAGAAACAAATAGTGATTTTCTTGTTTCAATTGATCGCTGTTAAAAAAAAAAAAAAACGCAAAATTCGCCGAGATATCACTCAAAAAATAGCAAATTTTGCCAATTGGTTGAGGGAAAAGTCACGAAATTCGATAAAACATCAAGGGACAATGTATATATACTGTATATATACAATAATTGTATACATACTCTAATTTCAAAGAATAATGCCCTAGAAAAATAAATTAAGGGGGATTAGTTCCCCATTTTCCCCCCATTTATACTTAACCAATGAACATCCAACTTTAATCAGGGAAGCGTCTTATCAGAATAACCTGGCAGACCGAGTTTGAAGCAAATCGGATGATTCTGCATAAATAACCCATTAATCTGATTTAGGGGGGGGGGGGGGGATTGGCCGCCCGTCCCCAACACCTTTATATTTAACCAATGAACCTCCAAACTAATCAGGGAAGCGCCTTATCAGAATAAACCGATATACCAAATTTGAAGCAAATCGGATAATTCTGGATGAAAAACCCATTTATCTAAATTAAGGGGTGGGGATTAGCCCCCCCCCCTTTAATGCTTTAAACTAAGGATTTTGCCAAATGATCAGGGGGAAAATTGTAAATTTCGTCAAACGAATGGCATCGTGTCAGATAAGCCGATTTTTTCATGGTCAGGTTTCTTTCTTTTTTTCTTTTTTTTTTTTCATAAGTGTTTTTTTCATAATTGCCAACATTCTGATTTTTTTAATACAAATATTTTTATGCAGAAATTTTTGAAATTAAATGAAGTCTTTGTTAGAATTTAGTGGTATTAAAAAAAATAATCAGGAGGTTGGCAACTATAAGTATGTTTGTGATCATCTTAATTTTAATTTATAATTATACGTGAAAGGAATAAAAATACTTAAAAGTGCAACAGGTCAAGTAGCTAGATTTTACTGAGTTTTTTTTTTTTTTTTTTAAGGAGGTGAAGTTAACTACATTTCTGCAATATTGTATAAAGTTGTTCAGATGAATTTGTTTACCAAATTTATTTTTTAGCCTTAGGCATGCTAGTTTTCCTTTAATGCAATTTTATGTCTCCTGATGCTTTTTTTCTTCGCCTTTGTGCTCTTTTTCTTCTCCGCCGTGTGTTTTTCTCCCCCCCCCCCCCTACATTACTGGACTTTTTTCCAAGGAAAAAAACTGTATTTTATATTAACAGTAAGTAATCAATCATCTACTCTTTCCAGAATTATTGCTATTCCCTTTGCCCACCACTCTTTGGTACCAAATATGCTTAGTTTAACCTTTATATCACTTTAAAAATTTTGACATATTTAATATTTTACAGTAACAATAAATAAATAAATAATTTCTTCCTTGAATTATCCCCTCCTCCCAAATTCTTTGCATCTCTCTCTTCACTCCCTGCCCCACCAGTGGCCAAGAGGTTCTGCTCTAAAAGCTGGTAGACGGGAGATGCTGGGTTTGAACCCAATCACACCCGTTGGCCTAATCGTTCGGAGCTTTCGTGGTTTTCTTAGAACCTTGGATTTCCTTGCGTAAATACAGGTCAGATTCCCTTAGAAAGACTCCCCCCCCCATTCAGACCCATATCGCTCATGTTGATAATTGGCTGTCATAAATAATAATATTACATAACTCTTCACTCCCTCCCGCACCCAATGCAGTTTAAAGAATTAAAATTCTAATTTTTTTGCCTGCTCTATTTGAGAATTTATTGTAAAATTTATTAAATCACCATACAAATTATTTCGCCTCCCCTCTTGAAAAAAAAAAAAAAAAAAATTTCTTCACTTTAACCCTCTCCTCTTTAGAATGCACATGCACACACACACGTTTTTTTCCCCCCTCTCTTTATGTAACAGTTTTGTAACAATAACTAACAATTTTTTTTACAGAGCATTTTATTTAGTGTCAGAGTGAAAAAATATACACTCTGATCGAGAAATTTTCACTTCAACTTTGTGTTCATGTTGGTAAAATAAAATGATTATAGTTTTTTTTTTTTTTTTTTTTTTTTAATTCTGGTAAAAATAGATTGTGCATTTAAAATAGCATTTTGTTTGTGCAGTGTGTAAATTAAATGAAAAACGATATCTTTCTATTCAAAAGTTTTCACTTCAGGCTTGTGTTTATGTGAATGAAGTAAATTAATTACTAGTTTTGCATGTTTTAAGATTCTTGAAAGAATCTTTTGTAGTCTTTAATTAACATTTTTCTTCTGCGACTCAGTTAAATGAAATACAGTAGCTTCTCATACAGAAGTTTTCATTTCTATCTTGCGTTTATGTTGATGAAATAAAATTATTACACATTTTTTAATAATAAGAAAATAATATTACTTATCAAAAGTATCTGTGATCATAGAATGACAGAAAAGAGCTCTGACTAAGAAATCACCAATTCAAAAACCTGTTATTGCATTAACACACCAAAGCAAAAGATATTTCTCCTTTCACTCTGGGAAAAAGAGACTGCCTCCCCTAAAACTCTGAGATGACAGATGACTGATTAACCTGCCTTCAAAATGGGGGAAGGGAACTTTAGGGTACAGATGGTTGTACCCTAGCCGTTGTTTGGGGATAGTTTTTTAGGGTACATACACTGTACCCGCCGAATCGAAAAGGTTAAGTTGTCACCATTGGTCAAATGTGTATTCCCTTAAAAATAATTAATGCCTGATGAAACATTCACTGTGAAAAGAGGCAAATTAAAATGGAGGAAAGTTCAGTATAATTCAATGTTTGTCAGAAGAAATACAAACGGTATAAAAAATATTGGATACTTCGTGATTGATGAATGACAAAACCCTGCTGCTAAAAAAATATATATATATTGCTCTTTGAATATGCAAACCAGAAGCAGACGTATGGCTGAACGATATTTTTGCCTCATAGATGCGCAACCTATTGATGCAGGGAAAATGTGAGAAGATATGCTATTTCTCGAGAATTGCCCAGCCCACCCGAAGAACAGTACAAGTTCAAAAAATATCCATGTAGAAATTTTGCTACCAGATTCTAGGAGTGTGCCTCGGCAGATGAATCATAGTGTAATTAACCCATACGGGATGAGTGTGCATAAGGTGTTCTGAATCCTTGCTTATTCCCACCAGTTATTTTTAGGTGCATTCGTATTTATATAAATACCTAGCGCATAGTCGTCATCTGGTCCGTCCAGATAGAACAGTGCAAAAACTACTGAACCAAAAGGTTTGAAATTTAATATATTTAATCGTTGCAACGCTTTTTGTCGAGTCATTTCAAATTTTATAAAAATTGAATCAAACTTAAAAAGATATCAATAAAAGTTTACTTCATTTTGTTAAATCCTATCCTACATCATTAATTCAATAATATCTCATGACAGGTTATGATAGCCTAGGTTGCCATGGTGAGGACATCCTATTTAAGATGGAGTTCTATTATTTCCATATTACTGAATTTAATATACAGAATCGTGATAAATTTTGTATTCATGCATTTTTGCATAAGAGTACAACAGCTATTGCACCAAAGATCTGAATATTTATAAAACTAGTTATATATGAGGCACTCGTCATGAAGGTGTGGAGGGCCTAAGACAAATCTAATAAAAGTGTCTAGTTCATTGGCTCCCTGTGGGACGGTATATATATAAAATGCCATCTCTTTGTTTTCTTAATAGAATGCAGCCCCAGTAAATTTTGAGATATTATCATATCAAAAACAATTTTAATTAATTCCATTCCAAAATTCTGTCTATTCGAATTATTAGCATATTCATATGCATATATATATATTTTTTAAAGTGTTTCATAAAAATACTTGTCATATCAAATTAATTTTTCATCTAATAGATCCGTTTCAACCACATGATCACAATTCTTCAGTTTGTTCTTTATATTGGATGTATGTTTATTTTACACATTTAATTTGAATATTATTGAATTTGGCTTATACAACATAAAATATTAATAATTTAAACTATTGGCAAAATTGAAAAAAATGTTTTAATATTGATGTTTTAAGTTGTGTATACATGCTAAATTCAACCTCTATTCAATTTGCATTTTTATGCTAATACCATGCACAATTATTTTTGCATATTTTTCTTGATTGTATCTAATTTTTTTAAGAGAATGGAAACAAAGTTATTAATGAAATATATGTGGATTGAACTAAGCCACTCTTTGGAATAATATTTGTAGCATTAATGAGTTTCCGGGTATGTTGAATTTAGAAAACTCATCTTGAATTAAAATGGGTCCCAAAATGACACTGTGCTCCCCATAGCTTCAGAGGTTAATCAGGCTCTGTTTAAGTAGGAAAGAAACAACCACATCAGCTCTATTCATAGTGTATGATTTGATAAAGTAGCAAACTTGTATAGTAATTTGTTCTGTAGTTACAGCTTGTTAAAGTAAGGGTCAAAATTATCGTGAGACGGACTACTTTGAGGCCAAATAATAATGAATGGGATTGCTGATAGTTAATATTGCAATTATCTTTTTCTAGCACAAAAGTTGTACCAGATCATATATTTTCAGTAATTAAGGTTTCTTCTATCATGAGCAGTAAGATGACAGATTTGGTGATTGGATGGTTTTGCTTTGACTATAAAAAGTCAACTTTCATAACAGATTTCCAGGGCTTGAAATGGAAAAATCCACAAACCGGTACGCTATTTCAAAATTATTGTCGACTAATTTTAAGTACAGTAAAGTCCTGCTTAACCAAGTTTCCATTTTAACCGAGTTATTTTCTTCTGATTGATTGATGGCTTCCATTATTATGAAACAGCCATTATAAAAGAAGTTTTTTCAAAAAAAAAAAAAAAAAATATGGCATTTTTTTCCCCATTCTGCCCAGAAAATCAGAGTTCTAACTTTTTACAACTGCTCTTTCATCATCACCTAACACTTCATTTATAATGGCTGTTTCATAATAATGGAAGCCATCAGTCCATCAGAAGAAAATGATCCATTCCAAAGGTATAAGTTCGATTGAAAAAAACTATTTAATATTTTGAGCAGAAAGAGGAGGCTACACCTGCAATGTTCAGGACACTAATAGAATCACATAGCTGCCAATGTGTACGGTTTTGTTACATCTAAAATTGAATACAAATTTCTGCCATATTTAATCGGTGGCGATTGAACTAAGCAAAATTTACTGGTATGTTTTAGAGGTAAGAAAAAAATCTTAGAAATTGGTAGCTATGCAGTAGCATAATACTGCAGGGGAAAAAAAAAAAATTGCTTCAAAATTGACATTCAACAAACAAAAAACTATCAAGGGCTTTTTCAAATAAATAATTTCATTCCCTGTATTTCTTAAAAGTAACAGAAATGTACATCAAAGAAATGTTACTAGTACAGACCTGCCAACTGCTACGAAAAAATCGTAGTTGCTACAGTTTGGACCTATAAACTACGATGCTATGAAAATCGGTCTTAAACTACGATTTTTTACAAAAACACAAACAATTTTTGGTTTCGAGTTGCGATTTTTATCCCTCGCAGCATTTTCTTCAGGAGTGATTCCGTTCCAAAGTTTCAAAGTATTCATTTCCGAAAGTTTTAAAAAATTGGTCATTAGTCTGAAAATTCGGATATTAAAAAATGCTCATGGGGGAAAAAATCTAGACTGCAAAACAAACTTCTTAACATAAAACCCTCTTTATGTATATTAATCACAATTGAATCGTGTTTCTGTAAATATTTATACAGGAATCCCCTTCCTTAGAAACAGGGATGCCATTTTAAGAATTTTGGGAGGGGGGGGGGGGGGGGGTTATTTGAGAGGCAAGGTTTGAAATAGTGTGCAAAATCTCACGATTTGCACACGGAAAAGAAAAGTCCTGCATAATGAAAAATGCTGTGCAGTATTTCCTCCTGCAAGTTCTTCCACAGCCCTATTGTTTTGCGAGTATATTTTGAAATTTCTTGGAAGTCTGCAATTTTTATTTTCTTTTATGGAATTTCTCCAAATTAATTCGTGAATCAATCGTGGGAAAAAATGAGAATTTCTTCAAATGGTCGTATAAAAAAATATAGGGCATTTCGTCAAAGATCTCAGAAACAAATAGTTATTATCTTCAATTGGTCGCTGAATAAAATCGCTCATTTCGTTAAGAGTTCAGAAAGAAATTGCAAATTTTGTCAAAAGAATGCGCAAAAAATCACGAATTTCGATAAACTATTGAGGGAAAAATATTGCACATTTCATCAAAAGGTCGCGGAAACGAGTAGTGAATTTTGTTAATTTGTCGCGAAAAGATATCGAAGATTTTTCCGATCGGTTGCGATAAACTGTCGTGAATTTCAACAAATCACCGTGAAAAAAAAATAAATTTTGTCAATTGGTCGCAGAAGAAAATAAATTTTGTCAAAGGATCGTGGTAAAACCGTGAATTTTGTCAAAATATCACAGAAAGAAAACGCGTATTTCGTCAAAAGATCAGTAAGAAAATGCAAATTTCATCGAAAGATAACTAAGAAAACGCAAATTTGACAGAAAGATCGCGGAAAGAAAACACTAATTTCGTCAAAAGATTGTGGTAAAAAATGCAAAATTCATCAAAAGATCACAGTAAAAAATGGAAATTTAGTCAAAAGTTCGTGATAAAAAGTGCGGATTTCAACAAAGTTTCAACAATCGTGATAAAAAAAAATGTGAATTACGATTGTGGGGAAAAAAAATTGAATATCCTGAAATGATCGCAAAAAAAAAAAATCGAATTTCATCAAAATTTACTGCACTGGGCTAAAAAACTTGATCCAGGCTCCTTTTACAAATGTAAAAAAAAAAAAAAAAAAAAAAAAAAAAACGCTTCGAAACGAGAACTCTAAAAATTGTATAAAAATTTTCTGAGGAAAAAATTTACTATATTGAGTTCAAAGACTGAAACCTTATTCTTTTTACGAATGTCAAAAGATGGCCGCAAAACACGAAAAACTAACCAAACAACCTCCAGATTAATTTTAATTTCGTATGCTACGATTTCTAATTTTCAAAGGTTGGCAGGTCTGCTAGTACCATAAAAATGAATGAATTAAGTGAAAATTTCTATTACATCTCCTTAGTTGGTGAAGATTTGTGTCAATCCGGTTTATACGAATCTTTTGCTTATCCGAGGTGAGCTTGGTCCATATTAACTCGGATAATCGGGACTTTACTGTATAGCAAATTTACATTTGATGGTAGAAAAACCATTTTAAAAAATGCATTTAAGATTCTACATAATTAGAAAAAAATGTTACAGAGAGCATAGTACGTTATGTGTATGAAACAGTCATAATGTTTTTTAATAATTCCACAAACCGGAACAATATTTTCCGTACTTTCATGAACCGAAAGAATATTTGTCACAATTTCACAAACTGGAACATTGTTTCGGTTTTGCTCCAGTACATTTCGAGCAGATTTCTTAGTACCCAACTGTACTACTTCGAACTCTGACAGTTTGTAGATATCCATCTTGGACCTTGTATGAATGTCCTGTAGCAGTTGCATCAAAATAAAAGGGAATTGAGCAAGAGCCTCTAGGCCAGTTGACATAGAATGGCCCAAATATTAACATATTTTTTGCACAGCTCTGTATTTGATATATCGAATTTACATAAATTACAATGTGTACTGAAAATTAGTTGAGAAACATGCATACTGTAATTGAATACCACTTCTAGCAATAACCACTCATAGAAAGTACCATAATTTAATTCATTTTTCTAAAAGTACGACAAATCCTGATCACAGCATAGTGCACATAAAGCATTTTGTAGTGTATCTCTGTGATACATATAATTTGTATAATATTTAAAGTAGTGTACTATCATTAAAATACACTACAAATATTTTACCCTATAATTCATAACATAACGATATTCTGTTGTGTGTTCCGGGAAATGAACTGTAATACTGTTCATTTTGCATTCCATCAAAAAGTTGTAGTTCACCTTAGAAGGGAACGACTTTTGGTGTTGCTTGCACCTAGCATCGAGACCTGGTGCGTTTTGTAGCCCTATACATAAAAGTTAGAGAATTGATAAAATTTCTCTGTTAAATTCATATTTTATATACTTTTTTATACTTTTAATTTTTTATTATTACATATTTATTTGTTTATTTCATGCCAAAAGTGAGTTAAGCCGCCAAATATGGCGCTACAATTTTTCCGCCCGCTTTATCCAAAGAGTAAATGTACAGAACGTATTACTAGTATTATATCAGATTGCGATTTTTTTTTTATAATTGATAGCATAAGAAACAAATATTAGATTTTTATTTTTTTTTTTTCTATGCAGACGATAAATATAATTCTATAAAACCTTCGAAGATCATTGAAAACTATTTTTTAGTGAAATACAAAATAAGCAAATTATTTTCTTTTGAAATCGAATGAAATAAAGTTTCAAATGTTTAAAATAAAATGTTGCTGTATTAAATGGTCCTTCGGTAAAAGTAATCATAAAATAAATTATCGTATATCTCGGCGTATAACACACACTTTAAAATGTAGAAAATCACTTCATTTTTCCATGTGCCTGTTATAGACCAAATATAGAATGTGTGATGTAAAATCATAAGAAGAAAACATTCCAAATTTTTAAAGATATATTTAAATGCATTTTATATATTAATGTAAACAAAAAAACTTACGATATACATTTTCTAACAAACTTAATCTTCCTTATCAGATAATATGAAAAGTCCATTGTTCTGGTCCTCATTTGTATTTCCGGGTATGTCATCTTCTTCTCCACTGTCATTTTCATGTATTTTATCCCCGCTGTTGCTTTCATCTAGACATAAATTGTCATCCTCGGTACCGTCAAGTTCATTTGATATTCTACATTTTTTAAACGATTTAACAATTAATTTTGGTTTGATTTCATTCCATGATGTTATAATCCATTCACACATTTGCATTAGTGTGCATGTCGCATATTTCTTTCTTCCGTAAATGTTTTCCTCCTGCTAGCTTCCATGTGTTCCACTGCCATCTTCGATTATTCTTTTTTTAATTCCATCTGTTTTATGGGATCTAAACATATCCCAAACTAAAAGACTATCTGATTTTCTTAAAGTTCCTGGATGATTTTCACAAACATTTTTTATTCATAATTTGAACCCATTTTCATCCATCCAAGTTGGTATTTCTGGTTTGTTTTTGTGAAGAAAATTTGAGGCGTGTTATACAGCAGTATATGCTTGAAATAAAAATATATACTCTGAAATTAGTGATGTGTGTTATACGCCGGGATATACGGTAATATTTTTACACAATTTAGGAAAATTACTGTGGCGAAATTGGTCGGACATTGCAATTTCTAGCTATTACAAATTCAGCTATGACATTTGGCTAGGGTTGCCAGAAAGCTCTACTTTTGAAAATAAACGCCAACTGTTTCCCTGCCAAAAATATGAATATAAAGTTGCAATTTTTCAAAATCACATTCGTGGGTTTTTGAAGGAATTTTCAAACTTTTTTCAAGATTTTATTCTTATTATTAACTAATTTTTATATTTAAATGCTTTTCTTTAAAAAAATTCAATGTTAATAGTCCGATAAGTGGTCTCGAAAATTGCATTTTCAGAAAGTTATGCTGCTGTATAATCAAGAAATGTTATTTTAACAGAAAAATTTTATCGATTCTCAAACTTCATAATATAGGGCTTTAAAATGCACCAGGTCTCAACGCTAGTGCGAGCAACACCAAAAGTGGTTCCCTTGTTAGTGATGCTTATCAGTTTCATTATGTTTAAAGCAACATAGCATTACTGAAATACACTGCAAACGATTTTCCACATAAGCCATAATATAATAGAATTCTATGTGTGTTCCTGTACGAAATATAGCAGATATTAAAAACAAATGCAAAAATACAGACATTTTAATTGAACAGCTTAAAAAACATAAAAAATCTTTAAAAAATAATATTAAACATTTTGAACAAAAGTAAAGTAGTTTCTCATCAGTACTGTAAATAAACTTAAATTCAAGAGACATGACATAAATTCAACTTATGGTTGAGAGCATGTGTCACAAACAAATGAACACGGAAGTGGGTATATGAGTCAGATTAAAATGGTGTATTCAGCTGGAACTGAACTAGCCTCATTGAGTAGGAATTTCAACAATATAGTAAACCATGCCTCCAGGAAACACAGCTCTTGTATAAGTTGTAATTAATAACGTTATTGGTTTAATGATGGCCATTTCAAAATCTATAAATTTAACTTAAATCAAATTGAAACATATACAAGAGCTGTATTTTCTTAGAGGCATGGTTTACAAGATTGGCAAAATTGCCACTCAACAAGGCTAGTTCAGTTGCAGCTGTTTACACCATTTTAATCTGATTCAAATACTCACCTCTGTGTGTTTGTGACACATGTTCTCAACTGTAAGTTGAATTTATATCGTCTCATGTGAATTCGTGCTGATGAACTTTAAACAAGTTCGAAATGTTTTATGTTATTTTTTTAAATAACAATATTAATAAAGTTTTTTTTAATGTGCTTTTACACTATTTAGTTAAATTGTCTGTATTTTTGTATTTGTTTTTAATTAATTATGAACAGACATATTATCTGTTTTCATTTTAAAATTTTTGTTATATGCTTCAAAAGAAAACATGCTATAGTGAACCCTGATAAAATATTTTAATGGCATTGCAATCCAAGTATATTTACGAGAGTGAGAGCACAAATCGAAATCATTAACACTTTTTAACTACAGCATATAATTTTGGATACATGGAAATTGAGGAAAATTTTGAAGTATGCATTATACGCTGCATATAAAAATGAAAAGTTGAGATTACCAGATTTAGCATGCTATTTATTTACAAAAAAAGTTTCTTTGTGTTCATATTAATTATTATATTGTTCATTGTTTTTTATTCTTTTTTAATGCAGAATATTTTATTAAATGTTTTTTTTTTTGCAATCATGGGGTGCTCATTATATGAAAGAACGCTATATGGTATGTGGGAAAGTGTTAAAAGTGACCTAAAACAAACTAATTTAGAGGAATATAAAAACTAAACAATGTCCGTGTCACAAAAAATATCTTAGTTTTCTTTACATAGCATGAATCTGAACTTAAAGCCTTTTAACTTTTGATTTTAAAAAAATGACGAAAAATATTCTTACATATTCGTAATGTACAACTCAAAAAGTATGTATATTACATTGAGTAAAACATTTTCTGCCAATTTTTTTTTAAATTGTAAAATGATAAATACTTACGAAAACATCAAAGTTAATGGGGATAGTAATTTCTGTTAAAATCTACAAACATCTTCCCAACAATTTGGTAACTTTTCAATCCCTTATGCAAAAAATTGTGGCGTGCACGAGTCAAGAAAGAGTTCGACCTCATTTATGACCTCCTTATTTGAACTGAAGATTGTGTGATCAAGATGCAGTTGTAGATGTGAAAAGAGATAGAAATCCGAAAGGGCCATGTCGGGGCTGTATGTTGGATGTTGCACCAAATCCTACTCCAGCTTGTAGAGAATGCAGCGGGCCATCTTACTAACATGTGGCTGGGCGTTATCTTGATGAAAGAGAACTACCTTCCTTCTGAACTCGTTTCTTCGTTTTCCATGAATGGCATCCCGGACTTTGATTAGCATGTTGCTGTATATTGCACTTTTGATATTCTGTCTGCTTTTTAGATACCCTTTGTACAGAATTCTGCTACAATTCCACCAGATGCAGGGAAGTACCTTCTTGTTAGTTAGGGCACATCTTGCAACTGAGCCTTTTGATTCCCTAGGTGCTGACCACCATGTATTGTTGTAATACACCAATTTTTCATCACAGGTCACAATTCTGCCCAGAATTTTCTCTTTCCTTTAATCTCTGAACATAGCCAAACAACAGTTTTTTTTTTCTTTTGTGCTTGTCTTCAGCAGTCAATTTGTGAGGCACAAAGCAGTTGGACTTAAACGATAGATTTATGCATTTCAGACTGTTAACTATTGTTTTTTGGCAAATGTTAAACTCTAATGCAGTAGCTTGAGTTGAAACATTTCTGTCTTGATCAATGATTTGCTTTAACTTCTTACAAACAACTTCCATACTGATGCAAGAATAGGGTTCATCTTCAATGTCGAAATTTCCAGCTTTAAACTTCCGAAACAAAACTTTGACTGCATCATAAGAAACAGTATTGATGCCTAGACTTTGACACATTTTCCTGTGGCATTCAGTCGCACTGAGTTTGTTACGGAATTCATAGTACACAATCGTTCTGATAGCTCCATTGTAAACACTTTTTTGAAGCACAAGATAATAAATTTTTGACAAACAAATTACACAGTCATGTAGTTCCTATGTTCAACTGTCAAATGAAAAAATCAGTTTGTGGAAAGGCTAAAAACCACACAAATGACAGCTACTGAAGCAATGCTATCTCTCCTAGGCAGAAAACTCTTTACTCAACGTAATATTTTTTAATAACACAAACTAAGTTATGCATGCATAAAGTTGGCAATCAGAATGTTGTTAATCAAATGATAATTAATATTAACATTTTACCAAATTTATAAAAAGTTATTAATTGAACGTTTTGAGGAACAAATGGAAAACTGTTAGTGTCAACCCAATTCTAGTTCAGATTCACTCTCTATATATAAAAACTTAATTGTTTTTAAGAGAACTCGACATCCAAAACAGTTTATTTTTTACTATCAACTTTTTAAAAAAATATTTGCGGATAGGGAAACTGACTGCGGTCATGATTCTTTTTTCTTTTCTTTTGTAGATAAAAATATGAAAATCGAAAATTTTAAGAAATTTCGATATGAGTCAATTGTTGAGTCCCCTTAAATTTAATTTTGAAACAAGTATACAATTAAATTAAGTTATCTTCTTACCGGAGGCAACGGCTTTCCTAGAAGAACGCCAAATTCATATTCCTCGGTATTTATTTCTTGAAGATGATAAGTATTTTGATCTAACTTGTGGGTTTTTTCAATTTTTAATATATGGATGAAGCATTCTTTTTCTGCACCAGGATTATGTCGCAATGATTGAGGAACCTAAAAAAGAATAAAACATTAAATATATTTTATATATGAGTGTATATAAATAATAATGATAAATCAGTATATATATATAGAAACATTATTTTTATGCTTTAGTGATTAAAACCATTAGACACTCTTTTGATAAAAAAAATATGTTACTTAAATTGTTTTTATTTTATAAGAAAAATTTATCAAATTAAAGTAATTTGGAAAATAATAAAGCCACCAAAGAACAGCAGACCGGCTGCATTCACGTAATGGCTCATATTGTGTGGGGAGAAAAGAAAAAAGTTTCTTTATTTTGCTGTACAAAAACTGTTGGGAACTGTCGCTGTGACTTTTTAAATATTTTTCAAATCCAGATTAAATTGAAAAGTTAAAAAAAAAAATAAAAAAAAAAAAAAAAAAAAAAAAATTTGCATTTTTGTTGATAGATTTCAGTTTTGCATCAAAATGTTACGGATAATCAGATCTTGTGATTTATTGATTTTGTTATTATTGTTTTTTATTTCATTTGTTAAGTTGATTAGATTAGGGCAATAAATTTCAATTTCCTTAACTTAGCTAGTAGTAACTTTACATTATTGAAGCAAACAGATGGTCATTGTTGAGATAGATTTGAAAAATATTTAAAAAGTTTCCAAATAAAGTATTTATTTCATTCGAAGAAATTGAAATTCTACGGTATTTAGAAATTATGTAACAGCAATAAAGCCGAAAGTGACGCTGTCATTTATTGTCGCCATCCTTATACATTTTAAAAAATTGCAATTATGATTTGGCTGGCATCCAAAAGTAAACTATGATTTTTTTTTTTATGACATCAGAGAAATGCACAGTGAAAGAAATACGACTTTGTTGTCCATAAGAAATTGTTAAATGAACCTATAATAAACCTACAAAAATAATTCCTATAAAATATTAGCCTTACATTATTTAATCTAACATAAAAAAACATTATTTTTTCAAGTTTTTTTTTCACCATAGCATTACTGATAATAATTTTAGTTTTCCTGAAATCTTCTACTTTCCTGAGTTCGTTATAAAAAATCTAATGCATCTTCCTTATAATTTACTTCTTTTAAAACAATTGCTGACATGTAATCAAGGTATACAATCAAGATTAAGTAATCAATAAAAGCTCCAATTCTAATTTTTATAATTAACAATTGAAAAATCAGTGAAAATTACGTCATGTTGGCACAATAATATCAGTTTTTCTTTTTTGTTTTATCAATGTAAAAATATATTTCAAGCTGAGCATAACATCCTTTTTACTGCCGCAAACTTCTAAAATGTACTTTACATACGTAATTTTATCCTTAACCATCATGAATTAAAATAAAAATGTATTTTCCAGTTTATTCTAATGAACAAAATGGCATCAATAAAGTTATAATGCATAAAGATAAAATAAACCCAACAGATAGTATTCTCGTGAAGTCACAGTAAATATGAATTTATATTCACTTATAAAAACCAAGTACAGTAGAACCTCTTTTATCCAAAACTCTCGGTTAACCGAAATCCATTTTAAAGCTTTTTTAAATATAACATTTCTTGTGTGCAAAATCCATTTTCAAAGCTTTTTTTTTTTTTTTTTTTTTTTTTTTTTTTTTTTTTTTAACTATCATATTCTTTGTGTGCAAGAAGTCCATTCCGAAGTCCATTTTTTCAATCCCCTTTCTTAGAGTTCCTTTGAATTTAACTTGAGCTCCCATAAGCTGCAGAGTGGAATGAAGAAAATGAACAAATTAGCAATTCTGAAGCTTTTGAATGTTTTGCAAAAGGTTTGGCATGGCTGGAGCAGCAGAGAGACTGTGATACTCGGGAATATTAAAAAATTTTGTGATAGTTTCAAAGCAAAGGCAATCGAAACTGTGACAAACAAACATTGTTTCAAACATTTGTGAAATATATAAAAGCTACTTAATTTCAAAATTAAAATTCAGGTAATATATTCTTGTTTCTATTTTGTTATTGCTTTATTTTTATTAAGCACTTGTTACCATAATAAGAAATAGTGCATATATTTCTCCTTAATCTTAAGATTGAAACATTCTTGATTATCCGAAAATTTTGATTTTTCGAAAGAGGCTTGGTCCCAATTACTTTGGATAATCGAGGTTCTACTGTACACTTGCAAAAATATTTTTATTGACATTTAACCTGCAAATTTAAAACTATACATCCAAAAAGCCATGTATCTGAATATTTTCCTTTTCTTTGCAATAATCGAAAGTAATTTTGATCTTCAAAATAAATATTAAAATAATTAATAATTAAATATATTGCCAGGCATGAAAGAGTTCCTCCTAAAGGAGGAATTCCACCGTTTTAAAAACAAATTTGTACATTCTGTGGATTGATGCAAAAATGCAAAGAAAATATTAGAAGCAATTGGGGGCAGGGGGGTCTAAAAAACTTAATAATTAGACATTTTGTCTACGCAAATCCTTGGAGTTTGTCAAAGGCGAGCTTTTATTATAAGCATCTGAAGTCATGTAAATTAAGTTCTTTAACTAGGGAAAGGAAATTTCCATAAGGTTCTTTTTGGAGTAGAATATTTTATTCTATTTATAAAATACTTCTGGATAATTTCAGTGAAGCATTTTTGGAAATGTATTTCTGGAGTAAAGATCAATTGGGTGTGCATATATTTGGCATAAAGATTTTTTTTTTTAAGTAAAGTCTTAAACTGTCAAATCATTCAAAATAATACATTTATTTTGAAAAAGTAATCTCTGTACAGGTAGAACTTCTAAAATCCGGAATTGCTCGGTACTCTACAATTCTGACTTTTCGAAATTTCTGGAATTTAGAGACTCAGAAATAACAATTTAAATTCTAAATTTGAGACACACTTAAAAATAAGAAACACATACTGTAGAGTTTCTAATACTCTATATAAAAGAAAAACTAAAAGAGCCGTTACACTGGATGGAGATAAATAAAAACGATTTATTGAATTAGAATACTTTCTTTTATTGCCATCTATGAACAGTTTAAATAAACAGTATCTAACTTATACAGTGTTGACAATTTAATATAAAGGGGAAATTAAAAAAAAAAAAAAATACTAAATAAATCTAAATTAGAAAACACCCCATAAATGTTTTATTTTAAAATTATTTTATTTTTAAACATTTCTGTCAAGGTTTTTGCCTTAGCTTAGGCTTGTTAGAAATTAAAGCCACACTTAAAAAAAAAAAAAAAAAAAAAAACACATACTGTAGAATTACATGTACACTATTTAAAAAAAAAAAAAAAAAAAAAAAAAAAAAAAAAAAAAAAAAAAACTAACAGAGCCGTTACAGTGGAAGGACATAAATAAAAAGGGTTTATTGAATTAGAATACTTTCTTTTTTTGTGGCAAGTATAATTTTGACTGCCACAAAAGAATGTCCCTTATCATATGCTTGTTAGAAATTACTTTTTCTGTAATTCTATAAAGTCAGATATCATATACGGTGGATTTTCCAAGTCCATAATTCTTACAAAAAGTATTAACTGGTGTTCCTTTATCAAATGCCTTTAAAAGCGAAACTTTATCCACAATAGAAAGATAAACATGTTCTCTCTTTTTACTGGTGGTTGCTTTTGACATATCCATTAAATAAGTTATTTTTACCAAAGTAATAAAAAAAATTAAATAATAAATTAAAGTGTCAGGAAATATCAGATCAATAGAAAATTAACTCACTGACGTAGCTATAACAGCTTAGAAAATGCACTAGCTAGTAGTGGAAAATGCTAGAAAAAAAATTAGCTGATCTCATTTTCCTTTGACAGATTGTCGTTTGGTGCAATCTACCTATCATAAGAAGAAACAAAATTTGGTATTGTTATAAAACTGTTTACACATATTCCTAACTTCTTGAACCATCTGTATTTGAAAAAAATAAAAATAAATAAATAAATAAAAAAAAAAATAATAATAATAACTGTCATGCTTTAAAAAAAGTTTTATACAAGTACTTAGAATATGAAGCAGTTTTTTTTTTTTAAAATTCTTATAGAAGCTAAACTTCAGCAGTATTAAAAAGTCTTAAGTTCTTTTTTTTTTTCTTTCCTTGTACTATTGCACTTTATATCAACTTAAAGAATTAATTATTATCAAGTTATTAAAAGAATTTTAAATTTAAATAAGATTAAAAAAATATCTGTAGAAAAAATACTAAGAATCCATTTATTGATCTCACTTTCTCTTTATTCAAAATGTTGATGCCGCCATCTGTCGATTGAATAGAAAGATAAAATTGGTGATAATAATAAAGGAGTTTTAAAAAAAAGGTTTTTTGAAGTATTCCGGTTTTTGGAAAAATCCAGATTTAAGAAGTCTGGATTTTGGAAGTTCTACCTGTACTTCACATAAGTTCATCAGAAACATTTGGATGGATTTACACTTTTAGCAGACTGTTTTATACATCTATTGTTATTTTTTTTCCTTTCTTTTAATACTTTCTAAGTTACAAAAAGAAAATAACTATCGTATGTACAATTATAATTCATTTTCTTGTATGAATAACTGTTAAAATGTGTCTAAAATATACAAATTTGGTCTTATTGTATAGATGGTGTGAAGGCGCCTACCTTCACATATTAATATTAAGACTTTTCCTCTTTCCCCCTTTTAAAATTACATTTTTTTAAATTCTTAAATTTAATTATCTGTCTGCATTCGGATTCAATCTGTTTTTAGCGCTCTTTTCCCTTCATAAATTAAGCATTCAATTCTCAGTCTCTTTAATATTTTAACCGCAGCGCACTACAGTTAAAAGAAAAGAAATCATTTCCTTTTCTCGCCTAATAACTGGATTCTAATTTTCATCCTTCTGCCTTAGTTTTGATGATATGCAGAAATTAGTCAGACATATTGCTTCTACATTTTTAGCCGTTGGTCCAGATGTAAGATATTAGTCATTTCAGTTATTAACCCTGTCTTTATTTTGTTTTGTTTATTAACGGGCGCTTCGGCCGCTTCAATCCCATGAGAACTTTGGCAAACCTATCGAATGTCCTTTTGCGGTTTATGTGCTATAATTACTAAGTAATCATCTGGCGTTAAATAGTTCTTATTAATCTTCTACATTCCCCATTCAATTTCAATTATTGTACTTTGACCACATGTCTTCCTCTCTTTAATCTCGCCATATAGTATATATATTTGGCGAAATTGTGTATGTAAGCTTGCCAACACTCCAGATTTCGAAAAAGTGTATTTTGAGTCAGACTAGCTTCTGAACTCGCATGATGTGAATAAAAGGAAATGTAATTCGTTGCTCCCTTCTCCAACATTGGCCGTGTAATTCTCGGCGGTGGTGGAAACGATCCCGGTGCATAATAAAGACCTTCAGAAAATTTCTGCCTTTTATTATCTCAGCATTTCCCTACCTGCTTCTTAAAATAATTAACAATTGTTTTTTACCTTAGAGTCGGTATTGAAGCTTAGCAAAATGAACCACCTGTGCAACAACAAATAACTACTTTACAAAAACTGGACAACTCCCTTACAGATGGAAAATTTTTTTTACCTTTTTTCCCATTTCCCACTTTTATGCCTCTCAAAATAATTAATAATTAATCTTTGAAATGGTGGCAATAAATGGCGAAAGTAATTTGATTGCCACCATTTTGAAGAAAGTTCATCGAAAACTTTTAAAATTTACATAAAAATACAAAATGGAAATATTTTAAACAATAGCTAGTGCAAACTCATGTATATGCTCATCTTATCGCTGACTGATAAGATGTAATAAATCTGCATATGGAAAAGCCTGCAGGTTTTTTGTTATTTATTTTTTTAAATAAAAGTATATGAAGATGTGTTAGACTTCATTATTTTACACTATATATATGAGTAAAAAAAATATATTAAATGTAATATCAGTTTTATCTAAAAATCCATACGCAGTCTTGTGTAATATAGATTTGCAAATCTAAAAAAAAGGGCAAAAATATTAATATGTATTTAAAAAAGTAAGTAAAGATTTAAAAAATTTCAAATTTCATTAATTTCATTAAATATGTATTTAAATTTTTTTTTGTTTTCAAAATGTACATTTTTTAAACGTTGAAATACAATGAGTTCACCATTTGAACCATATTTTAAAAAATAAACAAGTCCCTTTAATTTAAATGAACAAGTAAAATATTTTTCCTTGAATCGTAAAAACATCTTACTTTCATCTTGTAAAATTGTGATCTTCTTTTGAAGTCCATTGTGCTTCTCTTTTTTTCAGTAATTTTCTGAAATAAAAATCATATTTTTTTAGTCTTGCAATTACTTAATTACAACATTGCTTTATCTTCTAGTATAGGTAATCTCATAATAAATATAGAGTTTAAATTATTTATAAAACAGCTCTAGAAATAATATGAATAGCGCTGAAGAATTTTTTTTCTAATACGTTATAATAGTAGAATTTAGCATCACCTATATTGATGTTCATAAATCAAATATAAATACATAAATAATAATAATTACTTTTGTGAGAAAATAAGACTACAAGCAACTTGACAAAAGTTTTTGACTTAAATATGGAGGTTTTCTTCCATTGATACGTTATGCACAGTAAAAGTAGTTTAACAGTTTAAGTAATAACTAATATAGGTTTTTATTTCCTTATATGAGAGATTTCTTGATATTTTAAATTTACTATATTTTATAAGTTAGAAAAATGTAATTAAACACAGTATTTGATATTTATAAACATAAACCAAATGCAGTAAAACCTCCCTAAAGTGACCATGTTCCGTTCCAATAAAAATTGGTCGTTCTGAGAGGTGGTCTCTTAATGGAAGTCCTGTTTAAATCTTGATTTTAATTGTTGGAAAAGGTAACAAGTAATGTTTCTAAAAAAAAATTTTCATGTTAGGAAAAAATGTGAAAATTTAAGTATCAAAACAAAAGTTAAATACATAAGTTAATTATATAGAATTTAAAAAATGAATACATTGACGTTTGCTTTGATTTTTCAGTTTTAGCTTTTATAACTTTTATTTTCAAGTCCTTTCGAAGTTCAGTAAATAAATGCAATTTTTTTTTGGATGGGAACAAATAATGACGATTTCATTAATTTATCTATTTCTTTGAGAGATTCCTGACAGAAAAGAGCAGGGGAGTTTATTGAGCGACTTTCTTAATTTGTCATCAGAGTTAAATTCATTGCTTAAAAAGGCACAAAGGAGTTTAATAAACACTTAAAAGTTACCGGAATAAAAAAAATTTCTTAACCTAGTTTAGAAGTTTGATGAATAATGAATGCGCTTTCTGGAATTATTTTTCTAATAAAACCTTCTTAAAGCGACCAGGGAAAAACGGAATCTTCATAGAAATGGGTTGTTCATGGAGGGAGTTCAACTGGGATGGTCTCTGAATGGAGGTAAAATGAGTATAGAGCCTATGGAAATAAATTCCGTTCCATGAAAAAATGGTCGTTCAGGGAGGTGGTCGCTTAATGGAGGTGTTCACACAGGGATGTTTCACTGTTCTTATTTATAAACATAAACCAATTCCTGTTTCTATGACACAATCAAAGAAAATTTTTTTTCATACAAACATGTAGTTGAAAAGGGAATCAAAATTGTCTTTGATTTTTCAGCAAGGAATGTATATTCACGTTTGAAGGAGAGCTTAATATTTAAAATTATCTGTTTCGAAGATAAATACAGTTGAAACTCTTTTATCTGAAACTCTCGATTAACCAAAGTCTATTTTTAAACCCTTTTTTTTTTTTGGTATATATTATATTTCTTGTGTGCAAGCAGTCCTTTCCGAATTAAGAATACATATAAATATTTTTGATCCCCTTTCTTAGAGTTCCTTCAAATTCAACTTGAGCTCCCATAAGCTGTGGAGTGGAACGAAGAAAATGAACAAATTAGCAATTCTTGAGCTTTTGAATGTTTTGAAAAAGGTTTGGCATGGCTCGAGCAGCAGAAAGACTGTGATGCTGGTGAAGTTAATATTGCAAAACTCCATGATAGAACTTCAAAGCAAAGGCAATCGAAAAAGCAACAAACCAAACATTTCTTTCAAACCCTTGTGATGTATGTAAAAGGCACTTAATTTCGAAATTAAAATCCAGGTAATTTATTCTTGTTTCTATTTCGCTATTGCCTTATTCTTATTAAGCACTTGTTACCATAATAGCACATATATTTCTCCTTAATCTTAAAATGGAAGCATTCTCGATTATCAGAAAATTTCAATTTTCCGAAAGAGGGTCGGTCCCAATTACTTTGGATAATCGAGGTTCTACTGTAATATAAAGTATCTATTAATGTAACTAATTGTAAAAGCCTGCTATAATTTAACTTTTAAAAACCAGACATTTATAATGTCATAAATGTATGAATTTTTTACTGTATTATCATGTTTTATGACTAGCAAGAGCCATGCTTTGTTTGGATTCGTGAAGCATTATTTAATAAGATAAATTATTTGAAAGTAACAATATTTTTTTTATATTATTTTTGCATCTTTATTAAGCAAAAATGTTATTTTATGTTTTGGCTTATTTTAATTTTAGAAATGTAAATTCAATCAAATAACTAAGAATTTCCTCAGAATTTTTTATTCATGATATAAGACTGGCATAAATAAAAATATTTTCAAAGCATAATTTTACAAAATATTTTTAAATTTTCAACTAAAAGCTCTTTTAAAGATGTTTTACATTTTCCAATAGCCTCTGGTGTTTTCTCAAATGGTTTGAAAAGGTATGTTTCCAATCTTTGTAATTTACATCAAATAATCTTTGATAGCAATCTTAGAATAATATATTCAAAGAGAGCTTGAAGAAAGTTACTTCTTCAAAATATTTTCTGGAAAAACATTTGAAATCTTTTCTCGTTGATACTAAGAATTATTAACTTATTATATTATTGTTATTATTCAACCTTCGAATTTGAATAACACTTTATATAACGAATTTAACAATTTTATTTGTTTAAAATTCTTTTGCTGCCATTTTGAAAAAAAAAAAATCATAATTCTTTTTAAATGCGTAAATATTGTCTGCGTAAATGATTTCAAGTAATAAGAATAAATTGTGTATTTGAAGTCATAATGCTGAAAAATACTTTTATAATTGAATGTAAATAATTGAATTTTTACAAATTTTAATTCATTAAAAATATGCTATAATTTCCATAAAAAAAGGTATTTTAAAAATTTTATAAAAGAAATCGTGAATCTAATTAATCATGATTCTATCTATAATTACTAATTGCATGATTTATTTTTTCTTCTGAAAATATGCGTGTTTCATTTTTTATTTGCAAAAATGTGTTCGTAATGGAAAAACAACATGTAAAATAAATTAATTAAAATAATAAATATTTAAAAGTTATTCTCTAAAAAAAAAAAGCAATTTATCAAATTACAACGACCATTTGGAAAATGATTTTTTCGAAGACTAAAATTTAAGACCTAAAAAATCGCATGGAGTTGATCATACATTACGTACGCCATGAATTAAACATTAATAGTGTTATTACACGTAAAAATTCCAAGGACAAAAATCGCCTGCGACTCGTACGTATTATCCACCTGAGACTTATGTATTATCCAAGCATTTCATTGGCTGTTCGGGAAAAGGCTTTTCCATCGTCAGATTTCCAAGAACACATTTTAAATGTGTTACTGATACGACTACTGATGTGTCGTACTGATACTAATACGACACATTTTAAATGAAATTTCATTCTTAAACTTCTAAACATCCCACAATATTATTTTTTACACCGTCGTATAGAGAAAAAAATGTACTTTTAAATGCAATTTGTTTGAAAGCTGTATCTCAATTTGTTTCTGAGTTATTCAATTTTGTAGTTTTTATTACTTTTTTGTCATAGTGGCAACAGAATGTATCCATCTCTGTTGAAAGTAAAGGGAAATACAGATTACTGTATAGACGAATCAGAAAACGAATAAAATGTGGATTAAACCAATAAAAACCTTCAGATATGCTTTCGATTTCCCGTCCTGATGAGAACAATAACCAATAAAAAATTATTCTGCAAATCTACAGATCATAATTTATTACTTTCTTCTATTTTCAATAGAAGAAAGTATTGTAATCGAAATTTTTTTCGACTTCCGGTTTTCGACGGATTTACATGTTTTAGGGGGCAGAGATCCCAAAAAACATGTTTATAGAAAATGTCTGTCTGTCCGTGTGTCTGTCGCCATTGTACCATCAAAAAGTGTATGAAGTTATGCATAGAATTGAACCAAATTTTTATGTTAAGTTTTTGGCTATGGCAAGCAGATCCTCCTTGAATTTGGAAAAAATTCGCCAGTAGGGGGCGCTGTAATAGCGATTTTTGTGCGATTTTGAATATTGTACCACCCAAAAGTATATGAAGTTATGCATAGAACTGAACCAAATTTTTATTTTAAGTTTTTGGATATGGCAGATAGGTCCTCCCTGAATTTGGAAAAAAATCGCCGGTAGGGGGCGCTGTAACAGCGATTTTTGTGCGATTTTGAATATTGTACCATCCAAAAGTTTATGAAGTTATGCATAGAATTGAACCAAATTTTTATTTTAAGTTTTTGGTTATGGCAGGTAGGTCCTCCCCGAATTTGGAAAAAAATCGCCGGTAGGGGGCGCTGTAACAGCGATTTTTGTGCGATTTTGAATATTGTACCATCCAAAAGTATGTGAAGTTATGCATAGAATTGAACCAAATTTTTATTTTAAGTTTTTGGATATGGCAGGTAGGTCCTCCCTGAATTTGGAAAAAATTCGCCGGTAGAGGGCGCTGTAACAGCGATTTTTGTGCGATTTTGAATATTGTACCATCAAAAAGTGTATGAAGTTATGCATAGAATTGAACTAAGTTTTTATTTTAAGTTTTTGGATATGGCAGGTAGGTCTTCCCTGAATTTGGAAAAAATTCGCCGGTAGGGGGCGCTGTCACAGCGATTTTTGTGCGATTTTGAATATTGTACTATCCAAAAGTGTATGAAGTTATGCATAGAATTGAACCAAATTTTTATTTTAAGTTTTTGGCTTTGGCAGGCAGATCCTCCCTCAATTTGGAAAACATTCGCTGGTAGGGGGCGCTGTAACAGCGATTTTGAATATTGTACCATCCAAAAGTGTATGAAGTTATGCATGGAATTGAACCAAATTTTTATTTTAAGTTTATGGCTATGACAAGCAGCACCTCCCTGAATTTGGAAAAAATTTGCCACTAGGGGGCGCTGTAATAGCGATTTTGCATATTGTACCATCGAAAAGTGTATGAAGTTATGCATAGAATTGAACCAAATTTTTATTTTAAGCTCTTGGCTATGGCAAGCAGGTCCTTCCTTAATTTGGAAAAAAATTGCGGGTAGGGGGCGCTGTAATAGCGATTTTTGTGCCATTTTGAATATTATACCATCGAAAAGTGTATGAAGTTATGCAGAGAATTGAGCCAAATTTTTTGCGTTTCTTTTTGTTCATGGCATGAAGGTCCTTCCTGAATTTGGAAAAGTTCCGTTGGAAGGGTGCGCTATAATTACGATGTCTGTACCATTTTCTTTATTGTACAATCGAAAATTGTATAAAATTATGCATACAAATTGAACCAAATTTTTTGTGCATGTTTTTGGCTTTGGCCAACAAGTTCTCCTTGAATTTGGAAATATCGTGCGGTAATGGGGCTCTGTGATGGCGATTTTTGTATACTTTTCTAGATTTTTTGTAGTTCTATTGTCCATCGACTGCTCGTGCAAAGGCGGGAACTCACTTCCTGCTAAGCCGGCTATTCACAAACATCTGATAACAACAGAATAAGGAAAAACTATTAATTTTAACAAATATCATGATATAGATTAACTCGTTTTTAGTTTATTTAATTGACTGAAGCAGAAATTTAAGCAAAGTTGGTATAGTAATGAACTAATAATATTGAAGTATTAACATGTGTAACTAGTTTTTGAAATATTAAGATGTATAAGATAGAAGAAAGTTTTGGGATTGGCACATACAACTAGTTTTTATGTTTAATTTCAAGTCAACATACTGAATAGTTTTTTTATAAAGTGTATGACAAAATGTAATTTGTGTAGCATAGTAGAGGCTTCGCTTCGCTCATCCTAGTTTATTATTTATGCAGTGCAATTATTTAAAAAAACAAAAAACAAATAATGTCCAGTTTTTTCTGTGGACCACCGATTAATGGCATCTGACATAATGGACTCATTTTTGAGGGGCTTTTTTCTTCTGAATTTTGAAAAAAAAAAAAAATCAAAAATAGCAGAGGACAAAAATCACTATATTTTACTACAATATTTAAACTGCATATTCTGCAAATGTCGGAAAATCTATGCAAAATGTTAAAAAACTCTAAAAATCACATACATAATTCACGAAAAATTTCAAAATTGCTGCATAAAATCTCAATAAACTTTATTGTAAAGAGGACAAAATTTACAAATTAATTGTATCAAAAAATCACCGCAAATCAATCAGGAACGTCAAAATCAAGTTAAATTTGCAAAAATTTCAACAAATACAAAGGACAAAATCTATGATATTATGATAGTAGGATACAAATTCAAAATCTAATTCCTATTATGAATACAGCAAAACAGCACCGAAAACTGGCGATATGAAGCAATTAAAATAATAAAACTTTGTAAAAAACCACCATAAAATAAAAACAAAACACAGGACGCGTTTTGAGCTAAAAATATAACAGCTGGTCATCAGCTACAGCATACACGTGTTCGCAAGCGAACAATTTAAAAAATGAACTGAAGGTAAAGAATGTTGCAAAGAATATGACATATGTCACATTCTTTGTAACATTCTTTACCTTCAGTTCATTTTTGAACTTGTTCTCAAAACGTGTCCTGTGTTTTGTTTTTATTTTATGGTGGTTTTTTACAAAGTTTTATTATTTTAATTCCTATTATGAATATCAAAAAATCGCCATGAAAAGCAAAAAACATTAATCATAATAAAAAGCGCAAAAAAAAAAAAAAAAAAAAAAAAAAAAATCACAAAGGAGAAAATTTTTATTATGGTATTTGTACTATGCTAAAAAGAAAAGTTGGAGACAGAATACCTTTTCCAAATGTCAAAAAAAAAAAAAAAAAAGTTGAAAATCGTATTAAAGATTGCTAAAATTGAAAAATAGTGGAGGAAAAAAATTACTATAATAGATTAAAAGTTTAACACAAAATTAATATTAGTCCAAAAGTTTGAAACTGAATTCCTTTTTCAAATGTCAAAAAATCATCATGAAACCTAAAAAATTTCATTAAAAATCAAGGAGGAGAAAATTTACTATATTAGGCTGAAAGTTTAAAACAGAATTCTGTTTCCAAATGCCAAAAAATTTGTGGAACTCGAAAAATTGCTAAAATTCACATCAAAAGTCACTAAATATTCTAAATTGGTAAAAATTTACTATAATGGGAAAATGCTATAATTGGAAATCTTTCACGACTGACAAAAAATCAATGCAGAGTGCGAAAAATCTCAAAAAATTTTAAAAAACCACATTGAGTGTCTTAATAAAAATCGCTAAAATTCAAAACTCGCTGAGGGCAAAATTTACTATAATAGGGCACAAATTTAAAAAAAAAAAAAATCCTCACAATATCTGCACAGTTAATTCAAAAAGAGCACATTTAATAGCCATTAATGTACATTTCAGATAATCTAATCAAATGCTGATTTAATATAAAAAAAAATCAAGAATTATAATAATAAAATGGACCACAGAAATTATCAGCTACAAAAATCTGTTTTGTTGGTTCTGCCATAAACAAACAGTATGGTATATCAACAAACAAATGCTACAAATCGCATAAAAATTAAATAAAAAAATCCAAAATCTCTTCAGACAGACAAATACACACATGAACTTTTTTCTTATTAAAATTTCATAGAATTACAATTGTAAATTGCATTTTTTTTTTAATTATTCAAATTGTACTTTCTAATCGTTCATCATTAGCTTAAACCCACGGTCGGCAACTGGTGGTCTACATCCGGACCACGGAAGGTAGAAGACTAACCGCTGAATTAGATATTGCAAATGGAGAATTTTTTCATTTTCCAACAATTCTTGAATGTAAAAAGAAGAATTCTGAAATACGTACAGCAGTGTTCCTAAGTTTTATGTCAGATTTTGTGAAGGAATTTGAAGCAAGATTCAAAAACTTTCCAGAAATTGCTATGTTCTCTCAATTCTTTGAATCGTCTTATGACATTGCTCCAGCTGCAGAATGGACTGATTGGCTGCAAAGTTGTTGAGTCTTGAAACACCTTTCCTTCGAATGGAGATATTTGACTTGCAAGAAAATATTTCCTTGCAAATGTATAAAACTGCCTCCCCTGAAGAATTTTGGGTTAAACATGTCTCAGAAAAGTAGGAAAATTGCAAAAAACTAGCTATTAATCTTGCTACAATGTTTGGCTCCGCATATGTATGTGAAACAACTTTTACCAAACCAAAATGAATTTTTTGAAGAATAAATATCGTTTGAGATTAACGGACACCCACCTTGAAGACACTGTTCACCACGTGAACCAATGTATAAAAAACTGGTTCAAGGTCACAAGTGTAATTTTTCGCGTTAATTTTTCAATGAATACTGCCTTTTCTATTTTATTATGTGTATGTAAAAATTTTCAGAACGTGTATACCTGTGTATGTAGTAGTTTTTCAGAACGAATACCTGACTTTTCTATTTTCTATTATATGTATGTAAAAATAACAATTTAAAATTAATAAGTATTTATATTAGTTATGTGTTTTTTTTTGTTTTTGTTTTTTTTTTCCTCTGGACCTCGATAAAATTTTCCAACAGTATTCGAACCCACTTAAAATTACTTCCCGACCCCTGGCTTAAACCATTAATTTTGGAATTATAGTTCCAATTGCAAAAGTGTTTGAAAATAACTTCTTTTCATCATATGAAACCCATTTATGTCAAAATACGTATCTTTAAAAAGTTACCAAATTGAAAATTTTATACGGTCCCTAAATCTTAGAAGTTCTATTTAGAAAAACCTTTTCCATTCTCTAATAATCCAAGAACCGACAGCACAAAAACCTATGTTATCAAGCACAAGAAAGAAACCTTTATTTTATGGAAGAGTAGAAGTAGGGTAATCTAATGATCCATGTCTGTCGGAAGTGAAATGGTGCATAAGCCAAAAATTAATACCACTAGTGGTTGACTCATAGGCTTATCATTGTGTTTGTCCTACAAACAAAGATATGAAAACATGGAAAACTGGAAGCAGGAAAACACAATGATAAACCTACGAGTCAATCCCTGGTTTATAAATTTTTGGCTTATGCACCACTTCACTTCCAGCAGACATGGATCATTGGATTACCCTACTTCTACTCTTCCATAAAATAAAGGTTTTTCTCGTGTGCTTGATAACATAGATTTTTGTGCTGCCGGCTCTTGGACTATAATAAGTATAAAATAGACATTTATACGATCAAAATTTATGAAGTTATGATGCTTTAAATTTTGCTAATTTTTGGCATTTCCTAGTAGCTATTAAAAACGGAAAAACGCATTTTTAGTATGAAATTTATAAAATTCAAAGTATCATAACTGCAAAAAAGGCAAAATTTTGGCGATGAAAGGTTCTTTGTGCCAACCCAGATTCATGGCAACCATAGCTTGCTGTATTATTTCAGGAGCATTATAAAAATTTTTAATAACGTTTTGTTACTTGTTCTTTTTTTTTCACATCTGATATATAGATATTTTTACGTTTTGATTCTTTAAAATCAGAATTCACTTTTTTTTTATCTGATACAGATAATCTACTGAAAAAAATTGTTTGCTTGTTTGCTTAATGTAAGTAATACAGAGTGTATCTAAACTGTTGGGCAAAACTTTAAGGGGTGATAGTACGCATCAAGACAAACAATATCAAACAGGAAACTAAGGGTCCCAAATGTCTTCTGAAGGACATAGATGCCATTAAAGTTTAGGGTCCAAATTTTCAAATGATTATATAAAACGGTAAAATTGGTCGATTCGTTTGTGGTTTTCTCTAAAACTGTTCTTTATGTCAGTATTTTCTGCAAAATAAATTTTAAAGATAAAGCTCAAAAAATGCTGATAGAGGGCACTTTAGGCTTTAGAGTAACGAACAACCATTTTTTACTGTTATTTTTTTTTTAATCTCATTAAATGCTTTCAAAGCTTAGACTTAAATTTTAAGCTCAAAATCTGAATCGTTGGGAGTGGTTAAGTAGCGCAAACTGAACTGTGTTCAAGAGGTGGGTTCAAATTTAAACTCCTGAACACAGTTCAGTTTGCACTACTTAACTACTCCCAACGATTCAGATTTTGAGAGCAAAATTTAAGTTTAAGCTTTTGAAAGCATTTAATGAGATAAAAAAAATAACAGTAAAAAATAGTTGTTTGTTACTCCAAAGTCTAAAGCGCCCTCTATCGACATTTTTTGAACTTTATCTTCAAAATTTATTTTCCAGAAAATACTGACATAAAGAATAGTTTTAGAAAAAAAACTGCAAATGAATGGATCAATTTTTCCGTTTTTTATAATCATTTGAAATTTTGGACCCTAAACTTTAATGGCACCTATCTCCTTCAGAAGACGTTTGGGACCCTTAGTTTCCTATTTAAAATTGTTTTGATGTATACTATCACTTCTTAAAGTTTTGCCCAAGAGTTTAGATACACCCTGTATTTCTGTATTATTAAATGAATTATATGATCTGATTTTCTGTATTTAGATGTTAAATTTATTAGAATCAAAGCTTACTTCAGTAATTTTTAATATTTCTTTAATTTTCAATTGTTTTGGTGTGTTAATTGGCTGAAAAAGTTTTTATTTAAATTGATCATAATTATGAAACTACAGGGAAATTTCTTTATTGAAATTGGTCGTAATCGAGGAAATTTTGTTTAACAATATGGCGATTACTTTCAAAATTTTAAAACATTAACTTTTTTACTTCACTTTACTACATTGAAAGTAATTGCCATATTGATTTATTTCAGAGTTTCAGATAGGCGGTAATTTTCAAAAATGGCCTTTTGGCAAAAAAAATCACCATGTTTATTTTGTGGACATCTATTCCCGATTTTCTTTTATTTAGCTAATCAGCATCCTGAGTTTCCTCACCCAGAAATTGAATTAACATTCAAATCTTTACACCAGAAGTAATATTATCCAAATTCGTTGTCGATGCACAGAAAAAGAGTTGAAAATAATGTGTTATTAAAATAAGGTAAAAGTAAAAATTTTTTGTATAGTAAAAATAAGTTTTAAAGAAATGTTTTGAAAAACCTTCGTTTATAAGCATTCAGTGGTCATCTTGGAAAACAGGCCTAATTATTTTACTGTAATTCATGTTTTCTACCAAAAAATTCTGTTAATACATTCATTTGGCTGGGCTCCGAACTCGATTAGGAAAAATTTACTGGTTTTACTTTCTTTTATTTTTACAAGAAGAAAGTATTAGATTCGTGAAAATTTTCGATTTCCAGTTTTCAACAGATTTACACGTTTTAGAGGTCAGAGATTCAGAAAAGCATGTTTCTACAAAATGCCTGTCTGTGAGTCTGTATGTGACACAAATTTTGTGGGCTCTCTATCTCAAGAACTAATGCACGGAATTTAATAAAAATTTATATTCAAATAGTCCCTAATGTAAATTGGTGCTGATTAGTTTTTGGTGTAAATCACCCAACAGGTGTGCTACTATGCTGCATTTTTCATGATTTCTGCAATAGCTCTATCTCAAGAACTAATACACGGATTTTCATCAAACTTCATATTCAGTTAGTCCTTGATATGAGTTGGTGCAGGTAACGTTTTGGTGTAAATCGCCCAACAGATGATGCTGCTATGCTGCATTTTGCAGCATTTACACGATTTTCGCAATAACTCTATCTCAATAACTAATGCACGAATTTTCATCAAACTTCAGATTCAGATATACCTTGATATAAATTAGTGCTAAATTGATGTAATTTCTTTTACTATTTAAATGATTTGACGTGACTTATACAGAAGAAAGTTTTATGATGGCCACAACATACTAGTTTTATTTTTAAGCTTAGTAGAAAGGCACAAACAAGTGAATTTATTAAAAAATGCAACTTTTACTTTGTTTCTTTTTTAAGATAGGAAGGGAAAAATGAAATATTCTATAAATTATCTTTTAAGGATATCTAGATTTCTCAACGTATAATCGTAAATTAAATAATTTTAAATTATTAATTAATAAAAACTTTACTTTTAATATTACACTTTTAATTTTTTATTTATAATTCATTTTCTACTTTTTAACCTTTTTAAATAATTAAAATTCACAGAAAAAGTCCAAATAAATGTACCATTACTGCTTACAGGTGAGTACCTGTAAGCAGTAATGGTACATTTATTTGGACTTTTTCTATGAATTTTAGTTATTGAATCTTTTAAATGTTTCATTGTTGTAGTTTCACAAACATTTGGCATATTTAAGCGAGGGTTTATGGTGCATCATTAAATCCATTGTTGTTTCAATTCCCACACAATTGTACGAGTTACAGAGAGCGTTGATCACCTGCGGCACGCTAGCGGAAAAAGACCGTAAAATTAATGCATTCATTTATAACTGTATTCTAAAAATATTAAAATGTTGTCAAGGCAACAACACACCTGCAAACATAAATTTTATAATTCTAGCTTATCAGATAATGGGTTAAAAATCTATTGCAGTATTCAGTCTTTACTTATACAAAAACCAGGTTGCTTGTTATTGTTATTACAAGCAACCTGGTTTTTGTATAAGTGAGTGCTATACACTCTCAAAAGTACTTTGTTTAATTCATGGGAAGTTTCCTGGCAGCAGCACTACCAGGATTTTTCAGTTGATAAGACAAATATCCGTGTTTCTTTTTTTCTCCATGACGGGCGGTAAAATATATGTCAATTGAAGAAAATGGGGATAAAGTAAAAGTTTCTGACCTCTTGAGATCGAACCAGCTGCCTTAGTGTTACGAGACCAGTACTCTAACCACTTAGTGAACAGTTTGAAGTAAATGTGTTTGCCTCAGGTGGGTATGGCTTGATTAATTTCTTTAAAAAGCTTTGAATTTTGAAGTTAATTGTTGGAAGATTTTGTCTTTAATGAGATTGTGGCTGGGGTCTTAATACTTTAGTATTAAATAGAACAAAAATATGAATTATAAGATAGATTGCTTGATGTAAAATATGAATATTGTATTTTAATGTGAGATTATTATTATTATTATTTATTTATTTATTTATTTATTTATTTATTTTAAAGTAAAGTCAGTTTTTTACCATTTAATATTTTAATAAAAATATCTATTTTAAATGTGTTCGTTTAAAATGTATTTTAAATGCGAATATTTTTTTATAACTTTAAAAAATAAATTGGGAATACTTTTAAATGAATGAGAAAATGGTTATTTATTTTTAAATTCAAAAACACTTCTTTACTTTGTTGTTGGTTTAGTTTTATTATTAAATTAAAAATCTTAATTTATAGAATTTTTGGTTTTCTGCTTTTAAAATTAACTTGGATTTTTAGCTTTAACAAAGCCAATACGCATGTGTGCTAGGTATGGACAGAATTTCTCAGACTTTCAGGAAGAATTCCATGATAAAACTTGTTTTCCAGGAGTACAGAAATAATTTGTTAAAAAATGAGCAATAATTTACTATATATACAGTCCCTGGCCAAATTATTAGACGCACCGCTGTTTTTTACGAATTACATGTTTTCGACGAAGTTTATATGCAGTTGTGTTATATTTAAACATAGATTTAATGAATTTTTATTCAGGAGATTTGCTATATACTTCGTTTTGGTATTTAGTTTTAACGTATGGCAACACAATATGAACCAATGGATACACTCACATAAGCAAGTGGAAACCGGTTGCAGCCAGTTCAAACCGGCATTCGCTAGTGCGGCAGTTGAGGACGTGTTTCTGTGGCGTTATGCGCTTGGTTTATTTGTTTCGAAGTTGTATGTTACGTAGTTAGTTGTTTTTTGTGTGTGCAGTGTTTAAATAAGCACATGGAACATTTTCAGCATGGGTAAAACAGGTGAGCTGTCACCTCGTAAAAAAGCTGAAGTGAAGGTCCTCGTGGATGCTAAAAGTTTTTCAAACCGTGAAATATCACGAAGATTGGAGGTTTCTGAAGCTAGTGTATGACGCATAAAGAAGAAAATTGAGGCAGGGGACGATTTGAGCCCAAAACGAAAGCAAAGATGTGGCAGAAAGCCCATTTTCACTCCAAGGTCAGAGAGATGTTTAAAGAAAATTTGTGTGGAAAACAGATGGGCTACCACAAAAATTATAAAATCGCAACTCCAAGATGCTAACGTGAATGTTTCTGAGCGTACTGTTCGCAGAAAATTAACAGAGATAGGTTTTATGGCCTGCCGCCCCACCAGGAAGCCCAAGTTAACAGCTGCAATGAAAGCAAAGCATCTGAAGTGGGCCAAACAGTGGCTTGATAAAGATGTGGACTTTTGGAGATCGGTAAGTTATTATAATTTCATCACTAGTCATACATTCAATATCATTTTCTATGCAATGACGCAAGATCCGCAGAGATGTTTGTATTTTTTTCTGTTTTTGACAGGTTTGCTTCAGTGATGAAAGCACATTTGAAATTTTACAGAATAAAGCTCAGTTTGTGCGTCGTCGTCCTGGCGAAAAGTTCCATCCTGACTATGTTGTTCAGAATGTTAAACACCTTACAAAAATTATGATTTGGTCAGTCATCAGCAGCAAGGGTACTGGACGTCTGTACGGGGTAAAAGGTACAATGAGGCAAGATCAGTACAAAGACGTCTTACAAAATCAGTTGATTCCTCAGCTCAAAGAATGGTTTCCAAATGGGGAACCATTCATTTTCATGCAAGATGGAGCTCCCTGCCACACTGCACGGTCTGTTAAAGCTTTTTTATACAGCAAAGTATCCCTCTGTTGGATTGGCCGGGTAATAGCCGATATGAACCCAATTGAAAACGTGTGGGAACTCCTAAAAAAAAAGAAGCGGCTAAAGTTGTGATTACAAACAAAACCCAGCTCTTGGAACAGATCATTCATGTGTGGAATCATCATCCTCAAACGCAGAAGACAGTACAGTCTTGCATTGATAGCATGCCGCGCAGAATTAAAGCTCCCATAGCGGCTAAAGGTGGATCAACAAAATATAAACTTTTCATTACATTTTCTTCATTTTTGTTCAAGAGTTAATAAATACATATTTTTTCTATAATGACGATGTTTTATTAGTGTTACAGATACTTATGTGATTAATAATATAGTAAATACACATTGTATCTCGTAAAAAACAATACAGCTGTACAGTATCACCTGATAATTAATGTTTCCTATAAAATCTTATGGTGCGTCTAATAATTTGGTCAGGGACTGTAGACGAGTTTTTCTCACAGTGTAATTTAGATTTATGTTAATGTATTTTAATTAAAGCAGGGGTCAATGTAGGCAAAAGTATTGACTTTCCATAACAAAATTCACTGCTAGAAGCTGGTTTCTGCTCCAAATTGTCATTTAACTATTTTTATTAACGGTTACTTGGACGTATTATAAAAAGTTCTCATTGACAAATTGAAATTATTTACAGTTATGTAGTTTTTTTGTCTCTCTCTCTCTCTCTCTCTATATATATATATATATATATAAACCATTGAATATGTGGAAAGTTTTTTCTTACAAAATAAGGATTCCTTCCCCCCATCTCCACACGCCGAAAAAAAAAACAAATAAAAAAACCTGCATTGACCCCTGTAAACTCAGATTTTCAAAATATAAAAAAAGACACTTATAATAATGTAATAATAATAATAATGATGATAAATTTACTTTAAAGGAGAGTGTAGTTTCCTCAATGTTTCCAGTTTCTTTCGGGATTTCTAAAGATGTTGCTATGAGACTTTCAGGCACAACTTCTTCTGGTGCCTCAGGTTCATCGTGTAAAGAGGTATCTGGTGTAATTTCCAGATTGAAATTTGGAAAACAAAGAAAAAACTGAAACAAGCAGAGTGAAAAAAATATGTATGACCTTTTATTTCAACAGTTTTTAAAAGAGCATTAAAACAAACATGGCAATATTTATTAATATTATTAATATTTATTAATATTTATATATAAGGGTGTCAGCAGAATGAGAGCCAGTGAAGCCTAGTTATATGAACAGATGTGTCTGTAGTCTGCATCCTTGACTGTGTTTTTTTAAATGTAAAATATAAACACAAAATGAGCTAAACTAATTTTTTTTTTTTTTTTTAGAATATTTATCAGTTAAAAATGATTAAATATTCAAAGATAAGTGTTTACCAGCATTTAAAATTGATTCTGTTTTCATTTGGGGGAAGGGGATTTTGACCTCTTCCCATTTAAAGAGAAGGGATCAGAGCCTCCTCCCCCTCCTATAAAAAAATCTTAGTTATTCATCTCTTAATGTTTAATTATTTTAAGTGACTGGTGAAATAGAATTATTACTATTTATTTCAGAGTCATGATAAGCAAAAAAAAGTTTGTCCATAAAATTCAGCTGTTCAAAAAAGCCGTGAAATTGGAATTGCTGAATTTCATGATCAAACTTTTAAGAATTTATAGCAAAAATTCAATCATGTGCAATATAACATACAAACAGCATAAACAACAGCATATATAAACACATAAATAACTTGCATGTGGCAACGAGTCTTAAAACAATAATAATAATAATAATGAATTATATGAGTTATAATTTTCCAACTTGGCGAAAAATGTCCGGGCCGGGATTCGAACTGGGGATCTTTTGGCTTAAACTGCCAATGCTTTGCCAGTTGAGCTATCCTGGATGAATCTACATTTTTCACCGGTTTGAAATTTGCAACTCATATGATTTATTTATCAATTAATTGTGTTAAAATTAATCTGCTGAATTATGTTTAAAATAAAATAAAATTTCAGCATTTCCCACCACCTCTTCCAGCACAATATATATATACATGGTGTGTTCATAAAGTTTCAAGACCGGTCTGAGAATACAAACTTTATTAAACATTTTTGTACAGCGAACTAAAATTCTTCGAAATATGACCCTTGGGCATCAACACACCGCTGCCAGCGTTTTTTCTGTGGTTCATAGGCTCCGTGCAAGCTTTCGAGTACAAGGCTGTTAAGGGACCTCCTCGAAGCTGCACTTTCAGTTCTTTCTTGATCCGGGAGGACAAAAAAATGTTGCTGGGAGCGAGGTCAGGGCTGTAGGGGGCTCGATCCTTCGAATGTTGGAGCAGTCTAGCTTAAAACTGACTTTACCAGGCACGTCTGCCCAGACATCAGAGACGATTGGATTGTTCACCATGACAATGCACCACCTCACATGTTGCTTGCCACCGTCAAAGTTTTGGCTAAGTGTAACGTGGCAATTCTCTCGCAAGCCCCTTACAGCCCGACCTCACTCTCAGCACCTTTGTTTTGTTCCCCCGGATCAAGAAAGACCTGAAAGGGAAGCGATTCGACACAATTCCAGCTATCCAGGCAGCTCGATGAGGTCCCTAACAGCCTTGCACACAAAGTCTTCCGGGGAGCCTATGAACAATGGAAAAAACACAGGCAGCTGTATGTTGATGCCCAAGGGTCATATTTTGGAAGAATTTTAGTTTGCTGTACAAAAATGTTTAATAAATTTTGTATTAGCAGACCAGTCTTGAAACTTTGTAAACACACCCTCTATATATACAAGGTGCCCATAATTAAACTGATGGTACTCAGAGTATTCTGTAGCGTGATCTTATTTCGAGAATGGAGCCAAATTTTGTAGGAAGATTAAACAAGACGGGGGCCGAAAGATTACTCAAAAAAAAAAAAAAAAATTAGTTCCAAAAATGACTGCCAGGGGAATGTGTGGTGCTGTGTATTTGAAAAAGAGAGTTTCAAAAAATGAAGAATCAATACAGAAATAAAATTACCATTTATTTAACGAATTTAGCAATTTAATCAAAGCTCAAAATGGTAACAGTTTATAAAAAGCTAAAAATTTGCATAAACACTGCTAAAGTTTCTTTATTTGCAATTTCACTTACAGAGCTCCCACGTTTCATATTACATCTTTTGGCCCAGTGCCAGCTTGTTCGGCTTTAAAAGGTAATGTGCTATTGTTAGAAGCAATTTCATTGAAAGTTATGTTTCATAATGTCTCCTTCTTTAGTCGAGCGAGCTCTACCAGTCAAATTCTTTTACCTCAACCAGTGCAATGTGCCAGCTGCTCTTCATGCTTTTAGAAACCACAAAAATATGCGTAAAGGTAACGGTCCTTTGTCAGTTAATGGTTTAAAAGCAGTGGTTGAGAAGTTTTAGAAAATAGGTTCTCTAAATGTTCAGTCAGGCAGAGGACGAAAACCTATATCACAGGATACAATCGAAGAAGTGGCAACAGCGATTGTCGACAGAGCACCAGACAATATTGCTACCATTTCCAGCACTCATGGGATAGCTCGGAATCTGGATATACCTTATTGTACGGTATGGAAAATCCTACGAAAGATTATCCACTTCTATCCGGACAAGATCAGCCATGTACAAGTGTTACGTCACAGTGACCATGATAAGTGATTGACTTTTGCTCTCACTTTTCTTGCCAAAATGGAGTTGGATGATGCTTGGCCCTGGAAAATCTTATGGGGAGACGAGGCCCACTTTTACCTGAATGGAACTGTAAATACCCAGAACTGCCGAATTTGGGATAACAAGTCACCAAGAGCATTCAAAGAAATTCCTTTGCATTTACCAAAGATAACTGTTTGGTGTGGTTTCACAGCAGATAGGATCATAGGTCCATTCTTCTATGAGAACATTACTCTGACAGGACCTGTAACTTGTTCTGTTACCGGAGACAAATACCGCCAAATGCTAAACAACTTTGTTATTTAGGCTCTTCAGCAAAGACAGTGCCTGGAGAAAGTCATTTTCATGCAAGATGGAGCCCCTTCACATACTGCTCTGCGGGTACAGCAGTTGCTACGACAGAAATTCACAACAGTAAGAGTCATTAGCCAATGTTTTCCAACTGCATGGCCACCTCAATCCCCTGATCTTACACCCTGCGACTTTTGGCTATGGGATTACTTAAGGTCCAAGGTCTATCACGGAGGTGTCCAGGACCTGGCTATGTTGAAGGATAACATTTAACATATTGCGAACTGTACGGGAGATTCCTTCAGACATGTTATTCTCTGCTGTTGTGAATGCTGTGCACAGAATGCAATATATGGTCCACAAAAACGGCAGCCACATCGAACCTGAGTTGGATGTGCTAAATAAATGGTAATTTTATTTCAGTATTGATTCTTCTTTTTTGAAACTCTCTTTTTCGAATACACATCGCCACATATTCCACTGGCGGTCATTTTTGGAACTAAATTTTTTTCCGCGGAATCCTTCGCCCCCCATCTTAATTAATCTTCCTACAAAATTTGGCACCATTCTCGCAATAAGATCGCGCTACAGATCACTCTGAGTACCGTCAGTTTAATTACGGCCACCTTGTATATGCAGACTTTCAGTCGCTGCTGCAAATGTTCCTGAAACATTTGGAATCTGCAAAAAGGTATGCCAATCATTTGCTAGGCGCTGCCAATGGCAAATCTGAGTACTTACTGTAATTTTTATGTCAATAAAACGCTCGTTTTCATTTTCTCTGCATTTCTTGTTTTTCGTTGAAACTGTTCATTTCCGACCCCCCATTACTAAGCCAAAATTGCTTCTTTATGTGTACCTTACCTCCCCTTACAGTTTGGCCATGAATTCAAGGATATATATAATGTATATATAAGTGTGAACATTTGGATTTTTTTTTTACTTCTCTTTTTCGAGCAAGCTACATCTACTTCCATGTTTCCAGACTTTACCTTCAGATAATTCAATTTAAAAGGCATGTTCAAAAACAGTTTTTTCGCTGTTTAAAAAATATTTTATTCATCAATTCTGAGTGTTTTTCATCTAATGATTATATTGTTTTAATTCTGGAAAACTTATTGTAATCATGAACAGCATGTGCAAATTTCAGGGAGTCTGCTATAACAAGCATTTAAAAAAAAAGTTGGAAATTGCTTATCAAACAAGGCAAATGAGGTGTGTTTGTACTATAACTAGTTTTTAAAATATTTTTTGCACGGCATAGTGTACTGAATGTATATTTTAGTGCACTTCATAAATGCCTATCCATTTCATTCTGTTCGAAAGGCTGTAACTTCATTAAAATGCACTTGCAATCATTTATTCTCACTGGCCATAATGTTACGGTAAACTTTTGACTGTCCCTGTCATTAAACTATTCATCCAATTTTCATACAATTTTAAATGACTTGACAAAATTTTTCAACAGTTATATATTTAAAATTTCAGACCATTCGATTGGGTAGTTTTGGCTCTGTTATAAGCGCACAGACGGACTGAACGACGACTATACGTGCTACGTATTTATATAATTACGAACACACTTAAAAAGAGCCTTTACTGTCTCTAATTCGCATTTGAAAATTTTTAGTGTGAAAAACTCACCCTTTGATTTTATGATAACTATGGGTGGGATCCAACCCTGACTTCCTGGGTTACACAACATAGGTGAAAGGCATTTTTATGTAACTCCAAAAGGTTTGTCATATTTAATACATATCAGGATGTATGTTTCAAAATTCACCTTATCCAAATTTTAAAAAATTGTGTTTTCTCTATCAATCTATTCTATTGGTAACAATGCACTGAAAAAACACAGCAATCTGCAAAAAAAACTAGTTTTATCGTGTCCTTCTGGCATTGTAAAATCTTGGTTTACAATGAAAACTAATGGACGCAGTCAGATGTTTTTCGCAATTTCCCCAAAATTGATTTTCTGGTTAAGGTGAGTTTTGAAACTCACGTCCTCATATATTTTTAGACTGACCATTGATAACACCAAAAATCATTTTTATATCATAAATATCTAAAACGTATTGAAACAAAATTTTGAAATATATTAAAAACGACATTTTCAGATTAACCGCTTCACCGGTTAAAGTGCATATTTCGATTACAGATCTGCTAAATTTGTGTTTTAAATTAATTTATTGATTATGTTTTTTAAAATTAATTTATTGATGAAGTTTTAATTTCATTCTGGAATATCAGCGGGAAACAAATGCTAAATTATTTATATTAAGTGAAAATGAATTTATCCTCCACAGTCTATTTGCAAGCGTTAGCGGTAGTTTAAAAATATTTCATGCTTGAAAATCATTTTAAAAGGCATGAACAATCATTAAACTGAGATACAATTTCAAACAATTTATGTTTGACAGTACATTTTTTTTTTTTTTTTTTTTTTTTTGGCAATGTAAAAATTGACATTATTTAATTACATATATGATAAATTTGTGTTTTATTTTATTTTATTGGTGTTTTTATGTTAGCTGGATGCAAATCTTTTCAGTAGCATTTTTTTAAATCGCCAATAGCAACCTTTATGTTTCTAATGTGTAAATTACAAATAATTATTTCATATAGGAATGAACTGGATGGACTATACTGTAAAAGCAAAGAAGGAAGAGGTCTGGAGGAGTAATGAACCCTTGACTGGAAAAAAATGGAAAAAGACTATTGTAGATTCTTTGGATGGCAACATCTGATGCAATAAACTGAGTTTATATATATATATATAAGAATGAAATTTTTTGGTATGATGTTATTTCTTTTTTTTCTTTCTTTTTAGTATTTTAAATAGAAGTAGTGAAAGGAATGTAATTTAAGTGAAATGAGTGAAAGGTTTATATATATATATATATATATATATATATTACAGCTTTAATTCATAATAATTGACGGTGGCAGGTTTTGTTTAATTAATGGTAATATATATATATATATATATATATATATATATATATATATATATATATATTTATAGTTGCATTATGGATATGGTAAGGAACAATATTTTGTGCTTTATCAACTGTGTCCAGCTAGAATAAAAGAATTAAAGTACCATTTTATTTTATTTCATTCTATTTATTTATTTATTCATGAAATTTTGATTTAGTTATAGAAAATTAGTCGAGACAAATGCTGAACTATTTATATTGTTTCAAATCAAAAATAGTTATTCTTCTTTTGTAAGGGGACTTGCATGTGATGGAAATAAATTAAAATTCCAGATTGGCGGTAATTTTCAAAAATGGGCTTTTGGCGTAAAAAATCACCATGTTTATTTTGTGGACGTCTATTCCCAATTTTCTTTTATTTAGCTAATCAGCATCCTGAGTTTCCTCACCCAGAAATTGAATTAATATTCAAATCTTTACATCCGGAGTAAAATTATCTAAATTCATTATCTATACACAGAAAAACGGAGTTGAAAATAATGTGTTATTAAAATAACTTAAAAGTAAAAATACAGTCGAGCCTCGTTAACATGAAATCGCTTAACGTGAAATTTCGCTTAACACGAAATAATACTGAGGTCCCGTCAGATAAGTCTGAAAACCAATGTAAATTAATTCGTTTAACACGAAATAGAATTTCGCAAAATCCCGCTTAAGGCGAAAATTTTTTTGGCCCGAAAATCAAAGCATTCTTTCTTAAGCGAAGTTTTCAATATTTCAAACTTACATGTCACATCTTATTTACTGAAAATGGAATTTTTCTCATTGTTTGAAAATGACAAAGAAGAAAAGGGTTTCAAAAAATGATGAAATATTTGGCTAATCTCTGCTTTTCTTTATCCTCTGATATTCCGTATCCCCCCCCCCCCCCCCTTTGCTTAAGTAGCATTTATTCACATCCTGAGCAAGTATGCCTGAGTTGGGAATCAATTATATGTCTTTCTATTCTTTTCGAATTACATTTTGTGGTCATCAACAAAAGAAGGAGAAAAAAGGAGAGATGAACAAAAGAAAGGGGAGGTGATCAATAGAAAGTGGTGGTGTCCGAACTGTCAGGGGCTCCTGCTCTTGACGTCTGATCTTTAGAAATCGTATCTGTTAGCTATCTGTTTGGTCCTTTATGCGGACATTTTCCCTCTCTGAGCTATAGATCAGCCACAATGAATGTTTGAGTGAAGGAGTTTTTTTTTTTAATGTGATTGTTCCATTAATTGTTTGACTCTATTGATAGCGACATAAACCGTAAACAATGTTTCTGAAATCCCATATCTTCGAGTGAAAGAAGCAGGGGCGGACTGGCCCACCCCGCTACCCCGTGATCGTGGGCCAAAAAATAATAAATTGTTTGAGTTTTGTTTCTTTTCAATAAAACAACAACAAAAAAAACTCATTTTTTCTTTTTCGCGTTTTTTTCCTTTGATCAGGTTAGTCTGATTTCTCTCTCCCATCTGAAATCTTTGGAAGATCCTGTTCAAATTACTCATTTTGTATAGAAACCGAGAGATAGGAGATAAAGTAAAAAGCACATATCGCTCACCCGCAAGAAAAGTGACACATCGCGCAAAAATTCATTTTGCGTTTTATTCCACAGATAGATCTGTCATAGGTGCGTCTTGATACAGATAAAGTTTCATAAGTGTAGTTATACGGAAAATCGCTTTATTACGCTCTATGTCCATTCGTGACCACAGAAGGGGCGGTGGGTTGTGTGGGGAGGTAAAATTATTCAAACTTCCAAACTTCATTTATGTCTTTATTCTTAAGGCTTTTACACTTTTACTCCTGCATGCAGAGCTAAGTGCTATAATTTCTTTTTACAGTAAAATCATGTAAATTTTCTTTTGCCTCTCCTGTGAAATTTACTTTTGCCTAGATGTGTCACTTTTCTTACGGGTGAGGAATATAGAGAGTGAAAGGTGGGAAGTTGTTCGATGGGATGGTTTGCCTGCGGACATTTGCGTAGTAACAAAAGATAGACAAGGATTAGCTTACATATATAGGGATGATCTACAGATTAATGATCTTGGAAAGCACGGATTAGCTTATAGAGAAAAATGAGCGGAGGCCCCGGCAGACTTGAATAATAGTGACGTTAAGCACGGCAATTTTTTAGAATTGGTAACGCTGCTATGTAAATATATTGAAATTTTGCGCGGTTATCGTGGTTTAGCTCGTGATTTAGCAAAGCTATCAAGAGAAGCCAAGGAAGAAGATCTTCAGAGAGTATGAAGAAGACTAGAATTGGGCAGTTAGAAGAACAAAATGAAAATCCTAATTGGCATGGAAGAAGTTCGTTGATTTCATTCCTGTCCAAGTCATTTATAAGTATGTTAATTGCTCATCTCTCCATTCAGATCCAAATAAACATTGCCGATGAAGTAAAACAGTCAGTTTCATTCAATATTGAAGTAGATTTCACACAAGAAATATCGGTAACGGCGCAGTTGGCAAGATGTATTCGTTGTATTCACGCAGCATGGCAAAGGGGAGGTTAGCTTTAAAAATTGGTTGATGCTCTCAAAACAACAGGGGAAACTCTCTATCCCCAAGTAAAAGAAGAACTTAAAAAGTTTAAACTCCCTTTTTCACAAATAATTGGCACTTCTTTCAATGGTACAGCAAATATGAGTGGGAGATATAAAGGTTTGCTATTACAACTTAAAAAGGACAATCGAAATATACAGCATGTGCAGTAATATGCTAAATTTTGTTCTAAAAGATGCAAAAGAATGTTGCTAATTGACAATGGACTTCTTGGACTCAATGCAAGCTACAGCCGTGTTTAGCTCAGAGGATATAAATAAGTGAATGAAAGTATGGACTTCAGTGAATAATCAGCCTGTAGGTGGAAATAAACTTGAATATTAAAGATGTGAATTATCACATTGCTAAAAAGGCGTAAACCAACTTAGTGAAAAATGTCCAAGCCGGGAATCGAGCCCAGGCCCCTGGAATAGATCTCCAGTGCTCTACCACTAAACCACAAGGACGATGCCCAGCTTGGCATCTCTCACTTGTATAAACCGCAGCACTAGATGGAAAAGTCTTCATGAGCTCACAATCTAGTGGCGTAACATGAGACGCAAATGAACCCAGCATCGGTGAATATACAATTTTTAATTAATTTTTCAACTACTTTTCAGCAGTGAAATTACGCTTGAAATTATTGAATATTAAAGACGTGAATTACACATTGCTAACAAGGCGTAAACCAACTTAGTGAAAAATGTCCAAGCCGGTAATCGAACCCGGGCCCCTGGAATAGATCTCCAGTGCTCTACCACTAAACTACAAGGACGATGCCCAGCTTGGCCTCTCTCACTTCTATAAGTCGGTAAGACTGCTACCACAGCACTACCGACATGTTCCCGGCTTGGACATTTTTCACTAAGTTGGTTTACGCCTTGTTAGCAATGTGATAATTCACATCTTTAATATTCAATAATTTCAAGCGTAATTTCACTGCTGAAAAGTAGTTGAAAAATTAATTAAAAATTGTATATTCACCGATGCTGGGTTCATTTGCGTCTCATGTTACGCCACTAGATTGTGTGCTCATGAAGACTTTTCTATCTAGTGCTGCGGTAGCAGCCTTACCGACTTATATAAGTGAGAGATGCCAAGCTGGGCATCGTCCTTGTGGTTTAGTGGTAGAGCACTGGAGATCTATTCCAGTGGCCCGGGTTCGATTCCCGGCTTGGGCATTTTTCACTAAGTTGGTTTACGCCTTGTTAGCAATGTGATAATTCACGTCTTTTTAATATTCAATAATTTCAAGCATAATTTCACTGCTGAAAAGTAGTTGAAAAATTAATTAAAAATTGGAAATAAACTTCTTAGCAGATTACAAAAAGAAAACGCTACTAGGTGGTGGAGTAAGGATCGACTACTTAATAGCATGTTTGAGAAGTCTTCAAAATCTTTTAAAGATCAACATAAGTTTTCAACATTGCTTAAGTGACTACAAGGTATCACCGAAATGACAATTTTTTCATCACATGTCACTAATTGATAATTGGTGTGAGTTTTAGTATATATTAATAGCAACCATTTTAAGCAACCTATCCAATATATTTACGCCCACATCGAAGTATCTGCAGATAAGCGGCCTGGCTACGTAACTGCTACTAACAAAATCCAAACCATGAAAACCAATCTGCTACACAAAATAGATCTCCAGAACCTTCAGAAACAACTAATAGAAAAGGAATAACCATTGAAATTGAGTTTCCCACTGGAAAAGAGAATATCTATATCGAAACGTCTCAGGGTTGCAAAAAACTCAACCCAGCCGGGTTTTAGTTGGTTTTTTAGGGTTTTATTGGAACTGCTTGTGTTTATCTCTAGGACAAGAACCGTTAGAAGATTTTATTCGATTCAGTATTGAATGATCTTTTGATTATGATTGTTATAATATAATAGAGAGAGTTTCCTCAAATTCAAAAGAAATGTCCAGATATCTGACACTGACATTCTAATTAGTTAGTAGTGAGGGTATAAATCAAATGATTAAATTTTCAAGTACTTTATTGATATTTTAAATAAACATTAATCAATGTACAAAATGTATATATGTTGATAATTTCAAATAACAAAATAAAATGTACAAATGAATACAATGATATTTCAAATGACAAATTAAACAATGTATGCTTGTAAATTTAATAGAACAAACTCTTTCTGGTCAGTGCTGACACTTTCTAGTATAAAATTTACAATGTCGTGTACAAGTATAAGATTTTATTGACGGGATAGTGGTTAGCATGTTAGCCTTCCACGCAAAGGGTCTTGAGTTCAAATTTCGGGTGAAGGATGGATGTTCCTAGGCGTTGTCAATGTGCATAGGTTAGGGTTAGCTGTGATCGATTCGCGTTTGGAGCCCCTTTACAAGTAGCCATCATTATTCTAACGATATCTTTGGCAGATGCTGACAGCGCAATTGATCCACAATTGGACTAAACAATTTTTTTTAATACAAAGAATACAAATATCTGAACAGAATTCCCATAAGAAATTTAAAACGTTTTTATTTATTACGTGTATACCTTTTAATTGTTTAAAGTTTACATATTCAAAAAATAAATCAAAATTAAGCAAGTTAACCTCTGCCCCCCCCCCCCCCACCCCACCCCATCCCGAGTTAGAGCAAAGGGCCATTGTAACAATGGGATTGTCGCTAAGTGGGCCAATGCCTAAGTCTAGCAGGGTGGGCCAAACTATGCCAGTCCGCCCCTGGAAAGAAGTGACAACCCTTACTTCTATACTTGACTACTGAAACTCTGTTCGCAGTTGCTCTGTAGAATTCTTTGAAAGATGAGTCGAAAACAGCAAGCTGTATCTTTAGAAACAAAGCAAAAGATTTTAAATGAAGTCAGCGATAAAGTGCTGAAAAAATCAGAAATTGCAGCAAAGTATGGAATACCCAATAGCACACTCTCTACAATTTTAAAGAATCGTGAAAAGATTGAAGCGGCTTATGCTATCAGTCAATTCAAACCAGCAAGAAAACGGATGCGCACAGGAAAAAATGAAGAAATGGAAATTGCTCTCTTACGGTGGATAAAAGAAGCAAAAAGCCAGAACATTGTTTTAACTGGTGCAGTTTTGCAAGAGAAAGCAAAGGCTTTTGCTGATGCTTTCAGTTACAACGATTTCACATGTTCTAACGGATGGCTGACGAGATTTAAAGAGCGTCATAGAATCGTCTGCAAAAAGATATGTGGAGAAGAATCTACCGTAGATGAGAATTCAATACAGTCTTTTTTATTAGGAAAGTAGTTAGACGTTAAAAAAAAATTATGCACCCCGTGACATTTTTAACGCCGATGAAATGGGGCTTTTTTCAAAGCACAACTCTTGAGAACACTTACTTTAAAAGGAGAAAAATGTACTGCAGGAAAATTCAGCAAAGAAAGAATTAAGATTATGGTCGGCTGCAACATGGACGGAAGTGAAAAATTACCATTTCTCGTGATCGGTAAGTCGGCGAAACCACGTTGTTTCAAAACGTTAAAACTTTGCCAGTTTGATATGCTTCCAGCAAAAATGCATGGATAAACAATGTTATTTTTACGAAATGGTTACTTGATCTAGACTTAAAATTCTACCGAGAAAAGAGAAAAATCTGCTTATTGCTGGACAATTGCAGTACTCATAAAGATGTTCCAGTATTAAAAGCAATTGAATGTGTTTTCCTACCTCTGAACACTACAGCAAAACTTCAGCCTTGTGACCAAGGAATTATCCAATGCTTAAAAGTGCAGTACAGAAAAAGAATTGTTCATAAAATGATTCAATGTTTTGATAATAAAACTGAATTTTCTGTGAATTTACTAGAAGAGAAGCTATAACTTATCTAAGACGTGCCTAGAACAGTATCACTACTGGAACTGTGAAAAATTGTTTCTGACACGCGAGATTTACGTATGAGATAAATGAAGAAACTAATGAAACAGAATCTGAAATGACGACTGATTTAATAGAAGAAGCCGAAAAATGGGGAATTATTTCAAAGACATTGTTTGTCGAGTATATTTGCATAGATGAAGATGTGATGACTTCGGATGTGATGACAGCCGAAGAAATAATTTCTTCATTAACTGAAACAAAGGATGACAACATCGACATCTCAGACGAGGATGAAGAATTCGACACAGAACTGAAAAGTTCAGTGTCATTAAATGAAGCTACCGCAGCATTAAAAACTGTATAATGTTTCCTTATGGAACAAGATAATGCTTCCCGAGCTTTGGACAAATTGGATGAGGCCCATACGTTTCTAGGACAAAGCAGTCTACAAAAATTGAAACAAAAGTCAATAATGGACTTTAAAAAAAAAAAATGATTAGCAGGTAAATAAACTTATTATTGCCTAAAATGATGACCAATTTGTTTTATTTCTTAATTAAAATTTCTATTTCTTATTAATTTATGATTTTGGCAGGGATATATTTGTAACGTTATTTATTTAGTTTTTTTTTTTTAATCTAATATAGATTATTATTTTGACGGTTAACACGAAATCTCGGATAACACGAAAAAATTTCGCAGCCCCTTCAATTTCGTGTTAACGAGGTTCGACTGTAGTTTTATAAATTAAAAATTTTTTGTATAGTAAAAATAATTTTTTGAAAAATCCGAAGCATTCAGTGGTCATCTTGGAAAACACGCCTAATTATTTTACTGCAATTCATGTTTTTTACCAAAAAATTCTGTTAATACATTAATTTGGCTGGGCACCGAACTCGATTCTGAAAAATTTACTGGTTTTTTTTTTCAAGATTAGTAGAAAGCACAAACAAGTGAATTTATTAAAAAAATGTGTAACTTTTGCTCGGTTTCTTTTTTAAGACAGGAAGAGAAAAATGAAACATTCTATAAATTATTTTTTAAGGATTTCTAAATTGATTTCTCAACGTATAATCCTAAATTAAGTAATGTTAAATTATTATATTGAAATAAAATTAAAACTTGCTAAAAAGTGCATTTAATGTCACAAATATAAAAAGATGTTACAAATATAAATAAGATGTTGTTATATAATAAAATAATTTTTAAAAATTTCCAAGATTTCATGCCGAGCGCTTTCAATCACTCCTAGATCATTTTCACGGCCGCTTCGAGTCTAGGAGTGATTGAAAGGGCTCGGCATGAAATCTTGGAAGTTTTTAAGAACTATTTTATTATATAACATCTTATTTATATTTGTAACATCTTTTTATATTTGTGACATTAAATGCACTTTTTAGCAAGTTTTAATTTTATTTCAATATAGTTTTTAAGGTGAATGTGACATTCCAACGATATAGGTTTTTGTTTTCATATATACATTTTATATTAAATTATATATTAATAAAAACTTTATTTTTAATATTACACTTTTAATTTTTTATTTATAATTCATTTTCTACTTTTTAACCTTTTAAATAATTAAAATTCACAGAAAAAGTCCAAATAAATGTACCATTACTGCTTACAGGTGAGTACCTGTAAGCAGTAATGGTACATTTATTTGGACTTTTTCTATGAATTTTAGTTATTTAATCAGTTCGAATATAGCACTGAAATTTTTACTTTTTATTGAATCTTTTAAATGTTTCATTGTTGTAGTTTCACAAACATTTGGCATATTTAAGTGAGGGTTTATGGCACATCATTAAATCCATTGTTGTTTCAATTCCCACACAATTGTACGAGTTACAGAGAACGTTGATCACCTGTGGCACGCTAGCGGAAAAAGACCGTAAAATTAATGCATTAATTTATAACTGTATTCTAAAAATATTAAAATGTTGTCAAGGCAACAACACACCTGCAAACATAAATTTTATAATTCTAGCCTATCAGATAATGGGTTAAAAATCTATTGCAGTATTCCGTCTTTACTTATACAAAAACCAGGTTGCTTGTTATTGTTATTACAAGCAACCTGGTTTTTGTATAAGTGAGTGCTATACACTCTCAAAAGTACTTTGTTTAATTCATGGGAAGTTTCCTGGCAGCAGCACTACCAGGATTTTTCAGTTGATAAGACAAATATCTGTGTTTCTTTTTTTCTCCATGACGGGAGGTAAAATATATGTCAATTGAAGAAAATGGGGATAAAGTAAAAGTTTCTGACCTCTTGGGATCCAGCTGCTTTAGTGTTATGAGACCAGTACTCTAACCACTTAGTGAACAGTTTGAAGTAAATGTGTTTGCCTCAGGTGGGTATGGCTTGATTAATTTCTTTAAAAAGCTTTGAATTTTGAAGTTAATTGTTGGAAGATTTTGTCTTTAATGAGATTGTGGCTGGGGTCTTAATACTTTAGTATTAAATAGAACAAAAATATGAATTATAAGATAGATTGCTTGATGTAAAATATGAATATTCTACTTTAATGCAAGATTATTATTATTATTATTTATTTATTTATCATTATTATTATCATTATTTTTTTTTTTTTTTTGAGTAAAGTCAGTTTTTTTCCATTTAATATTTTAATTAAAATTTCTATTTTAAATGTATTCGTTTAAAATGTATTTTAAATGCGAATATTTTTTATAACTTAAAAAAATAAATTGGGAATACTTTTAAATGAATGAGAAGATGGTTATATATTTTTAAATTTATAAACACTTCTTTTCTTTGTTGTTGGTTTAGTTTTATTATTAAATTAAAAATCTTAATTTATAGAATTTTTGGTTTTCTGCTTTTAAAATTAACTTGGATTTTTAGCTTTAACAAAGCCAATACGCATGTGTGTTAGCAATGGCCAGAATTTCTCAGACTTTCAGGAAGAATTCCGTGATAAAACTTGTTTTCCAGGGGTACAGAAATAATTTGTTAAAAAATGAGCAATAATTTACTATATATAGACGAGTTTTTCTCACAGTGTAATTTAGATTTATGTTAATGTATTTTAGTTAAATCAGGGGTCAATGTAGGCAAAAGTACTGACTTTCCATAACAAAATTCACTGCTAGAAGCTGGTTTCTGCTCCAAATTCTCATTCAACTATTTTTATTGATAACGATTACTTGGACGTATTATAAAAAGCTCTCATTGACAAAATTGAAATTATTTACAGTTATGTAGTTGTTTTGTCTCTCTCTCTCTCTCTTTCTCTCTCTCTCTCTATATATATAAACTATTGAATATGTAGAAAGTTTTTTCGGTACTTTTTGGTTACCCAGGCACCAGTGTTATATATACGTATTTATATAAATTCGTATATGTAAATATACATATATATAGGGGAGAAGGGGGCTAGTGTGGACAACTTGAATAATTCTGTTATTTTTTTAGTTAAAGTTGCTCTGTAAATTTTTGTAGATTGACAACACTGATATACACTTCCATGTGTAATTAAATGAAAATACATTTCATAGTTCATTTGCAATTTATAAAAAAAGGTTTTTATGGTGAAAAGTAAATTCATGGTTTGTTTTTTAATTACTAATTTAGACTATTTATATTCATTATTTCAAATGAAAGGGGATATTGTATTATAAATGAATCTAATCAGTATATTTTTTGATATTCACTCTTGCTCTGCATGGTTTGCATTTACCAGTGTTAGTCCTAAAAAAATAAATGGCACCATGGGGCTAGTGTGGACACGTGGTGGTGGGGCTACTGTGGACATGTCCACACTAGCCCCATTCAGCTTTCAGTTGTAAAAACATTATTTAGGTATATAAATATATCACATTTTATGCTATTTGTATACTAAATTAGATTAATTTGTGAAGATGTGAAGTAATAACTGAATTTAAGTGCAGAATACACCCATAGAATTTAGTTTGATAAACATTTTTTATTTAAATTACTAATGCTAGTCCATTATAATATAGCTACCATCATATCATAGGTAGGATGTATCCTTGAGTAAATTATAAGGATTATTTTCTTGTTGGTGCTCCAACTGAACGTTTAGATTTGCCTTCAAAAAGCGAATGGATGGTGAAAGAAATATTTCCAGCTGTTTTACACCATATACAAGAACACACAAAGTCCGATATTGACCACCCTGTTTTTTGCTTCTCGATAATCATAATTCACGCATTTCTCTTGTAGCAATATTACACATATGTGAAGGAAAATTACATTGTGTTACTGTCTTTTCCAACACATTCTTCCCATAAACTTCAACCCCTAGATGTTGCAATTTACGGTGCATTCAAAGGAATGTGTAAAAAAAGAATGTGTTCAAAGGAATGTCAAAAAGTTGCATTTAATGACTGGATGTTAAATTATCCCAGCAAAACAGTATCAGTCTGATATTCCTTCCTTAGCAGCAAAAGCATATCTAAATTATTTACACTAAGTAATATTATATCAAGATTTGCAAAAATCTGGAATTATCCCATTAAATTGATTAGCCTTTTGAGATGATTACTTTTTTTTTAAGCTATATTATCGACCATGAATGCCCAGGCACTACAAAAGATTAGGTAAGCACACGAGAAGACAGTGGAAACAGCCTTTTGACATGGAAGTTGATGAATTAGAGATTGAAGAAATAGAAATGAGTGAAAAAAACAATCAAGCCAGGAGATTTTGCATTGACAAGTTTCTTTAATTTGCAAGAAGTCCAGCCGCAGCAGATTTTATAAATATCTAGCAGTTATTCAAAGTCTGTTTCTGTTGTCGAGTATGAAACAGTGCCTCAAGAGTATTAGCTCTAAGAAAGACCACTTTATTTATATTGAAAATGATGTTTCACAAATAAACATCATTGGAAAACTCTCACAGCCAGCCATTATTCAAGAAGCCATCATGCTTATTATAGTTTCCTGGCTTGTAAACACTAATGAAAAACATTTAGTTGCTTTGACAAATACTTTAACCTTTTAAACAAACTTAAGATTTTAAGATAGGTAAATACATCCATACCTTTTTATTTTTACCAGTGTTTTGTACTTTTGTAATATATTTAATTTTGTCTTTGAAATAGATTCATAACATACCCAACTGCAGTCCTCAGTAATAACAAAAAAATATTATGTATAACATTAATTTATATTTTATTACGATTAATATATTTACTATGTTGTTTAGGTTCAAATTTATTTTATAATTGTTTTGCAAACACTTATAAGAGTTGTATTACATTGTCCAAATCAGTATTCTAGCTTGTCCACACTAGCCCCACCACATGGGACTAGTGTGGACAAAAATAACTTTTTTAAAAAGTATATTAATAAATAACTGTATTGCCAAATAATTTAATATATCAACCAAATCAAAGATAAAATAGTAAATTCTTGTAAAAAAAATACTTGAAGTGTGAAAAATGGTATTTAGTACACTTTTTTGTGAAATTTATAAAAATTGTCCACACTAGCCCCCTTCTCCCCTACATATACACATATTGTATTTGTATATATATGCATATATTGTATATATATATATATATATATATATATATATATATGTATATATATGTATGTTGTATATGCATATATTGTATATATGTATATCTATGTATATAAATATGTATATTTAACTCTAGCACCCGGGTAACTGAAAAGTACCGTTTTTCCTCATAAATTAAGGATTCCTTCCCCTATCTCCACATGCCGGAAAAAAAAAAAAAACCTGCATCGACACCTGTAAACTCAGGTTCTCAAAATATAAAAAAAGACACTTATGTAATAATAATAATAATGATAAATTTACTTTATATGAGAGTATAATTACCTCAGAGTCTGCAGTTTCTTCTTGGATTTCTTCTGGGTGTGGACTATGGAGAGATTCTGTTGAAAAATTTTCTGATTCGGTAAAATTATTACTGTTTATGTTATATTCAGGCATCATTTCAATTTGTAATTCAGGTAAAAATATGCAAATCTGAAAAAAGCAGAGCGAAAAAAAAATATGTATGAGCTTTTATTTCAACAGTTTTTAAAAGAGCATTAAAACAAACATGGCAATATTTATTAATATATATAAGGGTGTCAGCAGAATGAGAGCCAGTGAAGAATAACTACATGGAACATACCGGGTGTCCCAAAAAGGACTGACTGATTTTAAAATTCAATAACTTGTAAACGGTGACAGATATTTAAAAAATTCTTGCAGGAGGGTTTTGCACAAGGTCAAAAGTTTTTTTACAGTGATTTTCAATTTTAGTTCGGATTACAAACAATAGATGGCGCTGTAAGCAATAGTCGCTAAATACAGGCTCGATTTTTGGTCCTTTATCTTGTTCCATGTAGAAAAAGGAGATGGAAATGTATTGAGCGGCCACGAAGTACCAAAAATCGAGCCTGAATTTAGTTTCTATTGATCGCAGCGCCATCTATTGTTTGTAATTCAAACTAAAATTAAAAATTACTATAAAAAAACTTTTGACCTTATGCATAACCCTCCTGCAAGAATTTTTTAAATATCTGTCACCATTTACAAATTATTGAATTTTAAAATCAGTCAGTCCTTTTTGGGACACCCGGTATGTGTCTGTAGTCTGCAACCTTGACTGCGTTTTTTTAAATGGAAAATATAAACACAAAATGAGCTAAACTAACATTTTTTTTTTTTTAGAATATTTAACAGTTAAAAATGATTAAATATTCAAAGATAAGTGTTTACCAGCATTAATTGATTCTGTTTTCATCTGGGGGAAAGGGATTTTAACCTCTTCCCATTTAAACAGAAGGGATCAGAGCCCCCTGCCTCCCTCTGATAAAAAAAAATCTTAGTTATTTATCTCTTAATGTTTAATTATTTTAAGTGACTGGTGAAATAGAATTATTACTATTTTTTTCAGAGTCATGATAAACAAAAAAAAGTTTCTCCGTAGAATTCAGCGGGCCCCACCAGTGGCCGAGAGGTTCTGCTCTCGAAGCTGGTAGACGGGAGGTGCTGGGTTCGATCCCAATCGTGCCCGTCGGCCTAATCGTTCGGAGTTTTCGTGGTTTTCTTCGAGCCGTGGATCTTCCATGCGTTAATACGATTAGGTTCCCTTAGAAAGACCCCCACGGAGGGCACTCCCCCCGGGCCTATATCCCTCGTGTAGATAATTGGCCGTCAAAAATCAACCCAACCCAACCCATAGAATTCAGCTGTTACAAAAAAAGCCGTGAAATTGGAATTGTTGAATTTCATGATCAAACTTTTGAAAATTTATAGCAAAAATTCAATCATATGCAATATAACATATAAACAGCATATATAAACAGCATAAATAACTTGCATGTGGCAACGAGTCTTAAAACAATAATAATAATGAATTATATGAGTTATAAATTTCTAATTGGGCAAAAATGTCCAGGCCAGGATTCGAACTGGGTATCTCTTGTCTTAAACTGCCAATGCTCTGCCAGCTGAGCTATCCCGGATGAATCTACATTTTTCACTGGTTCGAAATTTACAACTCATATGATTTATTTATCAATTAATTGTGTTAAAATTAATCTGCTGAATTATGTTTAAAATAAAATAAAATTTCAGCATTTCCCACCACCTCTTCCAGCACAATATATATATATATATATACATACATGGTGTGTTCATAAAGTTTCAAGACTGGTCTGAGAATACAAACTTTATTAAACATTTTTGTACAGCGAACTAAGATTCTTCGAAATATGACCCTTGGGCATCAACACACTGCTGCCAGCGTTTTTTCCATGGTTCATAGGCTCCCTGGAAGCCTTTGCATACAAGGCTGTTAATGGACTTCATTGAAGCTGCCTGGATCGCTGGAATCTCTTCCCTTTCAGGTCTTTCTTGAGGACAAAAAAAAGGTCACTGGGAGCAAAGTCGGGGTTGTAGGGGCTCGATCCTTCAAATGGTTGAGCACTCTAGCATAGAATTGACCTTACCCGGCGCGTCTGCCCAGACATCACAGACGATTGGATTGTTCACCACGACAATGCACCCCCTCACACGTTGCTTGCCACTGTCAAAGTTTTGGCTAAATGTAACGTGGCAATTCTCTCGCAAGCCCCCTACAGCCCCAACTTCACTCCTATCGCCTTTGTTTTGTTCCCCCGGATCAATAAATACCTGAAAGGGAAAACGATTCCAGCGATCCAGGCAGCTCGACAAGGTCCCTTAATAGCCTTGCGCACGAAGGCTTTCGGGGTGTCTATAAACAATGGAAAAAACGCAGGCAGCTGTATGTTGATGCCCAAGGGTTATATTTTGAAGAATTTTAGTTCGCTGTACAAAAATGTTTAATAAATTTTCTATTCTCAGACCAGTCTTGAAACTTTTTAAACACACCCTCTCTCTCTCTCTATATATATATATATATATATATATATACAGACTTTCAGTCATTGCTGGAAATGTTCCTGAAACATTTGGAATCTGAAAAGGTATGCCAGTTGCTTGCTAGACGCTGCCAATGGTATATTTGAGTACTTATTGTAATTATTATGTCAATAAAACACTCGTTTTCATTTTCTCTGCATTTCTTGTTTTTCGCCGAAACTTTTCATTTCCGACCCCACATTACTAAGCTAAAATTGCTTCTTTATGTGTACCTTACCTCCCCTTACAGTTTGGCCATGAATTTGAGGACACTCTGAATATATAAATGTGAACATTTGGAATTTTTTTTTTACTTCTCCATTTTGAGCAAGCTACTTCTACTTCCATGTTTGCAGACTTTACCTTCAGATTAAAATAATAAAACTTTATAAAAAATCACCAGAAAATAAAACAATACACAGGACACGTTTCGAGCTAAAAACATAACTACTCGTCATCAGCTACAGCAAACACGTGTCCACAAGCAAACAAGGTAAAAAATGAACTGAAGGTAAAGAATGTTGCAAAGAATGTGACAGATAGCGCTAGCTGAAAGAGGCACTAGCAGAAGTAAAAGGTGTTGCCAAAAAAATAGAAGAGAAATTGATAAGGAAAAATGGAAATAAAGAAGGAAACAAAATTTTAAAAAAAAAAGAAAAAAAAAAGAAGTAAATTGAAAAATATAATAATAAATAAAGAAGTATAAAAGAATAAAACAAGAAAAATCAAAAGATCCTTTTATTTATTTATTATATTTTTTTTTTAACAAAAAAATGGGAGGTCATCTCCCATCATCTTCTTTCCTATCTCCAGCGTGGAAATTACTTTTGTAATTCTTTTCCTTTTTCTATTGTTTCTTTTCTTTTTATTTTGTTAAAAAAAAAAAAAAAAAGGATCTTTTGGTTTTTCTTGTTTTCTTCTTTTATATTTCTTTATTAATTATTATATTTTTCAATTTACTTCTTTTTTTTTTTAATTTTGTTTCCTTCTTTTATTTCCATTTTTCCCTATCAATTTCTCTTCTATCTTTTTGGCTACACCTTTTACTTCTGCATGTGCCTCTTTCAGCTAGTGCCATTTGTCGCATTCTTTGCAACATTCTTTACCTTCAGTTCATTTTTGATCCTGTTCGCTTGCGGACACGTGTTTGCTGTAGCTGATGACGAGCTATTATGTTTTTAGCTCGAAACGCGTCCTGCATATTATTTTAATTTATGGTGATTTTTTACGAAGTTTTATTATTTTAATTGCTTCAAATCGCCAGTTTTCGGTGTTGTTTCGCTTTACCTTCAGATAATTCAGTTTAAAAAGCATATTCAAAAACAGTTTTTTTGCTGTTTAAAAAATATTTTATTTATCAATTCTGAGTGTTTTCCATCTAATGATTATATTGTTTTAATTCTGGAAAACTTATTGTAATCATGAACAGCATGTGAGATTTCAGAGAGTCTGCTGTAACAAACATTTAAAAAACAAAAAGCCTTTACAGTCTCTAATTTAAATTTGATAATTTTTACTCAGCCCTTGATTTTATGATAACTATGGGTGGGATCCAACTCAGACTTACTTCCCGGGTTACACAACATAGGTGAAAGCCATTTTTATGTAACTCCAAAAGGTTTGTCATATTTAACATATATCAGGACGTGAGTTTCAAAACTCGCCTTATCCAAAATTTTAAAAAATCATGTTTTCTCTATCAATCTATTCTATTGGATTGCATTATTGAATCATGCACCAAAAAAACACAGCAATCTGAAAAAAAAACTAGTTTTATCGTGTCCTTCTGGCATTGTAAAATCTTGGTTTACAATGAAAACTAATGGACGCAGTCAGATGTTTTTCGCAATTTCCCAAAAATTGATTTTCTGGTTAAGGTGAGTTTTGAAACTCACATCCTCATATATTTTTGGACTGACCATTGATAACACCAAAAATCATTTTTATATCATAAATATCTAAAACGTATTGAAACAAAATTTTGAAATATATTAAAAGTGACATTTTCAGATTAACCGCTTCACCGGTTAAAGTGCATATTTTGATTACAGATCTGCTAAATTTGTGTTTTAAATTAATTTATTATGTTTTTTAAAGTTAATTTATTGATGAAGTTTTAGTTTCATTCTGGAATATCAGCGGGAAACAAATGCTAAATTATTTATATTAAGTGAAAATGAATTTATCCTCCACAGTCAATTTGCAAGCGTTAGCGATAGTTTAAAAATATTTCATGCTTGAAAATCATTTTAAAAGGCATGAACAATCATTAAACTGAGATACAATTTCAAACAATTTATGTTTGACAGTACATTTTTTTGTCAGTAGCATTTTTTAAATCTCCAATAGCAACGTTTATATTTCTAATGTGTAAATTACAAATAATTATTTTATATAGGAATGAACTGGATGGGCTGTACTGTAAAAGCAATGAAGCATAGAGGTCTGAAGGGATAATGAACCCTTGACTGGAAAAAGGCTGTTGTAGATTTTTCGGATGACGGTATCTGATGCCATAAACTGAGTTTTGGTATGATGTTATTTTTTTTTTTCTTTTTATTATTTTAAATAGAAGTAGTGAAAGGAATGTATTTTAAGTGAAATGAGTGAAAGGTATATATATATAAAATAGATGCATTATGGATATGGTATGGGAACAATATTTGGCGATTTATCACCTGCGTCGAGCTAGAATAAAAGTACCATTTTATTTTATTTTATTGTATTTATTTATTTATTTATTTATTCATTCATGAAATTATTATTTAGTATGGAAAATTAGTCAAGACAAATGCTGAACTATTTATATTGTTTTAAATCAAAAAGAGTTATTCTTCCTCCATAATGGGGGGCAAAGGGGGCAGTCACCCCGGGCACAGAAATTGAGGGGATGCCAAATTTATACTACAAACCCCATTTTTTCTTTTCTTTTTTTTTGTAAAAAAAGTTACATATTTGAAATTTTTTTCCCCCAATAAAAGTATGTTCATTTTTTGTTTCAAAGACATCATTTCATCTAGCATGGTCCCTTATCCTGCACCCAAATACAAATTTACGAATAAGGACTTCTTTCTGTTCAAAACTTGTTTTCGGTGTTTGTCTTAGTCTCTTTCGTTAACCTTCTCTTTTCTGAGCCTGTAATTTTCATTCTGTGCTTGTGACAAGAACATATGTTCTCAAACTAGCATGGGGTTTTCTTCTGGGAATACAAAAGGGTTGCAATCTGCTATACTGTACTATTAGGTACATTTTTTCTACACTAATTTCACAGATTCTCTTTGCCAAAATCTAAGTGCAATTTTCTCGTATGTTATTTAGTTGTTTTGAGTTTTTGAATTAAAATTAAAGATAAAGTTCCAAAATAAATGCAAAATGTGTATTCAATAAAATGTATTTCTGTTTCTGCACTTTTCAATTTTGTGACACTAAAGAAAAAGTGTGCATTTGTGTGTGTGTGGGCAGGGGGGCAAATTGAAACTTTGCCCCAGGTGCAGTTTTCTCTTTGCATGGTGCTGAATCTGACAACAGAATCAACGATGCAATTCCTATATCTCTACTTCAGTAATGTAGAAAATGATAAAAGTATGCGCAGTTATTTAGATGTGCATTCGAATGGATATATGAATAAAACAATGGATGAACTTTAAAAATTTGTGGACAAATATGGTGCTTAAAAAGACACGTCAAAAAAAGATATCTGATCCCCCCCCCCCCCCAAAAAAAAAAAAAAAACAATAGTTTTTTTTACTTTCTTTTTATACTAATGAATGCAACCTGCTAGTAGTTTAATGAGAAATCGAGATAAAATTTGATGAAAATAAATTTGGTTCCTTCATTTTCATGTTAAACATATTTTAAAATACTTTTAGTGCATAAATAAGAGGATGTATACAGAGAAAAACAGAACTATAGATTATTTACAGCATTTGAAAAATATATCATATTCTTACAAAATGAAAAATCAAATTCCGCAATACATACAGTATTTATTGCAGAAATCAGTTCTCTTGTTTGAATTTCTAATCCTCTAATGGCCCCTTTAATTTGTTCTTCATTTTCAGCATCATGAATGAGCTCTTGTTTATCTTGGAGAATGGTTAAGGCAGCCTGCAAGTCATAATTATCAGATTCAGTTTTTTTATAGTTAATTCTTTATAGAAATGAGTAAGTTCAAACAATTAGAACAGTCATTAAATTTCATTAATATCATTCAAAATGATAAACAAGAATGGAAAATCATGAAAAGTCCAGCATATATTATTAAACACTTTTCCACACATTCAGTAACAGTTTCTAAATAAAGAATTTGGAAAACAAATAACGCATTAGAAAACCCAATTTCTGCAATTGCTATCAGTAGTCGGAAAAATATCCAAATTGTTTTGCTCAGCCCTGTATATTATTTATACCGGGTGTCCCAAAAAGGACTGACTGATTTAAAAATTCAATAACTTGCAAACGGTGACAGATATTTAGAAATTACTTGCAGGAGGGTTATGCATAAGGTCAAAAGTTTTATTACAGTGATTTTCGATTTTAGGTCGAATTACAAATAATAGATGGCACTGTAAGCAATAGTCGCTAAATACAGGCTCGATTTTTGGTCCTTTCTCTTGATCCATGCAGAAAAAGGAGATGGAAATGTATTATCTGGGCCACGAAGTACCAAAAATCGAGCCTGAATTTAGCATCTATTGATCGCAGCGCCATCTATTGTTTGTAATTCGAACTAAAATTGAAAATCACTGTAAAAAAAACTTTTGACCTTATGCATCACCCTCCTGCAAGAATTTTTTAAATATCTGTCACCGTTTGCAAGTTATTGAATTTTAAAATCAGTCGGTCCTTTTTAGGACACCCGGTAGATTTGTATGTATACTGCATAGTATGCTAAAAGTTAGTTCAATGACAAGCATTAGCAGGGTTGAAAGTCCCCATTCAACAATTTCCGTCAAGAAAGAATAATGTACTTGAGATCTTTTGCTCAGACCTGTATAGGATTTATAGAATTTATAAAAACATCAAGTAATATGCTCAAAATTGTTAAATTTTAAAAGGCATACTACCCCTGAGTTTCCAGCTATTATTCTTCATAGGCAGTACTGTGTGTCCTTGTAAACGAATGATAAATTATGTGCACATCAGATTCTACAGTAAGCACCTTGTGGTGCACTTCAATGATATATATCAATTTCAATATGTTTAAAGTAGTGTAATATCATTAAAATACATAGCAAATGATTTTTCACAATAGGTCGTCATGTAATGGAATTTTTTTGAGTGTCCCTGTAAATGAAACTTAAATGCTACACACTTCATTTTCTATACTGAACATGGCATAGTAAACTCCAATAGCATATATTAGGCAATCTGGCTTTATTTACGCGAGTTAGAGCAAAGACAAACCGAATTCATAAGTTTTAAATAAGTACTATCTGACTGAATGAATAAAACTAATTTTATAGTCAATAATTTTCAGAATTGTAATTGTTTTACGTATATATGTAATTCTTAAAAACTGAAAGAAGTTTACAATTCATAAAAAATAAATATATAAATAAAACATACTTGTAAAAGGATTCAAAAAAAGTTTCGAAAGATGACTGTGTAACAATTTCATTTTATTTTATTTATTAATGGCTTATCAAAAAGGAGTGAAAATAAACATTCTGCAAGATGGATCAAATTCACTCTTATAGGATAAGTGCATTTTCAGTACCAGAAAGAAGTGAAAAATAACTCCGTCTGAGTTAAAAACGCTAGATTTTTTTAAGAGAATAGAAAAATTCTAAGGAGTGCAAAAATTTTAAAGGACTTACCATATTTTTTCATGTATTATGTCACGTCCTAGTGTATCAAGCACACCCGCCCTATTTTATAACACTTTATTTAGAGAGAAAACGGATTTCATTCTATTAAAATCTAATAGCTTGTGTCAAAATTGCTCAATATTCACGGTGCATAACTGGTTTCACAAATTTTAATACAAAATTGCCACACAACTATTTTATGCAGTGACCAACAGTCATATAGATATAGGACAGTCAAATGCCAAATATTGATCATGTATTACAGTAGAGTACTGATTATCCAAGTCCCACTTAACCGAGTTATTTTCTTCTGACGGACTGATGGCTTCCATTATTATGAAACAGCCATTATAAATGAACTGTTAGGTGACAATGAAAGAGCAGTTGTAAAAAGTTAGAACTCTGATTCTCCGGTCAGAATGGAAAAAAAATTATGGCCATTTTTTTTCCATTCCGACCAGAAAATCAGAGTTCTAATTTTTAATGACTGCTCTTTCATCTTCACCTAACACTTCATTTATAGTGATTGTTTCATAATAATGGAATCCATCAGTCTGTCAGAAGAAAATGATTCATTCCAAAGAATAAGTTTGATTGAAAAAAGTATTTAATACTTTAAATCTAAATCGGAAGGAGAAGCTGCACCTGCAATTTTCATGACACTAACAGAATCACATATTTGCCAATTTGTACGGTTTTGTTACCGCTAAAATTTAATAAAAAATTTTGCCATATTTAATCGCTGACAATTGTTACATTTCAGCAAAATTTACTGGTAAGTTTTAGTGGTAAGAAAAAATCTTAGAAATTGGTAGCTATGCAGTAGCATAATATTGCAGCAAAATTGACATTCAACAAACAAAGAACTATCAAGGGCTTTTTCAAAATAAATAATTTCATTCCCTGTTTTTCTTAAAAGTAACAGAAATAATATACTTGATGAAAACAGACTTGATCTAACAGAAATATACATCAAAGAAATGTTATGTACCATAAAAATACATGAATCAAGTGAAAATTTATATTTTATCTCCTTAGTGGGTGACGATTTGTGTAAATCTGGTTTATCCGAGTTTTTTGCTTATCCAAGGTGAGCTTGGTCCATATTAAACATATAATCGGGACTCTGCTGTACATGCACCTAGATCTTAAAAGTAAATTTCGAAGGGTGGCATATACCAGAAAATACTGTAATTTCATTATTTTTCTATAATGGCAGTAGTTCCTTCAACATTACCTCTATAAACGCGAGAAGATATTTATTTTACTTCCTTCAAAGGTTAACCCTTTATGTACTGAATTATGAATTCATTAAAATTATATCTTCTAAAGCATTTCTCGTGAATTTTTGAAACTACATTAGAAGATTTACATAATCATTTAATAAATTTTAGAAGGATTAAAGGATTTAGAAGGATTCATTAAAGAATTTATAGGGGATTTTGTACACTATTTATAACCCCACTCAAATCTTTTATTTTAAATATTTTTCTTAGTATTTTGTAGAATTAGGAAATGTACAAATATAATGTTCTTATAATAGAATTATATAAATATTTCCGAATGGAAAAATCCTCTCGTCCCCCCCCCCCCTTTCCATCCTCCAATGCCAAGAAAGCTGAAAAGATGCAAAGGCAAAAGAAATCATCCTTTTAAAATTATTTTTGTTTTGTGTAACCAAGAATGCTTTTGGAACAAAGATAAAGTAATGCATCTATAACTCATTCTAAACTGTATTACAACTAATCGATGTATTAAAGAAATTTTATAACAAGTTGTTTTAATGGTACTTATAAGTACTGTCAGTAGATAAAGGGTAATCTCTTCCAACCCTTACTTGCTTAAGCAATATTATTCACAGTGTAATATACGTTTCCATTCTCTACTATTGTATACTTCAATTAAATCATTGTTCAATGCTAAATTATATTTCGTGATAGTTTAAAGTGTTTTTAAGGAGTATTTTGTTTTTTAACGAGTTCTAAGCACTCTTCGTTAATTTTTTCATTTCTAAGGAGTTTCTTAGTAATCTAAAGGGACTATACAAGCCCAGATTTCTTAATATTAGGCAAGGAAGACTTCCTGTCAAAAAAATTCATTTACAGTAGAGACAGCGTTAGTCACTTATTACTTTCTTCTATCTTTACAAGAAGAAAGTATTGGATTCATGAAAAATTTTGAATTCCGGTTTTTGACGGATTTACCTGTTTTAGGGGTCAGAGGTCCCAAAAAACATATTTTTACAAAATGTCTGTCTGTCTGTCCATATGTGTCTCAAATTTTGCTCTATCTTGAGAACTAATGAACAGAATTTAATAAAACTTTAGATTCAATTAGTCCATGATATAAATTGGTGCTGATTACTTTTTGATGTAAATCGCTCAACAGGTGGCGCTGCTATGCAGATTTTTTTACAATTTCTGCAGTATCTCTATCTCAAACACTAATACACAAATTTTCATCAAACTTCAGATTTAGTCAGAAGTTTATATAAACTGTTGCTGATTAGAATTTGATGTAAATCATATAACTGGTGGCGCTGCTATGCTGCATTTTTCAGAAAAAGTATTAACATCTATGAGATAGGAGAAAGTTTTTAGATCAGGAACCGGCAGCACTGACAATCACCTCATCGAGTTCACAGGTGAAATTCTAAGACTAGTTAAATCTCGATTTGCATATTTCAGTGCAATCGGTCTGCCAAGTCAAATCTTGGTGGAAAACACCTGAAAACCTGATTTTAGCGATTGCAGAAAAACACAATGGAAAATCTGCGAGTCAACTGCTAAAATCAGGTTTTCAGGTGTTTTCCACCAAGATGCAACTTGGCAGACCGATTGCACTTTAGTATGCAAATTGCGTTTTACCTAATTCTGGAATTTCAGCCATGAACTCGAGGTGATTGTCTGTGCTGCCATCTCACGGTCTATTTGGGAATGTCATATCCGTCTAGTTTGTTTTTAGAATAGAAAAAAACTTTGTAGCATAAAATATTTCAATGTTGCAGATTCACGGCCATTTTGAGTGTTTGTGTGCATCGTGAAGTTCACTGTTTTTGTAAATCATATATAATTGAATTGTTACACCTTAAAAAAATGTTTGGCGATATAACACTTGCATCCAGTTAATGGGAAATACCCTAAAATTTATGTATTAATTTCTAATTAAGTTCTGTAATTGCTGTGAAACTTGCAATACCGTGATAAGCTTCAAAAAATCTATTACACAGCAATCAAAGTCTATTGACAGAAATTAGAGCATGGACAGACAGAGAGACAAACCAAATTCATTAAACACTTTTCAACTATGTTGGAAAGTGTTAGGAATGGGATGCTTTCACCCTAGTTTAAAGAAGTAGCTCTCTATCACCCATAAATTGTCTAATTAAATTCATTTAACTCTTTATCTACTGATGGTATTTATAAGTACCATTAAAATAACTTGTTATAAAATTCATTTAATACATCGATTAGTAGTAATACAGTTTAGAATGAGGTATAGATGAATTACTTTATCTTGTTCCAAAAGCATTATGGGTTACACAAAACAAAAATATTTTTAAAAGGATGATTTTTTTTGCCTTTGCGTCTTTTCAGCTTTCTTAGCGTTGGAGGAGGAGGGGAGGAATTTTTCATTTCGGAAATATTTCTATTGTAAGAACATTATATTTGTACATTTCCTAATTTAAAATAGTTAAAATAAAAGATTTGAGTGGGGTTATAAATATTGCACAAAATCCCTATAATTTCAAATTTAATGAATCCTTCTAAAATCTTTCTAGAATTTATTAAATGATTATGTAAATCTTCTAATGTAGTTTCAAAAATTCACAAAAAGTGCTTTAGAAGATAAAATTTTCATGAATTCATAATTCAGTACATAAAGGGTTAAATCAACAAATCTTCTAAAATCAGAAATTTAACCTTGTCAGAACCGATTTTATTTTGTTATTATTTTTATTTATTTATTTATTTTATTTTATTTATTTATTTATTTATTATTTTTGTTTTATTTATTTATTTATTAGGGGAGGGAGAGGGGTGTGCTTTTTAGTTTAAAAAAATTTAAAGTAGCTTTCCAAATCAAAAAGTTAAGGTTTGCAAAAATTTAATGAATTGTCACTTAATGAAATTTAACGAAAATACCTATTTTGTGTTCTATTAATATGACAATTGGCAAACGAAGAATTTTTGAAGATGTTTGGAAATACAATGAAACTTCCATTTAATGAAGTCTCATTGTTACACTTAAATACTTCGTTATGGAGAAAACTCGTTAAATAGAAATCAACTCAAATTCATGAAATTTGTATAATAAAATACACATGCATAAAATGAAAATTGGAAAAATGTATTTTAATTCGAGCAGTAACTTTTTTTATGCAATGCAGACATATGAGAAAAATATAATTAGAATAATGTCTAAAAAAAAACCATAATAAAGAGAGGTAAATGAGAACTGAAGCGTAGTATCACTTTTCTCTTTTTTTCTCAGTATTTCAATTCCTTAACTTTAAAAAAGTCTGTAATATTTCTTTGTACAGATTTCTTATAAAAAATACATTGTTCATATAAATTTTCACATTTTTGTTAAGTACCCAAACAATTCATCTGTAACATTCTCGTGAAACTGGAATTCGCTTCTTATTGTATCGGAGGATTTTAACATTTCTTCTTTTGAATGGAAATGATTATATAAATAAATGCAGTCGAAGATTTTTATAACGCAATTCTCCATATAATGCACAACTTCTCAGATGTAAACAATGATTTTTGCAAAGCACCTACATTTTCACATTGTAAAATATTTCTACTCTCTAGAGGACTCAATTTGATACATTAGTTCAACTTTATCTTCTAATTTAAGACCTTTTTAATGATAAAAAATGCTATTAATACAATAAACATTTTTGAAAATGTCTAATATAAGGGATGGTTGTGTCAGTTATATTTGGATCGTGTTTATAAAGTAAATTTAACAATATCTGACCTATAGTATGCAAAAATTTATAATTTGGATAACTCTTGGTAACAAGGAATGCAGTATAAAGATATTCTAATGTTTGATATGTTTTGATGGGATCCATAAAACTCAAAATTCTATATAACGCACAACCTTGTGTTTTTAGGTTTGCATTATAAAGATCTTCTACTGTAATTTCATTTTCATACAATCCGCTGAAATAAATTGATACATCCATTGCAACTGCAACCTCTCTGTTTGAATGATGTAGTCACATGTAAGTGGAATAAACTTTGTTATATAGAATATATTTTTCATAATATGGAAATTAATTTGCATGCTAATGGTGTTCAAAGTTAAGGTTCAGCAGAAAATTTCATTAAGTACAAAACTTCGTTAAGTAGGGAATCAGTTAAGTAGGGAATTAAGTTGTCATCAGACATACATCTGTGCACATAATTTTTTCTTGTCATTCTAGTCTATCAGAAAATGAGTGAAATATCGATTGAAAAATTCCATCTTTACATTCATAAAACAAGTTAGATTAAATAAAAGTGTATACAGTAGAAGATCTTTATAACGCAAAGCTGTGAGTTATATAGAATTTTGCGTTATATGGATCACATCATTAAATTCACCTTGTAAACATGGCCAAATATGTCTGAAACACATCAAAATACATTAGAATATCTTTATGCTGCATTCTTTTTTGTACCAAGAGTTATCCAAATTATAAAATTTTGCATACTATAGGTCAGACACTGTTAAATTTACTTTATAAACATCATCCAAATATAACTGACACAACCATCTCTTATATTAGACATTTTCAAAAATGTTTATTGCAATAATAGCCTTTTTTTTTCTGTAAAAAGGGCTTAAATTAGAAGATAAAGGTGAATTAATGTATCAAATTTAGTCATCTAGAGAGTAGCAATATTTTACAATGTGAAAATGCAGGTGTTGCTTACATGTAAGAAGTTGTGCGTTATATGGAGAATTGCGTTATAAAGATCTTCTACTGTAATAAATGAATAACAAGTGCATTGTGCCTCTCGGCACTACATATTTTCTTATTTTAGATGTGGCATCACATGGTGTTGTAATTTCCCACACTTTTTTTAATAAACATGAAAAATAATAAAGAAAGCATATTGAAGGGGAAAAAAATAATAAGAGATGAGAATTAATAAAATTTACCATGATAATTGTTTTAGAAGAACAAATTTCACATTCAAACGACTTGCTGAAAGTGCTGCAGTCTCTTTTAAAGATCTCTTTTAAGTCATTTTCGAGTTTCTGAAACACAATCAAAACATGAATATCAATGATTTTTAACCAAAATAATCAAACATTAATTTTCGGTAAAATAAATTTATTTGGGGAAAAAGACAAAGTTAAAAAAGTGATCCCAGGCTGGAAACACACTATGATGTATCAAATTTAATTTGATAACACAACTTATGCACTTTAGAAAATAAAAATAGATACTTTTGAAATTTATTCCCACTATAAAGAAAAAAGGATGTGATAAACACACTCATTTTGTCAATAAGGGACATACAAAAAGATCTGACAAAGTGGGTTTGTAATATAAACACAAAAGAATTTGATAAAAAATTACAGCGTTGTGCAGAAATGAAAAGCAATTAATTGCAGGAGTTACGTTTTCATCTGTGATATACATTTTTAACACTTTCCGACATAGTTGAAAAGTGCATATGAATTTGGTTTGTCGTCTGTCTGTCCGTGCTCTAACTTGTGTAAATAAAGTCAGATTGTCATGAAATGGATAGATGTTATTGGAGCTTACTATGGCATGTTTAGTATTGAAAGTAAAGTGCTCTTACGGTTCATTTCCAGAGATTCTCAAAACAATTGTGTTACATTATAGTCTAATGGGAAAAATCGTTTACAATATATTTTAATGATAAGTATAATTGCTGGAAGTGCATTTTAAAAATTTAACTTTTTTTTTTTGCATATTTCTTGGTGTATAAAAATTCTATAGATCATATGCGGGGCTAAACAAAAGATCACAAGTACAGCAAAACCTCCCTAAAGCGACCAAGTTCCGTTCCAATAAAAATGGGTCACTCCGAGAGGTGGTCCTCCTAATGGAGGTCATGTTTAAATCTAGATTTTAATTGTTGGAAAAAGATAACAATTAATGTTACTAAAATTTATTTTTCATATTAGGAAAAAATATGAAAATTTAAGTATCAAAACAAAAGTTAATTACACAAGTTAATAACTATAGAGTTTAAAAAATGAATACATTGACGTTTGCTTAGATTTTATGGTTTTATGTTTTATAACTTTTATTTTCAAGTCCTTTCGAAGTTCAGTAAATAAATGCAATTTTTTTGGACAGGAACAATTAATAACGATTACATTAATTTATTTCATTGAGAGTTTTCTGACAGAATAGGGCAGGGGAGTTTATTGACCGCCACTCTTAATTTATCACCAGAGTTAAATTTATTGTCTTAAAAGGCACGAAGAGGTTTAAACACTTAAAAGTTACCGGAATTAAAAAAGTTCTAAACTTAGTTTATAAGTTTGATGAATAATGCGCTCTCCAGAATTATTTTTTTAATAAAACCTTCTTCAAGTGACCATGAAAAAATGGAATTTGTTTCATTTCCTTCAGAGAAATGGGTCGCTCATGGAGGGAGTTCAACTGGGATGGTCTCTGAATGGAGGTAAAATTAGTATTGAGCCTATGGGAATAAATTTCGTTCCATGGAAAAATGGTCGTTCAGGGAGGTGGTCGCATAGGGAAGTTTCACTGTACTTTTAGGTTTATTTATGGAAATTTGCCGAATGACAATTTTCAACTGTTCTATGCATTTAATAGAACTAACTTTTAGCGTACTCTGTAGCATACAAATGTATAGAATATATACAGGACTAAACAAAAAAAGTAGGATACGTTTCCCAATATTGATGGCAATTGCAGAAATGTGTTATGAAAAATCTGAATTGTTTATTTAGACATCTTTCACTTTAGTAAATTGTAAAGCTTTGTTACATTATTCAGAATGTGTTGGAAAGTGTTTTATAATGTATGCTGGACACATGATTTTTCATTCTCGTTAAAAATTTTAGTGAATTCCATGGTATGTATAAATTACATATCACATACAAAGCTGCAAAAAAGAATTTGTCAGCATTCCTGTCTATGATTGTTAAATGTTTAATATATATTTTTAATTGTGTTATGCATTTTCCTGGTGCATTATCTTTAAAAAAAAAAACCCAGCAAAGTTTGCAATTTTTTTACCAGTTACACTAGCTTTTGCTTTTTACCGAGTGTAAAGATGCAGTAAATTTTACATAATCAAGTTCAGTTCCAATGTCAAATTTATGCATTGCAACCTTTTTTCTTTGTAAGTCAGATTTAGGAAAATGTTGCCATAACATTAGGTGTGATTTTCAAGGTAAAACTATTTTCATTTGTATTCTAAAAAAAGTAAGTAATGCTGTCACTGTCAAATAATTTTTTGTGACTGGGGATCTTTGTTCGTTAATATTAAGAAAACTATTGCATACAATAATATGAAAATCGGTGGTATTATAAGAGAAATGTTTCATAAACACGCTGATGCAGACAGTTTTCAAATCAAATAATTATTAAGATGCAACTTGGCACAGTATAATAAATTTAAACAACATTAAAAATGCCAGAATATGTAGACTTTAAGCAGACTAGTTTGGGTCGCATTTAGCATACTGCCCTCAGTGCTATCGAAACTAGTCTGCTTAAAGTCTACCCATTCTGGTGTTTTTAAAGTTGTTTAAATTTATATTTTAAGAGATATTTAATGTTAAAGTTAGTCAAAATCGTTTTATTAAAGTTTTATAGGAGCAAAACTATGCATAGGAATTTAATCATTTTTAGATCATTTTATACATTAGAGGTTTCTGGTGTGCACACTGCATTAAGTTTTTTAATTTGATTCATTTTTTGAGGATTTATTTCCATTTTAAATTCAAATTTTCAGCATTTCGAGCGATATTTTTTACATATTTTAGAAAGTGATATTAATTTAAACTGTTGCAAATTTTAAAAACAGTGCAAAGAATGATATTGCCTTCAAATAAAAATATTATTTACACGTGGCTATTATAAACTGAACAAAAAGTTTCAAATTAGAATTAAATTATTACCTGTTAAAAGTAAGAAAATACTGAAAATTATGTCATAAGAATTATATTTACACTTGAATTTTAAAATAAAAAAATCATTATTATGCGTTAAAAGTCATAAATGGAGGAAGTTATGTCATTTAAAATGGACAAATAACAACGCAATACAGTTTAAATTAAAAAATATATTTGTGCAAGACATTTATTTCATATTTTGATGTATTCTTTTCTACTATTGTTGTGAATTCTAAGACAGTGCAAATAATATTTCCTTTCTAACAACAAAAGTATTTTCACGTGAATAAGGGAAAAAAAACTTTGGTGACAATTATGTCTGATTTAAAATAATACATTTAAAATGACTTATTTAAAAGAACTTTCTTATAGCATTGTTAAAAAATATCGGGAGACATTAATGACTCTATTTACTTAAATCATTTTACATTAGCTTATTTTTAGATTTTTAACTAATTTTTTAAATCAAAGACAAAAACAGCCATTGCATTTTTTAACAGCAGCTGATGTGGTTTTAAAAATCCCCAATAAAAGGAAAACCAATGGAATTCCATTTACAGAGAGATCACCACTGTTTTTTAAAATTATAATTTAATCTTTTTAAAGCTGATCAAATTAGCATGCTTTTAGAATCTGGGGTGTCTGAATGGGGGTTGACAAGTGTATGTAGCTCGTAGGGGGCAGAGCCCCATAGTACTTAAAAAAAAAAAAAAAAGAATCGGAATAATATATGACACATGATTTGAAAATTTCACAACTGACTAAAAAAGTGTCTAGGCTTGGAATCAGACCCAGGTTTTAATCACACGCAAAACGTTGGTTAAATCAGTTGCAAAAACTTTAACTAATGTGGCATATGTTACTCTAATAGTAATTTTTTAAAAAAGTAAAAAAATAAAAATAGTTAAGAACTACTCTTTTATAAATATTCAGTGTTTACCATGAAAATCACATCTAATGTCATGGCTGCAATTCATGATTATTCCATTGCCGCACATTAAATTGACTCTACCAAGCTCGATTATGAATAAATCACTGCTTTTTATAAAAATATGGCAATCAGAAAGGAAAGAAAACATTATTCTAACTATTATTTCTAAATTATTTTTTCAGTGTGTAGTTTTAATTTATTTTATATCATACTATTAAATAATAAAAGTGTATAGTATATATTTTTTAAATGATTACACTCTCTATTTTTTATTTTCAAGAATTTAAACGTTTCATTGTTGTTGCTTCACCCTCAGTTGGCCTTTATAGGGCAGCATGGTTTGGCGCACCATTAAATTTATTTTTAACTCTTATACAATTGTAATAATAAAAAATATTGGGTGATTGATCACCTGTGGCAGGCTAAAGTGCCCGCCACAGATAATAAAATGTATAAAATAAATTAATAATTTGTAATTAAGTTATAAAAATATTAGAACATTGCATTGTTAATGGACGCACATATTTGTACAGTCATGGAGAAAAAAAAAGTAAACACCCCCTACTAACTTCTCAACAAATTATCATAGACGAAAGTTACTGATACCGAATGATTGGAAATAAAGCCTACTTTTAAATGACTTATATAAAATTTGCTTAGGGGTCCATCTACATATTAAAACAAATCCAAACTTCCTTTTTTTCAGTGGGAATACCCAATTTTAACGAGATATTTCAAATCTTTGGTTCAAACTATGCTTAGACACCAAATTTGAAGTCATTTGAATCACAAGTTTTTGAATGATAAACATTCAAAATTGAGTGCTTCTAATGTTAAATTACATTTTCATATTTTTATTCATATCTCCTGAAATTATATTCCTAATGTGCTAATTTTTTGTGTAGCAATAATACTAATATACCCAAACATAAATATGTTGAATTTGCAATTTTTATAATTTTATGATATGAATTGTGAAATTAATATCCGAAAAAATTATGAATTGCAACTTACAATTTTTTTTGATGGATTTAGATTTATTAAGTCTTGCTTTATGGAAATCCAAAATTTCACATTTTTCTTCCAAATAGTTTTCAAATTATGCTTAAAAAATGGCAAAATGGTAGTTTAAGGGGCCGTCTATAATAGAAGTGACTAGATATTTTGAATTTCCTTATATTATCCTTTAATCTGGACAGTTTCATTGATTGCTTGAGTGGCACTTAATTTGCCGTGATCAAGAAAGAGGCTCTCTCGGTCAACAATTGAGTATCGAACTTCTATTTGGATACAGCCCTTAAAATACGCTCATTTTAAAATAATTAATTTCTCGGAAACGCATGGTACAAATTGCATAAAATTTTGTTTTTAGGCTAATTGAAGGGTGTAGAGTTCATTTATGCTCTCAGAATTGTGTACTGCTATTGAAAAAAACAAAGTTATGGTTCATTTTAATATGTAGATGCCCCCTCAGCAAATTTTATATACAGTCAACTCTGTTAAATCCACCAATGTATAATCCACAAATGTCTGTTATCCGCACTACATGTTGGAATGTAAACAATGAAAATTGTCATTAACAGTTCAACTCAAAAGCTAAATTTGGTACTTAAAAAAAAAAAAAAAAAAAAAAAAAAAAAAAAAATCAATTTTTCAATGAATAAATATTTAAATTGCCTTCAGTTACAAAATTTTATCTTGGATCAAAAAGTAATGAATGCCCATAGACTACAGAAAAAAATTATTGACAACAAACCAAAACTACCATTGTGTTGTGTCACTGTTTGAAATAATAAATAATCAGTAAAAATTGTATATAATTTAATTTTTCTTTAATCTTAATTATTAAATTTATTAAACCAATGTTACATTATGTTTTTCTTGTCCATTGTAATTGTAATTTTTGTACAGTTGTTCCTAATTTATAGTCAGACTAGACTTTATAAAATAAAATATAATCAAAAGGATGATCTATAATCTGTAAAAATGTATAATCCACAAAACCCTCGGTCCCTAAGTGTGCGGATTTCACAGAGTTGACTGTACATCATTTAAAAATAGACTTTATTTCCAATCGTTCGGTATCAGTAACTTTCTTCTATGATTATTTCTTGAGGAGTTAGTAGGGGTGTTTTTTTTTTTGTTGTTGTTGTTGTTGTTTTTTTCCATGACTGTACATCATTTTTTACATTTCTGACACATCAAAAAGTGTGTTAAAAATCGATTACAAAATTTCGTCTTTACATACAAAAACCGAATTGTATTATGTGTATTTTTAGAAAAATAATATTTTCCCATGTAAATTAATTACTTTTTTCAAAGATAAACTAAGGGATCTAACTCGCAATTCCTGGGTTATAGAACGTAGGTGAATTTTTTCATCGAACTCTTAATAGATTTTTTGCATTTAATTTGTGCATTTTAAATTACCCATTAACAGCACCAAAAAGTGTTTGTATATCAAATATATCAATATTGTATTCAAATCAGTTATTTATCAATAATGTTTATTTCACTGATTCCATAGTATTGAGTGTCCTAGCTTTTGTTTTCTGTCATATTCAGAATTACTTTTCTTATTCTAGCTGACTTTTTTTTTTTTTTTTTTACTTGTAAATGCACTTTAAATTCAATAAAATCTTTTTTTTTTTAAATTTATTTTTCTATATTTATTTTAACGTGAGCTCTAAAGACGTATAACAATAAAATTCTATTTATTTATATGTAGTCGAATGCTTGTATTTTAGACTAAGATGAAAGAAAAAGGTAATAAATCGAACATTCTATGATGATCATGTTAAGATAAATTTAGATGAAATAATTCAACAAATTCATTTTATCAAGTTGTTCTGCTGGTTTTGGCAAATCGAAAAAGAAAGTACATGTTTTAAAGAATATTTCTTTCTGTTTAAATTTTGAAGGGAAATTTGTAAATACAGTAAAATCTCGATTATCTGAAGTAATTGGGACTGACCCTCTTTCAGAAAATCGAAATTTTCGAATAATTGAAAATGCTTCAATTTTAAGATTAAGAAAAAACATATGCACTATTTCTTATTATTGTAACAAGTGCATAATAAAAATAAAGCAATAGCAAAATAGAAACAAGAATAAATTACCTGAATTTTAATTTTGAAATCAGTACCTTTTACATATATCACAAGAGTTTGAAAAAATGTTTTGTTTGTCACAGTTTCGATTACTTTTGCTTTGAAGCTCTATCACAAAGTTATTTAATATTAATACATTGAAATTATTCCAGAGGGAAACATTCGCCTTGCATACAATATTTCCAATGAAAATCGAATTTTAAAGTAATTGCTTAAAAGACGCAAAGGCAAACATAGTGAAAAAGCAGCATAAGATGGAATATGTATCGTGAGCCTCCAACCTGGGGCAAACACTGTACATCAGTGTTTGCCCCATGTCGGTGGCTCACGATAAATATTCCATCTTGTGCTGCCTTGCCAACATATAATAGTGAGAAATTTTCCTTGCTGGGTATCGTTCCAAGTAATTTAGTCGGTAGAATGTCAGTGCGCTATACTGATGGCCTGGGTTCGAGTCCCGGCTTGGAATCTTTTTCACTATGTTTGCCTTTGCGCCTTTTAAGCAATTACTTTAAAATTTGATTTTCATTTGAAATGTTATTTAATATTATTAGTTCACCAGTATCACAGTCTTTCTGCTGCTCCAACCAAGCCAAACTTTTTGCAAAACATTCAAATGCTTCAGAATTGCTAAGTTGTTCATTTTCTTCGCTCCACTCCGCAGCTTACAGGAGCTCAATTTAAATTCAAAGGAACTCCAAGAAAGGGGATTGAAAATATTTATATGTACTTGTAGCTCGAAAAGGACCGCTTGCACGCAAGGAATATGATAGTAAAAAATAAAAGCTTTCAAAATAGATTTTGCACACAAGGAATGTGATAGTAAAAAAAAAAGCTTTCAAAATAGATTTTGGTTAACCAAAAGTTTCAGTTAAAAGAGGTTCTACTGTATCCTTTGAAAAACTAAAAGCATTAATATTCTAGCCTTCGGAATTGTAAACTTTGATTATTTTCTTTCAAGAAAGCAAAAGTCAAATGTCTTTCAAAATTCATATGCTAATTTGTTTTGTTCGTAATTATGAAAAGTTGAATTTAAAAGCAGAACTTGTCTAATGCAGGGGCATAAGAGACAAATATGAAAAAAAATAATAAAATCTGCCGGAAACTTTTGCTCCTTTGCAACAAAGAGGAAGAACTAGTAATCTCTATCTATCTTTATTTTCAATAATAAATGTACGATTATTTACGTTATAAAGGACAAATGTGTTCGTCTGTAACGCTAATGTCATTTTGATGTTAGCACAGCTGATGATTAAATTTCGTTTTTACTGCACTTAAAATTCTAAGCATCACACATTTTTAATTGTTACACCGTCGAATATAGAAAAAAATGTATACAGTAGAACCCTCGTAATCTGAAATTCCAGTTAATCCAAACCATTTTTATTTTCGAAAATTATACTTGAACACATTAACTGAAAAGATTAACTTATGAAATTTTCGGAATTACAGGATGAATGTCGGGAAAAAAGTGTAGAAGTTAGAATGAAACATAAAATGGCCGTAGAGCAGGTTTTTTATTTTTCAAACAGCTTGAATAGAATTAAGAAAAATACTCAATAATGTAAAAGTAGAACATACCGGGTGTCCCAAAAAGGACTGACTGATTTTAAAATTCAATAACTTGTAAACAGTGACAGATATTTAAAAAATTCTTGCAGGAGCGTTATGCATAAGGTCAAAAGTTTTTTTTACAGTGATTTTCAATTTTAGTTTGAATTACAAACAATAGATGGCGCTGTAAGCAATAGTCGCTAAATACAGGCTCGATTTTTGGTCCTTTATCTTGTTCCATGCGGAAAAAGGAGATGGAAATGCATTATCCAGGCCACGAAGTACCAAAAATCGAGCCTGAATTTAGCGTCTATTGATCGCAGCGCCATCTATTGTTTGTAATTCGAACTAAAATCGAAAATCACTTTAAAAAAACTTTTGACCTTATGCATAACCCTCCTGCAAGAATTTTTTAAATATCTGTCACCGTTTACAAGTTATTGAATTTTAAAATCAGTCAGTCCTTTTTGGGACACCTGGTATGTACATGAATATAAAATGAAAACATGCACTGTAGACCTACTCGTAGATGCCATCTTAAAAAAATATCTCTGGGTTCTAGTCCCGGCTTGAACATTTTTTCACTCAGTTGGAAATATTCAATTCATATGGTAACTTTACCAATCAGTATGATTGTGTTAAAAACAGGTAAAATTTTTAATAATTTTTATAAAGCTATTTTTCAGAAGCTGGCTAATATTAGATACATTATTGAGAATTATTTTTTATGAATATTCCATTATGTTTACATTTTTAAAATGATATTTAAATATATATTTTAAAGGATATTTCTATAAATAAATATTTTTGAATTTGTTAACTGAACATAAATAATTTAAAAGGATACTTGGACTTTTAAGTTTGGTACATTTAAGTCTTTAAGATACTTGGTACATTTAAGTTTTGAATATAGTGAAACCTCCTACACCAGGGTTTGTTACATAATTCCTCATTCATTGAATTGTTATAAACATCAGGAGTGATGAAACAAGGAATATTATTTTTTTTTTCTCCAAAAGATTATCCAGCATGCCAGACCTTAGAATGCCAGATTAGAGGATGTTTATTATGTTACCGAGTGCTTATAACTTGTAATTTTTAGCACACATAATTTACTTTTCTATTTTTAATAGGATTTTGGCTAATCTGAAAATTTTGTAATCCGAATAGGCACTAGTCCCAATTAGTTTGGATTAGCGGGGTTTTAATGTACTTTCAAATTTCAATTTATTTCAAAACTTTTTTGTAATTTGCTTAAAAAATATATATCGAAATTTGCTCATTGTTTACGGTTTGAAAATAAATTTCAAACAATTTTTTTTTTTTTAAATCTATCTCTATCACGTGCGGATGATTATAAAAATTAAATCTGTTTGCATTTAAGACCTTTGCAACAAGCATTTTTTTCAGAATTTTTAAACTTTTATCACTGGTCTTTTAAAACAGAAATTTTTGGATAGATGAATTGGGAAAATGCTTCAATTAAATAAGGTAAAATTTTCAATAAAAAATAACAACTGAAGTGATCAGAATGAAAAAGGCTAATTTTAAATAACAATCTTCAACAATTAATTTAGCTGTTAACTTGTGGTGCAAGGCCAATATGAAAGTATCACTTTTAATAATTTTCAGAACTTTATTTGAATGCATAATTGCTATTTTTCATGTAAATATGATTTTCTTTTTTTTTTTTTCTTTTTTTTTTTTTTTTTTTTTTTGTATTGTTAGTGGGCATTCTGAAAAATAAAAATTCAATGTAAAAAATCTATTAGAGTTATCAATTATTATTATTATTATTTTTTTTTTACCTATATTCTTTAAACCATGGGCAGCCCAGTTTGAACTCTAATATCTCAATTTATCAATTAGTTATATTCTTTTCGATGAATTATATATATTTGAATGTTTCTTTTTAGATAATATAATGACTTTCTTCATCTCAAGATTTATTTTTATTTTTATTTTATTTTATTTTATTTTTTAATTTCTAACGAAGATTGTGTTTGCAAAACTTTAGTCTCTTTGAGCAAGGTTTAACCCTTTATGTACTAAATTCTGAATTCATGAAAATTTTATCTTCTAAAGCATTTTTCATGAATTTTTGAAACTCATTAGACGATTTACATAATCATTTAATAAACTTTAGAAGGATTGAAAGATTTAGAAGGATTAATTAAATTTTAATTTATAGGGATTTTGTGTAATGTTTATAACCACACTCAAGTCTTTTATTTTAAATATTTTTCTTAGTATTTTGTAAAATTAAAAAAAGTACAAATATAATGCTTACAATATAATTATAGAAATATTTCCGAATTGACTCCCTCCCCCCCCCCCCCCCCCAAACGCCAAGAAAGCTGAAAAGATGCAAAGCCAAAAGAAATCATCCTTTTAAAAATATTCTTGTTTTGTGTAACCCATAATGCTTTTGGAACAAGATAAAGTAGTGCATCTATAATTCATTCTGCAGTAGATAAAGGGTTAACTGATTTAAAAGATTTTTAGGGATAAAAAATACTCTACCCTTTGCTGATCATAGCCAACAAATCTGTCTGTTATGAACTTTGATCAAGCAAGATAGAGATTTGATCACCCCCCCCCCCCCCCCCCCCCCCGTCTCATCAAAGAGAGTAATGCTAAAATCTAAAAGCAATAGGAAATGACTTTGTTTGCCTTTATTGCAACCCTCAAGACTGGCACACAATGACCAAAATCGATGTTTTGAGAAAATTGACTTTAAGGATTTAATCAGCCCTTGATCATATAAAAAGAGCTCAAAGTATTTTAGACGTAACTTCTCTTCCAATGCGAATTTTTTAATGGGGTTTGTTTTGGATTTTTCCTAATTTGATTTAATTATAAGCTAATTTTTTAATTGAATTTTGGGCACTTTAAAAGGTACCGGGCCCCTTTAACTAAATTATTATTTATAATAACTCTGCCCAAAAAGACCCATAAAAGTTAGGTTAAATGAAAAGTGAAAAAGAAATTACCTTTAATGTGTCAGCAAGTCGTTTCTTTTCATCTTCAGATTTTGAGGATTCAACTACATTTAACAATAATTTTTCCATTTCAATTATGCATATTTCACTAGCTTTCTGAAATGCAATAATGCAACAATTTTTACACTCAATGTAATGCATATTTACATGTAATTACTACATTAATATATTGGTAACAGATTAATACATGTATTTTTTTTATTATAAAGGATCCTTACTTCTAGACGAGAGTGGAATTTTCTTTTTAAGTCAAATGAATCTTCTTGGGGTAGTTCTCTTTCTTCTGTATTAGCTTCTAATTCAGATTCTTCACCCTACAAAACAAAATATGTTTTTCATATGCTGCTAGAAATATCTATGTAAAAAAGGTTAATTGAAATGAGTACTAAAAATTAAAAACTCTGAAAGTACAAAAAAAATCTTTTTTGTTACAAAAAAAAATATCTTAAATGCCAAGCTTAACAAATGGGAGAACCCTTGAACTGCGAACCCTAATAGAAATAGTTCAAAGAAGAGTAGAAAAGTGTTGCTGTTTGAATATGCCATACGAAATGAAGTGAAGAATGCTGAAAGTGCCAGTGATAAGATGCGCAGCGACTGGGAGCCATTACAGAACTTGTTCTTGTTGTTATTGTTTACATCAATGGGATATTAAACAAGGTGAAAAATATTAAATAAATAAATAAAAGAAATGTTTAAAAATGATAATATTAGGGATTTAAATACTAAACGAAAGGGTTAAGAGCTCAAAACGAATGAAGTGGAAAACACTGTAAGTACCAGAAGGAGTTTTTCTTTTTTTTCGCTCTCTTGAAAAATTTCCTCTTTTGGACTTTCAGTGCTTTCCATTTTTAGTTCTCAAATATGTATCCATAGTGATATGCCACCTGAATTTACATGTTTTCGCTATAATGCGATTTAGGTAAGAGCAAAAAATTGCATGAAACTGTAATTAAGGGACTTTAACGTATTTAAAGAAAATATTTCTTTGATTTTTCAGTTAATAAAAGCATTTTTAGTTGAAAATTTACATTAATAAAGAGAATGAGTGAAAAATTTTCCATTTTTATGATGTCATATTTGAAATGTAAAATTGAAACCTTATTTTATTGAAGCACGAATAATAATTACACACACAAGAGGTTCTTTTATCAAAAATTACATCATAATAAGTAGAAGAAGAAAATGGACAAGAATCATGAGAAAAAACAGCATCATATTTCAAATAAAACGGCCATTTTAAAATCTTTTTGAAAAATGCATGGCACATGAATATCAAAAAGTACAAAAGACAAATCAATATGACATCACTAGATTAATTTTAACACAATTATTCTAATCGGTAAATAAATCATATTAGATATAAATTTCCAACTGGGCGAAAAATGTCCGGACCAAGATTCGAACCAGGGATCTCCTGGCTGAAGCCGCCAGTTCTCTACCATCTGAGCTATCCCAGACGAATCTGGTGGAACTTTTTTCTCCCAACTAACCTTAATGATTATAGCATCTGGTCTGAAACCTGGTTCAGCTCAACAGAATAAATCTCAGGTAATGGAACTCCAGATATTGCTGAATATGTGATTACTAGATTAATTTTAACACAATTATTCTAATTAGTAAATAAGTCATATTAGATGTAAATTTCCGACTGGGCGAAAAATGTCTGGACCAGGGATCTCCTGGATGAAGCCGCCAGTGCTCTACCATCTGAGCTATCCCGGATGAATTTGGTGGAACTTTTGGTGGAACCAGCGATTTCTGGAGTTCCATTACCTGCGATTTATTCTGTTGAGCTGAACCAGGTTTCAGACCAGTCTATAATCATTAAAGTTAGATGGGTGAAAAAGTTCCACCAGATTCGTCCGAGATCGTTCAGATGGTAGAGCATTGGTGGTGTCAGTCAGGAGATCCCTGGTTCGAATCCTGATCCGGACATTTTTTGCCCAGTCGGAAATTTACATCTAATACAATATGACATCATTATTTAAAACTAAAAACTGATTTTTTTTTTTTTTTTTTTACCAATGCTGTGATTATTGAGCATAGATATGAGTTACATGCAGAAGAGAGTTTTCTGTCAAACATCACATTGTGATTAACAGGAAAATAATATAATCAGAATTATCTGATTATAAAACGATTGTGCTGCAGAAAAGATGTGCCATATTTGAAATAAAGTAGTCATTTTAAAACGTTTTTCAATCATACAAAGAGCATGAATGTTCTTAAATATTAATAGAAAAACTAAATTTTTAAATGTTTTCATGTTTCATATAAATTGAAAGACATATTTTTACATGATTAATGAACTGAAAGATTTTTTTTTGTATCTAGGAAAGTTCATATCCTTATGAAAATGTAATGCTGGTAAAAGAAAAAATGAAATATCTTTTAATGATACATGGAGCATCAGTATCAGTTTCGTGCAAAAGATATCTTTATGTAAAAATGACGTTTTGATTAATAGGAAAATATTTTTTCCTTTATCAAGGAGAATTCAATAGGGTACAAATGGTTGAAGATAAAATTCTGACTGTGTTATGTGGTTTGTAACTAATCTAAATTTTAGCACACTATGTAGTTTATGTACAGATCTGTAGATCACATACATGGATGCACAATAGAATTCAAGCACCTTTCCGGTTATACACTATATGGCCAATGATGACTAGTCACTTGTGATTTTAGATGTTTTGTTAAACATCTTGAAAAATACATGAGAAATTATCCTGAAACTCCATGTTTGTAAACAAAATAGTATAGGTCATATATTTCTGCAAAGATGTTTTATCGAAACCACATAGGGGACTGTCAACAAATTGAAAAAGAATGAATATCTTTTGGATGACCCTGTAAAATGTAATGTAGCAAAAGCATTCAAACTGTAGAACATGATTAAGAGGCTTATTGTAATAAACTGTGTTCATTTTTATTAGGATAGTGTGTACACTAGTAGAGAAATTAAGGTTTTCATGAACTCAGTTTCAAATTTCAGCAAGTTTTTTGTTTATAATTTGCAGAGTTCTTAATATAAAAAAATGTTCTTTTCAGAAAATATGACAAACAACATTGTACACAATATCCTGCAACCAGAATAAAAAAAATAATAGTAATTGGATGAAAAATGGGCAGGTTTACTAAATAATGTTTCACTGTGCATGCTCAAATGCAATCAAAATATATTATGCATAATGTATTAACTAAGTGTATAGAGCAACTTTTGGGAAAGTCTCAAAAACATTAACTTGAAAATTCTGAAAATTAACACCGATAGAATAAGCTCGAAATCTGTTGCTCCCAAAAAGAAACAAAAAATGTTCAGCTGTATCCAAATATCTGTTGAATTGTGCTAATATAGCATACATTATATTGCACCTACTACTATATTTGGATATAACCCCTCATCTTTTTGCTTCCTTTTGGGTAACAACGGATTTAGAGTTTATTCTATCGACGATCATTTTCAGAAATTTCAAGCTATGTTTTTGAGGCTTTCACAAAAGTTGCTGTATAGATTTAGCTAATATATTATCCACATTATATTTTTATTGGTTTTGCGCATACACAGTGAAACATTATTTAGTAAACCTGCTCATTTTTCATCCAGTTTTTATTATTATTTAATTCTGATTGCAGGGTATTGTGTACAATGTTGTTTATCATATTTTCTGAAAAGGACATTTTTTTTAGATTAAGAACTCTGCAAATTATAAGCAAAAAACTTGGCGAAATTTTGGGCTGTTTTTATAAAAACCTTAATTTTTCTACTAGTATACATGCTATCCTCATAAAAATGAACACAGTTTATTACAATAAACCTCCTAACTTCTTCTACAGTTTGAACGCTTTTGCTACATTAGTTTTTACAGGGTTATCCAAAAGATATTCGCTCTTTTTTAGTTTGTTGACTGTCCTCTATGGAATTTTGGGGAAAAAATCTTTGCAAAAATATATGACTTGTACTATTCTGTTTATACACCTGGAGTTTCAGGATAATTCCTGATGTATTTTTCAAGATATTTAACAAAACGTCTAAAATTGCAAGTGACTGGTCATCATTGGCCATTTAGTGTAGAAGATAATTGTTGCAATCTAGTTTCATCCTTTCAAACGGTCAAGTTCCATCTCAGTATTCTGGAAGTGTTGCAAAGTGTTTCATAATCTATGCTTGATGCAGTGTTTATAATATACACATGCAAAAGTAAAAAAAAACTAGTTGGATGTGTCAATCCCAAAACTTTCTTCTGTCTCATACGTGTTAGGGACAGTGCATATAGATATATAACGTTATCATTTTAGGGTGGAGGGGGGAATTTGTCTTTTGATATTATTATTTTTTTTTTATCCAACCAAAATTTTCTTTTTTTAGATGTAACTTGGTCATAGTATCATAGTTATCTTTTTTTTTGTGTGTTATCTATTTGTATGAAAATACAAAGTTATTATTAAAATCATAAAATGATTATAAAATTATTTAATTTACAAAATATAGAATACCCCAATGTTTGGCATTCCTGTGCGTCTATAATATGTGCATGCATCTATTATCCGCTGTTCAAGAAACCATATGCCACGTATGTTTAAAATGATACTCGTGTTTACTAGTAAATAACAGAGAAAGAATGTTGTCCACCTATATTGTTGATAAGAAACTACCCACTGTGCAGGGGCAAATACAAGAAGAGATTATTATTGTTGAATGCAATGTGCAACAAAAAGCTATTATTAAACTCTTTCAAATAGTAACTATTTCTTTTAAGTGTTGTTTGATATAAAGTTATTTCATATATAAAGTGATATTTACTTGACTTCTCTTTTTTGAATCAGTGCGTATGCAAAAAATAAACGTAACCATATTCGTATGTCACTACACCAAACAAAAGAAAAAAAAATCAAAAGAATTTTTAAACATTGATAACGAATGATATCATTAGGGAGTGGGGGTTCGAGGATAATATCGTATGATATCGAAAGGGGGGGGGGGGGAGGGCGTTCCAAAATTACCAAAAAGTTGATAATGTTATATATGTAGTCTCTTAATACTTCCTGAAAAATAAAACATATCAGCGCCATCGGTTAGGTGATTATCATCAACTTATGTCAACTTCAAACTGTACCTGAAGTTTGATGAAAATCTGTGCAATAGTTCTTGAGATAAAGCTATTGCAATAATCATAAATAATGCAGCATAGCAGCGTCACCTGTTGGGTGATTCTCACCAGAAAGTAATCAGCAACAAATTATATCAAGGACTAACTGAATCTGACGTTTTAGAAAAATCCGTGCATGAGTTCTTGAGATATATATCTATTGTGGAAATCATGAAAAATGCAGCACAGCAGCGCCACCTGTTAGACGATTTACGCCAAAAAGTAATCAATATCAGTTTATATTAAGGTCTAACTGAATCTAAAGTTTTATATAAAATTCCGTGCATTAGTTCTTGAGATAGAGCGTCCACAAAATTTTTGCCACAGTCACAGATAGATATTTTCTAAAAGCCATTAAATCATGTTCAGGTCCTTCTAAAACATATAAATTCATCGAAAACTATAAATTCGAAATTTTTAACGAATCTAATACTTCCTTCATGTAAAGATAGAAGAAAGTAAAAAAAAAAAAAGCCACTTTATTTTCACATTTTAGATTTTTTTTTTTTTGTGTGTGTGTGTGTGTGTGCAAATTGTCAACAGAGTTTATACTTATAAGGAAGGTCTCCATACGGGCATACCCAGAAAAATCTGAAAAAATTACAGAATGTTCTTCTCCTATGGATATATATGTTTATAAAATTTTTTTTTGGCGGAACCCCGATACAGCGTCCGTAAAAAAATAAGGAAATTTTCGTTTATTTGGCGATTTATCACCGGTTGGCGATGAAAAAAAAGATACGCTTTTATGTAGGAAAAAAACATTTTATGTTGAATTTGTTTATATAAGTTTAATTTAAATAACTTTAGTTTTGTCATTTTTAATTTCTTTTAACTATAGTTTTGTCATATTTAATTTGTTTTAACTATAGTTTGTCATATTTATATGTATTTATAATAAAATTTAAATATCATATTTTACGATTTAAAACAAAATTTAAATTGATTTAAATTATTTCAAGCTCAAGAATAAGGCAGATAGAACACTGTCGATTTTATTTTGTTGCTATGGAAACGACTTCATCTTTGATATGGAAATGTATTATGGCAATCAAATATCAGCTGACTATAACTTAAAATAGATATTTGCAACTTGAAAAGCATAGAAAATATTTTTACAGTGATAAAATTAAATAACTACAGCAACAAGCAACATATATATGTAATATAAAAAATATATAATAACCTCTTTCATTAAGTTTATATTCATTAAAAACCGTGCATTCTAAAAAACAATTAATAAACAATTTTCAGATGCATTAAAATCGTTTGTTTTTGGCGAGGAAAAATCAAGCGCGCCAAATCGCGTGTCACTTTCGTATTTTCGCGCCAAATATTCGAAAGTATTTTATTTTTTTACAGACTTTCTACTGAAATTCCGCCGTTAAATTTGACTGATACCTTATTACATACATGAGTAGTTTCACTAGCATTTTTTTTCAACATATTCTGAGTATGCCCTGTATGGAGACCTTTATTGTTAGATATTTAATTAGGGAAAGCTATTTATATTTTTAAGATAAACATTTTAAAATAAATAGGGAGGTAAGTTTTGCATATTGATGCTTAAGGCTGTTCTCAAATTTGCTGCTCAACAAGCCCGAAACTTTCTGTCACATTTTTGGACTCATTTTTTTAAACGTAAAGGCATGCAATTGGCAGGGTTAACTATTGAAGCAAAATGAGTTTTCCATATTTTTTATAAATAAATTACTTATAGAGTTATAAATGATTGTAGTCATGTGACGACCGGTTTTTCTGCTGTCTCGCGATGCCACTCACAACAATCCGGTTCAAAACACTGACTTTGACAGTATTTTCACAAAGACCTTTTGCGTTTACCAAAAAAATGGAAAATGTCTTTCGATTCCATGGTTTCTGAATAAGAGCACCTGCCCATTTAATGAGTTTCCGAAAAAAAAAATGAATTAAAAAATATGTCAGAAAACAGTCCTTTTGGATTTGAGAACAGCCTCAAAGAAATTGAATTAAATCTGCATGCATTAAGAAATACTGTAATAAACTAATATAAAAAGTCTGTACCTGAGGCAGTCTGTGCTGGTGAACAGGAACAGGAACACAAACTACAAAAAACAATTAAAGATTAATGAAATGAGAATTAATTATCAGCATATCATAAAATCCACATTACATAAACATGTAACTATGTTTCTTAAATAATAAAATAAAGAAAAATCCAACAATCTAAAAATAATAATTCTTTAACTCGTTTAAAAGCCATATATGTGTCAGTTCATGCAGAATGCTGTGACAGATTTCTGTCACATATTTCTTTTTATTCAAAATTTAATTTAAAACCTAACTTTTTTACTTTTAAACATGTCATCCCCCCCCCCTTTTCTTTCATACTGATAAAGAGAATTAAATTCCTTTTCTTAAAACCATATGTTTTTATTAAACTGTTTTCCTCCTTTCTGAAAAATCCTTTGATTCGTTCCGCTTAAATATTCAGTTACTTTCTTTCCCTTTCTCATTGAATCATTTAATCATTTAGCTATCTGCTTCCAGTAAAAAAAAATAAATAAATAAATAAATAAAAATTAGAAGGCGCGGCTGCTAGTAACAATATCTCTTCATTTAATTACATCGGATTTTGCCCACCGCTGTGAAAAGCTTCCTTATCACTGCTAATATGGAACCGTTGAAAATCTTTTAACAACAAATGTGAAAGGAATGTATTTTATGCGAAAACTGCATCTTTCCCTTCCATCTGTCTGCAGTATGTAATTTTAAGTAACACTTGTTTAAGCGAATGACAGTCTGTAATATAAACACCTCCCAGATGTTTCTGCCGTCTCTCTCATGGAAATGAGATGCGGTTTTTAAAATCACGTTTCGTGGATGTTAATTCTATTTGTCAGTTGGTTTACCAGATGCCTTTCTTGGCATTTCGCGATTGTATGTTGCGGGCATTTTTAACGTAATCATTTCGGTTAGATAATGATTCCCAGGATTTGTGGACTGGCAACCATTTTCCATCACACGTTTCATTGTTCTCATCGGGGTTGCTGGATTTTTTGGGATAATCATTTGGCTCGCGAATAAAACCTTTGTCCACAGTTCGTTCAGGGTGCCAATTTTTGAATTTGGCGATGTGTAGTCATGGTTCGTACACTTTGGAAAAAATAGAAAAAGTGCTGGAAAAAAAAGTATTCATTTTCAAGGAATGAAAAGTGCTGGAAAATATCGCGAACTTCGACAAATTGTTGCCGAAAAACATCAATTTCAACAATTGTTCGCATTAAAAAATCTGTAATTTCGCCAACGGATCGCTTTAAAAATGCGAATTTCGTCTAAAGATTGCGGGAAAAACGCGAATTTCGTCGAAAGGTCGTGGAAAAAAACGCGTATTTTGTCAAAGACTAGAGAAATAACCCGAATTTCGACAAGAAATCTCGAATAAAGCGCAAATTTCGTCAGAGTATTGCGGAAAACACGCGGATTGCATTAAAAGATCGCAAAAATACGCGTGTTTTCATCAAAGGATCGCGCAAAAAACGCAAATTTCGATAAAGGATCGTGAAAAAAACAAATTTCGACAGAAGATCGCAAAAAATTGCGAATTTCTTCAAAGGATCGCGTAGGGGTGATTCTGTTCCGAATTTTCCGAAAATTTATAAAAATCGGTCACCAATCCGAAAATTCGGCCATAAAAAATCGCGAATTTCGACAAATTGTCGCCAAAAAAAATAAATTTTGCCAATCGTTTTCAGAAAAAACGCAGATTTCGACAAAGGATCGCGGGAAAAGCGCAAATTTCGTCGAAGGATCACGGAAAAAACGCAAATTTCGTCTAAGAAACGCGGGAAAAACTGTAAATTTCGTGGAAAGATCGCAAAAAACCCCGAAGATTTCGTGGAAAGATCGCGAAAAAACCCGAAGATTTCGTCAGAAGATCGCGAAAAAACCCGAAGATTTCGTCAGAAGATCGCGAAAAACTCCGAAAATTTCGTCAAATAATCGCGATAAAACCCGAAAATTTCGTCAAAAGATCGCGATAAAACCCGAAAATTTCGTTAAAAGATCGCGCAAAAAACCCGAAAATTTCCTCAAAAGATCGCGAAAAACCGAAAATTTCCTCAAAAGATCGCGAACAACCAAAAATTTCGCGAGAAAACGGCAGATTTCGTCGAAAGATCGCGAAAAAAAGGCAAATTTCGTCGAAGGATCGCGAAAAACGCTAATTTCGTCAGAGGGCTGCAGAAAAAATGCATAGTTAGTGTCGGGAGTGGATTTCCCCCCCTCTCACCCTCTGCTGTAACTTTTCAGAAAATTTGAGGTAAATTTCAGAATTTTTTTTTTACTCAGAATCACCCCTAGGATCGCAGAAATAATGCAAATTTCTTCAAAGGATCGCAAAAAAAACACAAGTCAAAGGATCGCAGAAAAAGCGTGAATTGCATTAAAAGGTCGCAGAAAAATCTCTAATTTCTTCAAAGGATCGCGGAAAAAAGGGAAATTCCATCGAAAGGTTACGAAAAAAGAATAAATTTGTCAAAGGGCCTCAGAAAAAATGCATAGCCAGTGCCGGGATGGGATTTACTCCTTCTGCTATCCACTGTAGTCTTTCAGAAAATTTGCTGTGAATTTTAGAATTTTTTTAACTGAGAATCACCCTTGAAAATTTCGTCAACTATATACATTGAAAAAAATCACGAATTTCTTCAATCTGTCATTGAACAAAAATTGCAAATTTTAACAATATCCGCTGGGGAAAAATACCACAAAAGTCGTCCATTGGTCATCGATAAAAAATAGCAAAATTCGTCGGTCTGATGCCGATTTCATATATTGCCCCCCCCCCCCTCCCAAAAAAAACTTGCTCTTTCTTAACATAGTCAATCAGTCATTAAAAAAAAAATCGGTTATTTATAAAAATCGCGAATGTTGTCAATCAGTTAAAACTTCACTGAATTATATTAATTCCAAATTTTTCACTGTGTAACTGATAAAAAATTTTATCTCCTTTTTATAAATCCATTTAAAAAAAAAGCTTTTGTATTTAAAAAGTAAAAGTAAGTTATCTAACCTTTATTTCAATTATTTTTGTACGAATAAGCGCAAACGCTGTAAGGTTTGAGAATTCAGAGAATATTTATTAAAAAGTATATTGTTCACAACTTCAGAAATGCTAATATATGACTCCTGATGAGTGTTCAGAATTCCTAAAATTTAACTGGTTTACTCCTGTTTTCTGCTCCTGTAGTGATACCATACCTTTTATTTATTTATTTTTTAAATATTTTTTTGCACTTAAAGAAAAGAAAATCAAGCTCTGTTGTCTTAACTTTTTATTATATATGAAATTTCTTCCCATGGTACCTTAATAAGTTAAAACACATTATTCTTTAAAAATTCTCTAATCATGTCTTGAAAATGCCTGTTATAAAAATGAAAAGTTTTGATAAGATTTCTTTGAAATAGATAATCAATGGGGTGGCTATTTTCCTTATGTGTTATTCTACGCCATTTTTATGCATGTATCTAAACAGTCCTTGAATAGTGCTGGAATAGTGCTTGAATTTTATTTGTTCTCGAGTGTATGAACCATGGTAGTGACTAGTGTTATATGATTCTTATGAAATCACGGGCATTCAACTTTTCTATCTCGACCAAAAAGGATGTAAGACCTTCATGGTCTGTGGGTCACGCCCAGGCGTACCTTGTAAATATGAACTCTCTCTCTCACTCTTAATTAATTATGAGTATGATCTCTTTTGTAACTTTAAATTTAAAAATGTTGAATAAATTTTCAGAGTTCCTGTAATATGGTTGGAGTTTTTTGCATTTAAATGAACCATCCCACTGAACTCCGTTACAAATGCGTCCATATATATCCTTGAAAAAAAAATTAGAGAGAGATTTACTCTTGCAAAAAATAGTGCTTTTAAGCAGTGTTGGCAAAAAAAGTTTTTTTTCAAAAAAGAACAAACTAAAGTTATTTTTTTAACCAGATTTCTTTTGTTCAATCCGGCTTTTTAAAAATATTTCCAATTAAATATACACGTATATTTGTCCATAAAAATAAACATTGTTGGATACTACATAAGTAATAATGCCTCATTTGAAAATAATTTGAATTAAATAATTATAATCAGTTATGTATAAAATTCAACTAAATTTTAAAGAGTATTAGTAATAGCTGTTTTTTAAGCTCAAAGGAAAAACTCCTGTACACAGAGAAACCTTGATATCTCGTATGTTTTTATAAAAAATTCCTTTATTAATAATAATAAAAAATATAACTTTTTTTTCCACAACTATTTGAAATGATTTCAAACTAAGGTACCCAGGTGTCTAACATTTATATCAAAACACTAAATGAGCAATTGTGATCCTTTCTGATTAAATTCAAAAGAAAGCCTTTCATAAGAAATTTCAGAAATGATTTAACATTTAGCTGTTGAGTCTACACCTTCTTTTGAAGTGTATTCTGCATTGTCACATGAAACTTTCCAAAACTGCCAAGTTTAAAAAAAGCGACAGTAAAATAAGCAGAAAAAACCTATAACATTAGCTTTTTAAACTATACTAAAAGAATTGATCTTGAAATACAAAAATTTTAAAAAAAGATCAGACAGCTATCAGACATACCAAATGGACTTTATTTCCTAAGCTATGTTATAATGAAGATTTCTTTCACATGACTAAATTAAGAATTGATATAATTGTATATTTTTAGGCATTTTTTTGTGAAATCTTGATGTCTCAAGCAAATTTTATTTTGATTTTTCTCAATTTCCCTCTTAAATTAGAGATATTCGAGTTCAATTGTGTTACATAGTGCAAACACAGCTTGTTGCATTTTTTAGTTTAAAATAAACAGGTGCTAATTCAACTGAATTTTAATTTAAAAATTTAAAAGAAATAATAAACTTTTTTACCTTTTTTTTTTCTCGGGGGTGGGGATGTGGGATATCAAATCTTTTGTAAGATTTTTAACTACAGAAGCTCACATCAATAAAATATTTTTTTTACTTTGACTGTTGTAGTAATTTTTATGCTGAAAATTGAATACTTTTTATTTGTTTTACTTTTAATTCCACATGTTTTAAATTTGGGCGGCAATAGACATGTTCTTCAATATAAGCCAATTTTCATACTACATGCATACAAACATGGTCTACATTCACAATCTCTCAATTGATTGCCGATATAAAGTATTAACAAGTGGGTAAATGTGATCACAGATCGCACAGAGGGTTTCGTTTAATATTCCTTTCAAAACACTTTGTCCTTTTGAAAAATCTGTTAGTTCCACATTTCGCAACCAGGAGCGCACTTTATTCTAAATGAACCTCTATCCGAACGAAACTCCATTTTACATACTATCCGTAGATATATTAGTCGATGGGATTTGGCCCATAGCACCCGAGATAAGTAGATGCCCCTGGCGGTAAAAAGTGGAACTAAAATATGTAAGGCTATGGTGCATAATATGAAAGAATGTTCAAAGGGGTGTCGGCAAAAGTTGGAAAAGTGCTCCCCGGGTGAAAAGGGCGGAGGTTAGAAAAATTGCTTAAAATACACAAGTTAGAGCCCGGAGGAGTAAATAATATAAGACTTTTTGAAAAGTTTATGATTTGTCGTGCGGTCTGAGGTATTCAGCTATATGTATGCAAAAATTCATGTCTCCAACTTAATTAGGGCTCTCTTAGAAAGAATTGCTTAAAATACATATGTGGTAGCTCAAAGGGTTAAACGTAAGACCTTTTTCAAGATTTTATGATTTGTCGCCTGGCCTCAGGTGTTCTGCTATAAGTATGCAAAATTTCAAATCTCCAATTTAATAAGGGGCTCAGTTAGAAAGAGTTGCTTAAAATACGCATGTGGGAGCCCAAAGGGTTAAATGTACGACTTTTTCAAAATTTTATGATTTGTCGCATGATGGTGTTCAGCTATAAGTATGTAAAATTTCACGCCTCCAACCTAATTAGGGATCACTTAGAAAGGATTGTTTAAAATACACATGTGGGAGCCCAAAGGATTAAATGTACAACTTTTTCAAAATTTTATGATTTGTCATTTGACGTGAGGTGTTTAGCTATAAGTATGCAAAATTTCACTCCTCCAACGTAATTAGAGGCTCACTTAGAAAGAATTGTTTAAAATACACATGTGGGAGCGCAAAGGGTTAAATGTATGACTTTTTCAAAATTTTATAGTTTGTCGTTTGATATGAGGTGTTCAGCTATAAGTATGCAAAACTTCACGCCTCCAACCTAATTAGAGGCTCACATAGAAAGAATTGTTTAAAATACACATGTGGGAGCCCAAAGGGTTAAATGTACGACTTTTTCAAAATTTTATGATTTGTCGTTTGATCTGAGGTGTCCAGCTATAAGTATGCAAAATTTCAAGTCTCCAACATGTATAGTTTCTGAGAACGGGCTCTGTGACGGACGGACGGACAGACAGACAGACAGAGGAGCGCGACGAATAGGGTTTCGTCAGATGAACGAAACCCTAAAAATAGAAATTATTTATATTTACTAGTCTGAAACACTTACATTACAGAAAAAAAAAAAGAGTTAAAAGAAAAATAAATTAAGGAAAAACAACAGTTGGTTTAAATCATGGTTAATACCAAGAGTTTAATCAATGCTACTGCTCTGTTGCTTTTTAAAAATCTGTTAAATATATTTATAATTGGGGCAATGTAGACTGCTTCAGGAGCTCCCAGATCTACTCTGTCATTAATAAAAAGCACTGTTTAGTGCAGCCATACTTTTTTTTGTTTGTTTGTTTCTAATATAACATAATTTTTTAAAATTAAAAATACAATTGCATAAAAACAGCAGAATGATTAATTCATCAAATATGGCCAAAAAATAAGCTCAGCTGAAAACTCTTGGTGAAGGAAAACCCTCCCCCACTAACCATACTCCCTTTGGCTCTCAGTCTGCGAGGTGACTCGTGAAAATTGAGTGATCCCTAATACATTTAAGAAAAACACATGCAGTCTTCCATAGACATTGACAAAAGAATGGATTGCAACAAGCTCACTTTAGCAATTTTGCATTAATATTTAAAAAAAAAAATCTCCTTTTCGAATGTTATGGATACCTGCATGTACGAGAACATCAAAAAAAGTATTTAGTTCAATGTGGAAATAATGTTGTAAGATACAGTAATAAAGGCCTTGGTAAAGGAATACCTGTTTCATTATATGCATTTATATCGGCATAAGTATGGTCCAGAAGAACAGAGTCTTCAACATTCATTACTTGCTGTGGACAGCTACAAGCATACGTGTGGTCTTCTCTACGTTCTGCAATCGTGGGAAAATTCTGGAGTCCATCTTGAGACTTTTCATAAATGATTATTTTTTCTGCAATGGAAAATAATACTCATAAGTATATATTGTATATTTCAAATATATAACTTGCAGAAAGACAGACAAATCAAAGTCACTTTACATTTCAAAAAACAATAAAACTACGTCTCGACTTTAAAAATTTAACAGAGAGCTAATCATGAATGAAAAAGGAATTAGCACGAGGAGCCATTTCTAAAATAAAACTAGTATTAAGCTGTGGACCTCATAAAACATTCATCCATATCAGTCAAATATATAAATATTATAGTGCTGTCGAAAACCAAAAAATTTCATGCATAGTGCATTTGTCAGTCACCGGTGACTGACACTGAACTTTCCGTTTAAAACGCGTCATTCACTTATGACTGACATCTAAAATATGATATAAAGCTAAAAATATATATATTGTTTTAAGTAATTACTGAAAATTTATTTAAAATTTACCTATTTTTCATTTATTACAGGATTATACAGTGCGTCTCACTCAAAAGTATATGGACAGGCGATTTTTTGAAGTAACAGTTCAAAAAATGAAGCCATGATCACGAAAAAAAATAATAAGCATATGGAATTATAATGCAAGTTTATAACAACAAACAAATACAGTATAGGTTTTACAGAATTTTTGTAAAAAAATAAAAATCAAAATAGGCTGTCTCAAAAATATATGGACTTTTCGAGGTTTTTTGCATTTAAGTTCAAGTTTTGTATCCGTTCTTTTGAATTATCTTGAAAACCGTATCAAGTAAGCTTCAAACTAACGTTTGGAGAATGTATGGCTGTAAAGAGAACTAATTCTGCTGTACGATTTACTTTAATTTCTGAATAGTAGAAAATTGACGACCATGAGCATCTACATCTCGTGCAAGTACTCCCCAAAGGTTTTCAATTGGATTTAGGTCTGGGCTGATAGCTGGCCAGTCTATAACAGTCACTTAATTCTGCATAAACCAAGCTGTTGTTGAATGACAGATGTGAATCTATGGATTGTCCTCTTGGAATTTTCCGTTATCCCTTCCAAAAATGTTTCCAAATGGAAGTAGGTTGATTTTAAGGATATTTTAATAATCCTCAGAGAACTGTTGACCTTTAAGAGAAGCAATATCTGTTGTTCCATTGAACAACAGATTGGAAATAACTTTCTTCTATTATAATTAGTTGCCTAGTTAGTAAGAAGAGTTTATTTTTTTTTTCTCACTACTGTACGTATAATTTCTATAGGTAGTGTGTATAATATTTATAGATCACATACAGTGTGAAAAATTTTGTACACATTACTGAATGTGCACAAAAATTGCTGAAAGTGGATTTTTATTGTATTTCTTTTTAGCTGCTCGTTTCATTCAAGGAAAAATTTAAATATTTTAATAATGCCCTTTCAGTTTTGGAAAGTATTTCATAATCTATGCATGATACATGATTTCTTGTTCTTGTTAATTACTAACTTGAAATATAAAAGTTGATGCATTACTATTCAATAGAATTTGAGATACAGCTATGACGGTCAACATAAAAAAAAACATAGCATAGCAGCACCCACTATTGAGTGATCCAAACTAAAGTGGAATAACATGGTAGAGAGGTCGGCGGAGACATAAATGACTACGCTATCGAGTTGTGAGATGAAATCATGATGCAGGACAAGATTATTAGGAATAGATGAAGGAATGACTGGTTTGTTTCGGCATTTCTTGGTACGATATGAGCAGTAGTGGGCACCTTATCCTCATTTTGGCGTCACAATCACGTCACCGAGCTATGGGATGAAATTAGTGCCAAACTGAACGTAAAATAAATTAATATTTGGAAATTTTTCCAGAGAGAAACATTCGCCTTGAATACAATATTTCAAATGAAAATCAAATTTCAAATTATTTTTGCTTAAAAGGCGCAAAGACCAACTTAGTGAAAAATATTCCATGCCGGGAATCGAACCCGGGTCATCAGTATAGCGCACTGACGTTCTACCGCTAAACCACATGGAACGATACCCAGCCTGGAACTTCTCACTATTACAAGTTGGCAAGGCTACAAACGCAGCACAAGATGGAATATTTTCCGTGAGCCACCAACACGGGGCAAACACAGACACTTAATTAAATCCAGCATCGATGAATCTATATTAATATTTGGAAATTTTTCCAGAGAGAAACATTCGCCTTGAATACAATATTTCAAATGAAAATCAAATTTCAAAAATTCAAAAATAATTTGAAATTTGATTTTCATTTGAAATATTGTATTCAAGGCGAATGTTTCTCTCTGGAAAAATTTCCAAATATTAATATAGATTCATCGATGCTGGATTTAATTAAGTGTCTGTGTTTGCCCCGTGTTGGTGGCTCACAGAAAATATTCCATCTTGTGCTGTGTTTGTAGCCTTGCCAACTTGTAATAGTGAGAAGTTCCAGGCTGGGTATCGTTCCATGTGGTTTAGCGGTAGAACGTCAGTGCGCTATACTGATGACCCGGGTTCGATTCCCGGCATGGAATATTTTTCACTAAGTTGGTCTTTGCGCCTTTTAAGCAAAAATAATTTGAAATTTGATTTTCATTTGAAGTAAAATAAATTATTTAAAAATATTTTGATCTGCCTGCGCATATACTAATAGAAACCCCAGCAGAATAAAATTTATATATAAAAAAACACGTTATATTGTACAATTCAAACACAAGAAACATAATATTTTACATTGCGTTGTCCTATATATTACTTTGTCATCGACTCTCAAGATGAATTAACGATTTAGGAAAAGCTTATTAACAGTACGTCAAAGAATGACTGATTTGGCATAACTTGGTACAATGTGAGAAGAACGGGGCGACAACTCCCAATTTTGACGATACTTCTCGTCATCGAGTTACGGCATGAAATTTTGGCATATTAAAGATACTGATTGGTACAGTGGCCGAGAGGTTCTGCTCTCAAGCTGGTAGGCGGGAGGTGCTGGGTTCGAACCCAATCGCGCCCGTCGGCCTATCGTTCGGAGTTTTCGTGGTTTTCTTCGAGCCGTGGATTTTCCATGCGTAAATACGGATTAGGTTCCCTTAGAAAGACCCCCACCCCCCCGGGCCTATATCCCTCGTGCAGATAATTGATCGTCAAAAAATCAACCCAACCAGATATGTACAATAAAAATATTTCAGTCTGACTCATGGAATGTTTCTACGAGATGAGCAGAACGGGGCACCAATCCTCAATTTTGGGGGTGGCTATCACGTCAGAGTTACGGCCCGAAAATTTAACACATTAAAGATTCAGATTAGTACAGTAAGAATATTTCAGTCTGTCTCATCATATCTTGATACGATATGAGCAGAGCGGGGTGCCAATTTTTAATTTCGGCCTGAAAATTTAACACACTAAAAATACAGATTAGTATAAGAATGGCCGTAACTTCCGATGAGTTCGACAACAGAAAAGACATATTTGAGTTTGTAATTCTATGCAAGTTTAAATCGTCTTGTTAGGATTTTTAGATTTGAAATAAGCGCAAATAATGATGTTTATATAAATAAAAGTGTTTTTCTTGCTGCATGTTTGCATTCTATAGTCGTAGATGGAAAAAAAAAAGTAAACAGCCCCACTAACCCTACAAAAAATGATTATAGTAGAAGAAAACTATTGGTGCCAAACGATTGGAAATGAAATCTACATTTAAATGGTGTATATAAAATTTGCTTGGGGGGCATCTACAAATCGAAACCAATCTAAACTTTGTTTTTTGAAAGACAACATCCACTTTCGACAATATATTTTAAATCTTGGGTTCAAACTATGCCTAGATACGAAATTTTAAGTCATTTGGAGGATAAGTTTTTGAATTATAAACATTTAAAATTTAGAGCTTGTAATGTTAAGTTACATTTTCATATTTTTACTAATATCTCCTGAAATTATAGTCTTAATATGCTAATTTTGTGTATGGTTATAATACTAAAAAACCTAAACATAAACATTGAATTTGTGATTTTTATGATATGAAGTATGAAATTAGTATTGGAAAAAAATATATATATACATGAATTGTAACCTACAATTTGTTTTGATGGATTTATATTTATTATGCCCTGCTTTATGCACATACGAAATTAAAAAAATTTCTTCCACGTAGTTTTCAACTTATGCTTTATAAAACATCAAGATGATGATAAGAGGCCGTCTATGTTGTTGAGAAAATAATAATTTGGAAAAGAAATATTTTACTCATTTTATTGAAACATTTGAACTAACAATAACACCGAAACATATTAACCCATTAACCGCCAAAACTATTACGATAGAAATTTTCAAATTTCTTGTTGAAAGTAGTTTCCCACCATAAATTCAGTAAGGTAATTTCGCTTTACTAAAATAGAAAAATTCCTGCCAATAAATAAAACATTTTTTTTAATTCTAAAATAGTGGTGCCAATGTAATTAATTCATTGCATGAGCAATTATTTTGACTGTTGCGTGAACGCAACGTCAGCGGTTAATGGGTTAAGCGAGTGAAATGGTCATATTGGCAAGAAATGATACATTATTAGAAGTGATATAGTCATTCTGTAGTATTTCAAAAATCAATTACTGAACTTTAATTTGGATATAGCCCCTAAAACAGGCTCATTTAAAAATAATAAATTTCTCTGAAACTAATTGTATAAATTTCATGAAAATTTGTGCTCAGGCTAATGGAAGGGTGTAGAATTTATTTATAGTGTCAAAGTTCTGGTGTTGCCATTGAAGACAAGTGGGTAAGTGTGATCACAGCTCGCACTGAGGATTTCGTTTAATATTCCTTTCAAAACACTTTATCCTTTTGCAAAGTCTGTTAGTTCCACAATTCAAAACCAGAGGGCGCTCTCTATTCTAAACAAACCTCTATCCGAACGAAACTCCGTTTTACAATCTATCCGTATTAGTCGTGGGGATCGGTTCCATAGCACCCGAGATAGGTATGTGCCCTGGCGGTAAAAAGGGAACTAAAATATGTAAGGCTATAGTGCATAATATGAAAGAGTCGTCTAAGGGCTGTGCAATGATGTATCACGTGAGGGGTATCGGCAAAAGTTAAAAAAGTGCCGCTCCCCCGCGTGAAAAGGGGGAGGTTAGAAAAATTGCTTAAAATACACAAGATAGAGCCCAAAGGGGTAAATAATATAAGACTTTTTGAAAATTTTATGATTTGTCGTGTAATCGCAAGTGTTTAACTATAAGTATGCAAAATTTCAAGCCTCCAACTTAATTAGGGTCTCAGTTAGAAAAAAAATGCTTAAAATGCACAAGTTAGAACCCAGATTAGTAAATATAAGACTATTTCGAAATTTTATTATTTGTCGTTTGATGTGAGGTGTTCAGCTATAAGTATGCAAAATTTCAAGTCTCCAACATATATAGTTTCTGAGAACTGGCTTTGTGACGGACAGAGGAGTGAGACGAATTGGGTTTCATCATATGAACGAAACCCTAAAAAATTAAGTTTGGGGTTTCTTTTGATATGTATATGACCTTCTAATAAAATTTTATATTCATTATTTAAAAGTAAACTGTATTTTCAATCTTTTGGTACCATTAACTTTTTTCTGTGGTAATTTGCTGCAGAGTTTGTAGGGGGAGGGGGGGGGGCGTTTACTTTTGTTTTTTCCACAACTGTACATTTAAAGAAGTATTGTAACTTGAATTAAGCCCTTAATCGTCGCTCCGGATATGTTCACGGGCAGTCATTTGTGAACTATGCTCGTGACCCTCACGGGCCTCCCCATAACTTTAGGTAATATATTATTGTTCCTTCTTTGATTTTGTGTCCCCTTTCGGGGTTATTTTAAATTATTAAGCGCTCAATAAATGGCAGCTTTGAATTGACAAACTTGATTTTAAGATTGAGTAAAAATATTTAAATATATTAAAAAAGGTACATACTAAAATAACCACTATTGACTTTAATAATTAGTTTAAAATATCCATAAAAAAATTAAATTTGATAATCATTAATTTACTTTTAAATAATTATTTTACAATTATGAAATTTAAATGAGTGGCCGCTTTATCATAAATTGTATAGTGCTGTTTAACTTTTCCTATGCTAGTCTATATATATCTGGAATGGTAAAGTATACCACTACTAATAATGAATTTTCCGCAATACCAAGCCACAATTACTCTGCCGCCTACCAGCTATGCTCACCATTTCCCAAATAATCTGACGAGAAGGGGAATAGGATTAAGAATTAAAAATAAAATATATTTTTTAAATGATAAAGATAAAAGAAAATAGTCACTATGACAAAGTAATTAAATTTGGATGTTTCAGACAAATTATACGATAAAATTCCATTAGATAATAAAACTACCTCAGATTTTGGACAATAATGGAAAAACTTCCAGCAGCGTTTGGGACCTCCTAAAAATCAGGGGCCCGTGCCCCGAATGCCCTGCCATAAATAGGCACTGGTCAGACGGGCGTCTTTTTTTTGCTGCTTTTTTGCTCAAGTATTATCCATTCACAATGCTATAGCTTTGTGAATGGACAATACTTAAGCAAAAAAGATGCCCGTCTGACATTGGCCTTAATTTTAAGAATTTGTAGGATTCGAAAGATGGGTGTGAATAATTAAAAAAAAAAAAAAAAAATCGCCGATTTTTTGCCTTTTTCCGAACATTCCGCGACGATTAAGGGGTTAATACAATGCTTAATATATAAATGAGGACATGAGTTTCAAAACTAGCCTTATCCGGTAAGTCAAATTTGGGGAAATCGGGAAAAAACCCCTGACTGCGTCCATTGGTTTTCATCGTAAGCCAAGATTTTACAATGCCAGAAATACACGATAAAACTATTTTTTTTTTTTTTTTTTTTTTTTTTTGCAGGTTGTAGTGGGTTTTATTTGTGCAGGTTTACCAAGATAATAGATTGATAGAGAAAACACGATCTTTCCAGTCTTGGATAAAGACAATTTTGAAACTCACGTCCTCATATCACTCACCCGCAAGAACACATTTCGACAAAAGTAAATTTCTCAAGAGAGGCAAAAGGGGGGGATTTACATTTTACTGTAACATGAAATTATAGCTCTGCATGAAGGAATGAAAACGTGCATAAAAGCGTAAAAACTTTAAAAATGGGGACGTAGGATGAGGTTTGGACGGATAGGTAATTTTACCTCCCCACACAATACACCTGTCTTAGGTGGTCATAAATGGACATATAGCGTAATAAAGCGATTTTCCGCATAGCTACACATAAAACTGTTTGTGTAGCAAGAGGTACCCATGATAGACCTATTAGTGGAATAAAACATAAAATGAACTTTTGCAAGATGTGTCACTTTTTTTGCGGGTGAGCGATATATACTACACAGCATGTTTTAAATCGCGAGTGATTTTTTTTATGCACGAACGTTTTTCAACAATTTTTTTTTTCAACAGGTTATTCACCGAAGAGTAAGCATACGAGGACCTCATTAACATTGAATGTAAGAAATGATAAAAGTAAGACTGCATAGTAGAAATGAAAAAATATTTGTATTTTAATGAAAATAACATACACTCCTGTCTTACAGAAAATAAATTTGATAAGTCCGAGAATAAAAAGATAAAATAACAAATTTTTAAATTTTTGGTATTGAAATACTTTTAAAATAAAAATTAAATTACAAAAAAATTGATTTAACAGTGATAATAATTATCAATTTTCTTTCTTTTTTTTTTAGCTGCAACTTATTTGAATTACATGTATCTACAGATGAAATTATGCTATTAGTAATTTGGAATTAGCAAGAGTCTTTTTTTTATGAATTACCATTAAAGTGTTTAAAAAATTACAAATGATACATTAAACTGTTAAAAAATTTAAATGTGTAAATAATACTATATATGATCAATTTTTATTTTACTTTGTTTCCTATTAAAAAAATATATAATAAAAAGGTAGTTTTTAAAAAAGAAGTTAGTATTCAATCTAAAATAAGGTGGAATATTTGAAATTTCAGCTATACGGCCAAATCACTAGACCTTACAACCATTTTCAACCAAACACTATCATTTTAGCATATTTTGGACAAGAATTTCGGATACATCTCCATTTTCCCGTCGACCAATTTCATTAAAAGACCATTGCCAAACTATTTTCCAAATTATAACGCTTAAAAAAGAAAAAAAAAATGTTGTCATTCTAAATTTTTAAATAGCCACCGATAGAAAAACGGATGCATTTAGAAATAAAAACGTCTCTAAAGAATAGGGTGTCTTTATGATGGTATGAACAGCGAAATACCAGATATGATATTTTATTCATTCAGATGATTTTAGATTTAAAAAATGCTTTGTTTTTAAGAAAGAATTTTAAAGATTGATTTAAATAATTATAATAATTAGTTAATTTACTTATAAACAAGTTGGAAATTGCACGTCAAACGTGGCAACTGTGGTGCGTTCGTACTATAGCTAGTTTTATAAATATTTTTTGCACTGCATCATAAGTGCATATCAATTTCATTCTGTTCGAAAGGCTGTAACATCATTAAAATGCACTTGAAGTAATTTTTTCCCATTGACCGTAATGTAACGGAAAACTTTTGACTGTTTCTGTAATTAAACTGTGCATCCGATTTTCATAAAATTTGAAATGACGCGACCAAATTTTGTAACATATATATAAAATTTCAGACCATTCGGTTGGGTAGTTTTTGCTCTGTTATATGCGGACAGATGAACTGAACGACGACTATAGGTGCTACGTATTTATATAATTACGAACGCACCTAAAAATTAGGGGCTTTACCCTCAACGACCTACGTTTGCCAACCCTTGTTCAGCCAGTGCGGGCTCCAAAATCATGCTAATTTGATCTACTTTAAAAAGATACGAAAAACTGGATTATATTTAAGAGCCATTATTTTGAAATTCAGACAAAAAAAGTGATATTTTGCTAGTTGTATTTTTTAATTGGCTTGATTTTTTTTTATGTTGAAGTAGATTATATTTAATAAATACTGTGCAATTTTGAAGCCCTGAAAAAATTCCATGTTTCCTGTAGAAAATGTCAAAGTTCAAGACCACGAATCCCTTTTTTCATGAAAATTGAAATGCCAGTATGTTTGGATTGCTATATCTCCAGAAAGAAACAAAATCCCAAAATTCTTTTGTCATAAACTACATGCTTAGTAAAATTTACTTGGTTCCATGGGGCATTGTTAATTTTCATTAAATACCTCCCCTTAAAGTCTGTCTCATTACTTCTGGGACACCCTGTATATATATATTTTAGGAAATCAGAAATATTTGACGTATTTTGTCAAACTAGTTGTAACTAAAACATTTTAACAAATGGAAAAAGACCAGAAAAAGTGAAATTATTGACAACACTATTAAATCCATTGTCCGAAATGCAGTATATCATATTGGAAAATACATAAATTCAATAAGGAAAACCACAAAAGGAATGCAAGAAGGAGAACGATCATGAATAAAAATGGATCTTATGATTCGAAGCTCATTTTCAAGGAAATATTTCGATATCATAAGTAAAATACGATTAATTTCTGAAGTAGAAATAAGAAGCACTGCTTGAATGCAAATTTCTACCATTGACCGATTAAATATTATATATATATACTGTCAATAACTTTCAACTTTTAAATATACCATATTATTAATAAAAACAGAAAAAGTAATCTTGGCTATTTTTCTTCTTTTAACATCATAACGTCACCGTTTAATAACGTAATTGCTATTTTAATAATTAAAGAATGAACTTTTCAACGTTAGTAATTTTTTAACTCTAAATCCTATAGTTTGGCGATATACTTTTTTATAGAAAGTAGTCGACGGGATAATGGAAAAGTACCGATTTTTTTTCTTTACATATACCTGTATGTAGAGTTGCAAAGGGTGGAATAAACCGGGTTTTTTGGGAAGGAAATTTTGAAATTTTCCGGGAGTTTTAGAAAGTTTTAAGCATGAAAAATTTTTAATTTATTATTTTTAATGATTTCAATTTTTGTCAATGTAAACAAAACTAATAACATAAAATATTAAAAAAAATTGTCCGGTTTACATGAAAACTAACGAAATAAGGCTTAAACTGCAGAAATATTAAGTAAGATAAATTAAAATGTAAGTAATTTGGTAGTTTAATCGTCGATAAGTACCGGGTGTCCCAAAAAGGACTGACTGATTTTAAAATTCAATAACTTGCAAACGGTGACAGATATTAAAAAAATTCTTGCAGGAGGGTTATGCATAAGGTCAAAAGTTTTATTACAGTGATTTTCAATTTTAGTTCGATTTACAAACAATAGATGGCGCTGTAAGCAATAGTCGCTAAATTCAGGCTCGATTTTTGGTACTTCGTGGCCCGGATAATACATTTCCATCTCCTTTTTCTGCATGGAACAAGATAAAGGACCAGAAATCGAGCCTGTATTTAGCGACTATTGCTTACAGCGCCATCTATTGTTTGTAAATCGAACTAAAATTGAAAATCACTGTAATAAAACTTTTGACCTTATGCATAACCCTCCTGCAAGAATTTTTTTAATATCTGTCACCGTTTGCAAGTTATTGAATTTTAAAATCAGTCAGTCCTTTTTGGGACACCCGGTAAAAAGTAAAAGAGGCAGATGAGAGATTCATCTTCCCTAACATGAATATAAACTTCATCCCTGTTCTTCGAATCAACGAATGTAAACAAAAAAGAAAATGAACAAAATTAAAAGAAATCAATGCAAAAATACAAAGCAACTTGTTAGAAAATTAATATAAAGTTGCCTGAATAAGAGATATACGAGCCAACAGAAACTAAAAAAAAAAAAAAAAAATTAAGAAACTTTCCAATCTTCACCTATTTACAACTGCTATTGTTTAAAGCTAATCAATTATAAAGACTTAATCTGTAAAATCATAAGTTTTGTGAATTCATGACATAAAATCTATCTTTTTGGAACATTTCTTCCCTGAAATTTCAAATTGAAAAATAATTGGTTTTGTTTATCTTCAAAATTTCCAATATTCCCCAAAATTCCCGGGTTTATTCCCGTCCCTCAAAATCTGCGGGTTTTTTGCAACTCTACCTATATGCATATCAGAAAATGTGTACAATAAATATTTGATCTATACGAGAAACTGGTTAATCAGTTATTGTCACAGGAAAAAAAAAAAAAAATGTTTACATACCTGGGTTGACGGCCGATTTCTTCAACGATTTCCAAGTATTTTCAATAAAAATTAATCTCTGCTGGTCGGGTGGAATGCCTTCTTTGTCTTGAATTTTCTCTTTGAGATTCTCAATATTGTCACTAGGTTCTACCTCTAAAGTTATGGTTTTGCCTAGAAAGATAATGTATTGAGTTCCTCTGCTAAATAAAGTTTTTGTTTCAGATTATGGCATTATTAACGATTTTTATTCTGCTTAAAAATCTGAAATAGTATAACATTTCTAGTAGTCCGGGCGCTACGGTTGAGAAAACTGCAAATCGTGATAAGAATATACTGATTGGTCAGTATCTACTTTATATTAATACAAAGGGTACTAGGAAAGTTTTGCAATATGAGGAAACAAAAAGTCGCAGGTGGCTGCTTGCGGCTGCATATTGACATAGGTTCATACTTATGCATCTTCACGTAACCACAAGTCTGTAGGCTCAGTTATTCATTAGCTGTGATCGTGTGAAGTTCTTCCAGTGGTGCTCTGGACACAAAGTGAGACAAGGGCAGTTTTGCGGTGTGACTTCGCGCGTGGTTTAAACATAAACAAATGCTTTGAACAAATGACTCTTGCACTTGGTGATGATTGTTCACATCGTATGACTATACACAGATGGTACAGAGAATTCCAAAGTGAAAACTTCTCCTTGGAGGACGCTGAAAGTGGGGGAAGGCCCCGAACGTCAATTACGGAGGAAAACATTACTGCTGTGAGGAAAATGCTTGACGAAGACAGACGAATAACTTACAAGCATATAGAGGATACCTTGGGCCTAAATGCACCTGCAATTCATTCGATTCTGCATGATCATTCGCACATCAAGAAACTGTGTTGTCCCTGGGTGCCACATAGACTGACTGAGGAGCAGATGACACGAAATGTGGCTTGGTGCTGGGAGATGCTAAAAATGTTTGGTAAAGGATAATCACGGTATGTGAATAGCATCGTGACAGGTGACAAAACCTGGCTATACTATTATAATGGGCCGACTAAGTCTCAAAACAAAATTTGGGTCTTTGATGATGAGGACACACCAGTAGCTGTCAGAAAAGCTCGATCTGTTAAAAAGAAAATGATAGCTGTATTTTTCAAATCGAGTGGAATTGTTGAGTGTATCGTTTTGGAAGCACAGAAGACAGTTACTGCTAAGTGGTACAATGAACAGTGCCTACCTAAAGTCATAGAATCTAAGAAGAACCTGTGACCAAAGTCAAGAATGAACAAATGGTTCCTCCATCATGACAAAACTCCAGCTCACCGGAACAAAGCCTGCACTGAATATTTGGCCACTACAGGACTGAAACTTCTTGAACACCCTCCTTAAAGTCCAGATCTTGCTCCTTGTGGCTTCTTACTGTCCCCGCATCTGAAACTGAAGCAGAAAGCGATTCGGTTTTCCAGTGATGAGGCACTCCTGAGGGCTTGAGACAATGAGTGTTCCTTACTCCCAAGTGAAACTTGGCAGAGCTGGTTTAAGTACTGGTTTCGGAGTTTGGAGAACAGTATTACTTGCAACGGAAATTACTTTGAAAAAGTTTGATAAATAAATCCGTATTGCAAAACTTTCCCAGTACCCTTTGTACAATGCATTTCAAAGGGGGAGGCACCGCGTAAAGTCGTAGGAATTCAAGATGGCGCTGTTATTCAAAATGGTGTCATTTTCTGAATTTCATTACTATCCATCATATAAATGTGTGTTTCAGGTCGATTTCGATGCTTTTAAAGTCAAAAATTTCGTTTTTAACACTTTCCATCATAGTTGAATGAATTTATGAATTCAGTTTGTCTGTCTGCCTGCTTGCCATTCCATGCTCTAACTTGCTTAAATTCACTCAGATTGTCCTGTAATTTATATATGTTAAGTTTACAATAACATGTTTCGAATAAAAATTGAAGTGTATAGGTTTTCTAGTCCGTTTACAGGGCCCTCAAAAGAATTCCATTGCGTTATTATCTATTAGTGCGGGTGATACGGTTGAGAAAACTGCAAATCGTAAGAAGAATGTACCGATTGGTGAATATCTACTTTATATTAGTACAATCCATATAAGAGGGGAGGCATCGCATAAAGTCGTAGGAATTCAAAATGGCGTCATTTTCTGAATTTTATTTCTATCTATCATATAAATGTGTGTTTCAGGTCGATTTCGATGTTTTTAACGTCAAAAATTTTGTTTTTAATACTTGCCGTCGTAGTTGAATGAGTTGAATTCAGTTTGTCTGTTTGTTTGTCTGTCTGTCTGTCTGCTTGCCATTCGATGCTCTAACTCGCTTAAATATCGCTACTCGCTTAAATTCACTCAGATTGTCATGTAATTTATATATGTTATTGAACTTTACAATAACATGATTCGAATAGAAATTCAAGTGTATAGGTTTTATTGTCCGTTTACAGGGCCCTCAAAATAATCCCATTACGTTAATGTTTATGGGGGGAAATCGTTGGCAGTGTGTTTTAATTATGTTATACTCTCTGAAACACATTCAACTTTACATACGTCAGTGACATGCACTACAAGATATTTACTATAGAATAAGGTGTGCATAATATTTATCATTTATTTAAGGTGACACACACACACACACACACACAAAAAAAAAAAATAGAATACTTGCGTTCGTAACTCGTATATAAATTCTATAAAGATCATCATTTAAATCAACTGTTATTAGTGGAGCTTCTAAGTATGAAAAAACTGCATTTTGTAATAAAGATATCCCGAATGGTCAGTACCTTCTTCATATTAATACAATGCATATAAGAAGTTGAGGCATCGTGTAAATTCATAGGAATTCAGGATGGCGGCTGTTATTGAAAATTGTTTGCATTTTTATATCTATACATCATATAAAAGTGTCTATGATGTCAATTTCGATATTTTTAAACTGAAATATTCCCCTTTTAATATAAAAAATGCGCTTAAAATGAAAATCGATGAATTACTAAAGTATTTTTGTATTTTATAGTGAGGAAAATGAAAAGAATAAATGAATAACAAAAATGCATTTTCGTTAATACCTTAATTATACAAGATATTTAAAAAATTGCATGTTACATTTAAAGTTAGAGAATATAAAAACTTCACTTTGTATCATCAAATTTCTCACATTCCTTTTTGCAGTTGCACAATACTGCGCAAGAAAGTCCAACCTTTCTACAGCCACATATTTTTACAGATTTTGCACATGCATTTTACATAAACACACTTTTATACCATAGTATAAAAATTGCAAGAATTCCAGAAAATAACGCCATTTGAATAACAGCCGCCATCATCCGAAAATATTAAAAACGAAATTTTTGACGTTAAAAACATCAAAATCGACCTGAAACACACATTTATATGATGGATAGTAATAAAATTCAGAAAATGACGCCATTTTGAATAAAAGCCACCATCTTGAATTCCTACGATTTTATGCGATGCCTCCCCTCTTATATGGATTGTATTAATATAAAGTAGATACTCACCAATCGGTACATTCTTCTCACGATTTGCAGTTTTCTCAACCGTAGCACCCACACTAATAGACAATAACGTACTGAAATTCTTTTGAGGGGCCTGTAAACGGACTATAAAACCTATACACTTCCATTTTTATTCGGAACATGTTATTGTACACTTCAACAACATATATAAATTACATGACAATCTGAGTGAATTTAAGCGAGTTAGAGCATGGAATGGCAAGCAGGCAGACAGACAAACTGAATTCATAAACTCATTCAATTGTGACGGAGAGTATTAAAAACGAAATTTTTGACGTTAAAAACATCGAAATCGACCTGAAACACACATTTATATGATGGATAGTAATAAAATTCAGAAAATGACGCTAAAAACCGCCATCTTGATTTCCTACGACTTTATGCGATGATTCCCCTCTTATATGGATTGTATTACTATAAAATAGATACTCACCAATCGGTACATTCTTCTCACGATTTGCAGTTTTCTCAACCGTTACACCCGAACTAACAGACAATAACGTACTGAAATTCTTTTGAGGGCCCTGTAAACATACTATAAAACCTATACACTTCCATTTTTATTCGGAACATGTTATTGTAAACTTCAACAACATATAGAAATTACATGACAATCTGAGTGAATTTAAGCGAGTTAGAGCATAGAATGGCAAGCAGGCAGACAGACAAACTGAATTCATAAACTCATTCAATTGTGACGGAAAGTATTAAAAACGAAATTTTTGACGTTAAAAACATCGAAATCGACCTGAAACACACATTTATATGATGAATAGTAATAAAATTCAGAAAATGACGCCCTTTTGAATAACAGCCGCCATCTTGAATTCCCACGACTTTACGCGATGCCTTCCCCTCTGAAATGCATTCTATTAATATAAAGTAGATACTGACCAATCGGCATATTCTTAAAATGATTTGCAGTTTTACCTTATTTTGGTCTTGTAGCACTCGGACTATAGGGGTAAATGATATGAAGGAATACTCGCATATAAGCGTTTAGTTACACTCTTTAATATATATATAATGGAAAATATTAGTAATTGAAAAATTAACTATGGCTTTAAAAAATAATATTTCTGATTTGGTTTCTATTAACACAAAGTATTTTTTCCAACAAATTACTAAATTACAAAAAAACTATGTTATTACATATTTACAGTGGTGGAAAATTGGCGCAGAGGAGGAGCCTATTGACACCACTAAATTTTAGTGGTATTTTTCGCCTTATCTAATGACAGAATTTCTGCGTTTTTATTAAGGTGAAGAATACTATAAAATTTTAGTGGTGTCAATAGGCTCCTCCTCTGCGCCAATTTTCCACCACTGTATTTAGACAAATCTCCTAATAATTATGCAATCATATGTAAATCTTATTATCACCAACTTCTTACAACCTGTATTTCTTCTAATAAATCTTTTCAAAAAACTAATGAAAATGTAATTGTAAATAATCGTAAAATTCAAAGTTATTATAAACTATTAAATATTCTATCTATTAACTTTAATTATCCTTATTTAGTTTTTATTCCCAAATTTCATAAAACTCCAATTAAATTTAGGACTGTAACTATTGGTTGCAATACATATAATAATAAAGCCAATAAACTTCTATTAAAAATTCTTAATCAAGTATATATACTTACTACAAACAATGATAATACACATTGTATAAAAAATAGCTATCAACTGGTCAATATTTAAAAAAATCTTCATAGTGTATATAATGTAACGACATATGACTTCAAAGATCTTTTTAATAATATAGACTTATTAGATTTACATAATATTATAAATGCATTACTTAAAAATTATTATAAAAAAACTGGAATTACCATCTAATATAGATATTGCTTATTTTAAATCTTTAACAAACTTCATTATCTATAATAATTATATATTACAAGATAACACGTTATATTTACAGCACGTCGGTATATCACAAGGTGGTTGTACATCCAGTTTATTATCAGACTTATATCACTATGAACGTACTTTTACTAATAATAATCTCCATTTATATCGTTATATTGATGACATAATTTTAATTGCCACTGATCAATCTAAAATTTCTCAATTTCCAGTTGATTATCCCACTAATTTGGAATTAACTGAAAACCTCTTATCTAACAATACAATTAACTTCTTAGATCTTAAAATTACAATAAAAGACAACAAAACAATAACAGATTTATATGATAAACGTAAAGAATTTAAATTCAAAGTTAATACATTTACAAATTTTAAATCTTGTCTTCATCATTCTGTATATCGAAATATAATACTTAATCATTTATATAGAATAAAATGTTTATGTTCTTCTCATCTAATTAACAATAATATTAAAAAACTAATTTATGATGCATTAAATCATGGTTTTCCAAAAAAATTCATATATTCATTAATATACAATTAGTACTTACATGATCTTAAAAAAAACAAATTGACACATGCGTAAACAAAATTACAAAAAAATTTATAAAATAAAAAAATATTTATATAAAAAATTAAAAATTGTAAAATAATAATAAACAATTAATATAGGATGATTGGGTGGGTAGATGTTAGAGTACGGAGGAGGGTGGAGTTGTCTGGATAGTACGCAATAGTTAATTTTAAAAAAATGATGGGGCTTTTGTATTATAACTACATTTCTAATACGTATTTTATGGATGTTGATGTTGATTTGATGTTTTATATGTAATTGGTGACATTTCTCTTTTTTTTTCATTCATATTAAATTTAGCTTATTTAATCAAATTAACTTGTTTTTAATTTTTAGTCTACTCAGGACAATATCATATTAATTAATAATAGTATACCGTCTTTATAGTGATTAATATGCATATATTTGATATAACTAATGTTATGCTGTATGTATTAAAATTGGGTAATTAGTTTTTATTATTATTCCTCTATACTTTTTAATATTGTTTTATTTTCAACTTTGTATTCCATGATTAATTATCGGTTTAATGTGTTTGACTGTCACAATCATATTGTTTAGCTTTTTTATGGCTAATATGAAGATAATCCACACATGATATTTGTGATCTTTAGGCTATTGGGAATTTTAGAATCTGACAATCTTCTCTAAACATCCATTTTTTCCCTGTCCATTTTTTTATTATTTTTTTTATTTATTTAATAGTAATTATTTAAGTTTTTTATATTTTTATTATATATAATTTATTTTATGTTTTAGCGTATAGCTATATTCTATATATTATCAATGTTATAAAATTATTTAATTTCTCAGTGTAGATTAAATGGGTAAGGTAATAGAATATATTGAAAGCATTTTATTAACATTCAATTTATTTAATTTTTTGAATAATGATATATAGTATGGTATTATTTATATATTAGGATTTGTGCGGTAATGCAGTTGATATCTTTTAAATTCATTAGCTTTTATTAGGTTCTTTTTGTGGCTTTTGAATAATAATAATAGTTTTAAAATAACATAATAGATGACAGCACCAAAAAATTTTAAAAAAATTGTAATGCTTCTATTGAGTAATAATTTTAATTTTTTACACCAGGTGGTATTGAACGCTAAATATTGGCAATATTGTAAAATAGAAATTAAACAATTTAAGTGTTTTTAGGTATTTTTAATAAATGTAATTATTTTCTATTTATATTATATTAATTGAATTTATCACGGTATTTCAAAATGAATTAACTGAATCCATAGGTTTTAATTTCTGTGTTAACTTAACTGTTTCATTCACCTTAATCTTATCATGCTTTTGGATACCATGTGCGGGAGGATATTTTGAAAATCAACTGGGATTTTATTCGGTATGTTGTGTAATATTTCTATTTTTTATGCTGTAAATTAAATATTTAAAAGGTTGTATTGTTTTTTCCATTTCATACCATTTGATAATGTTCTGTTTTCATCTTGAAACTATTCTCTTGGTCATATTGGTTGTTTGAGTACAGGAGAAAAAAAAATTTCAGCTTTTAGCTTTTTTTTCTCACAGAAAACAACCGATTTGCTTATATCATTGAATTCTGTACTCTTGAAAACGTAATTCAATATATAAGCTTTTCAAATTTATTTCGGTATCCATATTCTTCTTTTTTTCTTCCATATTAATTCTTGTAATTATGTATAAGCTTTATTTTATACATACAGTTCTGTATTATAGGTTTGTGGTATCCGTTTTTATTGTCATTTCACAATATTGCGGTTTTTGATGATGGTCGGTAATGTTTAATTAATGGTTATATATGTATATATATATATATATATATATATATATATATATATATACATGTGTGTATATGTACAGGGTGGCAGGGTGGTCATAAAAAAAACTTTGCCGATATATGGAACTCTCGCGGCCGGTCTGTTTAACCGATCGAGATGAGATTTCAGATATAGTTATTCAGAGGTATGAGCTCGCGATTCTGTGATCGGCAACAAATTGGCGCTCATGGTTACGGTTATAGGTACAGAAACTGTAAATTTTCGCATGACAACGCCTATTTTTATTTTTATTTATTTATTTATTTGTGTCGCAAAATGCTCAGCGCATGCGAAAACACTAAATAGCGCTGGAACGGTACGTGCATCGCAATAAACAGCTCTGCGAACGGCAAAAAAAAAAAAAAAAAAAAAAAAAAACACGATCAGGGCGCACGGAGGAAATTTGCATATGACAAAGGCAAGAATCCGTTTTTTAGGCTGACTATCTGGCGAACGGCGTTCTGTGATTAGTGTCTTGCCTCTGTCATATGGAAATTTCCTTCGTGCTTCCCGATCGCCGATCCGATCGTGTTTTTGTTTTTTTTTTGGCCGTTCGCAGAGCTGTTTTTTGTGCGTGCATAACGAGTCCGTTTATTGGGATACACGTACCGTTCCAGTGCTGTTTGGGGTTTTCGCATGGGCTGAGCATTTTGCGACGCAAAAAAAATGGGCGTTGCCATTCGAAAATTTTGAGTCTCTGTAACTTTAACCGTAACCGTGAGCGCCAATTTGATGCCGTTCACAGAATCCTGAATAACTATATCTGAAACCTCATTTCGATCGGTTAAACGAACCGTCCACTAGGTTCAATATATCGGCAAAGTTTTTTATGACCACCCTGTATAGGGTAACTCCGGGAGAGTCGCCACATACGGGATAGATGCCGCACCTCTTGTATTTCTTGTAATTATCGATAGATGGTCGTCAAACGCACAGTATAGGTGACCAATGAGATTATTTTAACCAGTGTATAGCGTGAATCCCATTTCGATGTTTACTTGTAGAAGTACAATCCTTAATTTGACGCAAGTGCATGATTTCACTGTCCAAACTTTTAAACACGTTATGTTTAAATACTTTTCATACACTAATTACTAAATGCATGCATGATTTCGAAGTCCAAACTAAGTTTAGGGTTTGTATAGAGTACTGTGTGTATGGTTACGCACTTCCCCTTAGCGATGGCAGGTAACAGTGATGGCCGACGTCTGCACCATGCAAAATGAGATACATTCCGCAATGCTATTCCGGTATACATGTCGCAGTTTCTTTTGTAAGGGATGATTAAGTGTTATTAACTTTTCCTTTTCTTTTTGCACAGATTAACCATGTTAGATATGTTGTCAAGTTTACTAAAACCAATGGAGAAAAAGGGGAAAATAAAAAATAAGAAGGGCAAGAAAGATGCAGGGGAAAATAAAAAGTAAGAAGGGCAAGAAAGATGCAGGGGAAAATAAAAAGTAAAAAGGGCAAGAAAGATGCAAGTCAAGATGATAATAATGAATTTTGGATTACGCTTAACGCAGACGTTCTTTGCAAGGAATGTTTAGAAAACTACTCCAAAAAAGAGGAAGTGTAATTGGCTTCGTTGCATCATGTGTTTAAACGTAGTTACATAAAGACTGTACTTTTTTGACATTTTTTCCGTAGATTGTAGTCGAAAAAACAGGTCTCTTAACCCATTCGGGACCATAGTTGCATATAAACACCTTCATAAAGAGCTTACAAAATTTGTTTCTGGCACCAGTAAAAAAGAAAAGTAATATTTGCTTTGTTTAATTAGAGCATTTTCATGATTATTTAAGTAAAGTTAACTTCTTTTAAAAAAGTGGTACCAACCGAATAAAATTTGTGTAAAAGCCACCGGTCCCGAAAGGGTTAACAAATAAATTATGTGAACACAATTTTAATTTTTTTCTTTTTCCTTTCTAATGCATTGATGTTATGTTGTTGCTGAAATAGCAATTAAAATTTAATGTAAAAAAAATAAGTCTATAATTTTAATACTGAAAGTAGGCAGCAATTATTAATTTGAATCTACTAATACGTTTCATTGTACTCATTTAGTTTCATTTTGTTATTACATCGTTAATTATAGTCCAGATATGAATATTTTATTATTATTATTTTTTTTATTTATAATTTCATTCTGTTCTTATTACAAGCGCGGCATAACTACCGCACAAGTGCGGCGTCTCAGCCTGAATGTACGGGTGACGCGCCGCAGTGTAATGTTTTAGAAAAAAATTGTTAAAAAATATTAATAATTTGTTTTGAGATTTTTTGTCGCAGTACACGCGTTGTATATTTAACATTAAATAGCACAGCATGATTTTTTTTATTTTATGTCCACCATGGGACTTTATACACAAATTCAAAAAAATGTGCGGCATAAATCCCGGAATTACCCTATATATATATATATATATATATAATGTAAGTTTCCACTTTTATTCCTGTTTCTTACATCTCTTTTACATTTTTTCATAATATATTTTCAATTATTCCGCTTTTACGAGTATATATTACATTTTGGATGACCTATTTTTATGGTAACATTTGTTAAAATGGTTTATTATTACAAAAAAGTGTGACTCTCTCTCTCTCTTTATATATATTATATATATATTTGTAGTGTTTAAAAAAGTTTCATTGGTACAATTTCATAGGCAGTCGGTATATTTTAGCGAGCATGATTTGACACATAATTATTTTTCCATTAACCAGGTGCAAATAGCAGCAATTCTTTTAAAAATGATACTCTAACATAGTTGCAGTTCCGATCTTCGAAGAGCTTCAATTGCGATTAATGTTTCTCATTTATGTATTTTTTACCCGATTGCCACGAAGGGTTATGTGTTTCGCGCGTATCTGGGTATGTGGATTTCTTTATACCCTCGAAACATCCCAACGGCTGGATGGATTTTAATAAATGAGGTCTCTATCGATTCGTCTTAACCTTCCGATAGTTATAGGCTAGGTTTTGTTTTTATAAATTCAAAATGGCGGCCGTAAAATTCAAAATGGTGGTAGAGACGAAAAAAAATTTTTACGCACCCTATTGAGTGACATATTATTGGATAGGTCTTTCAAAATGAAGACGATGTTTCATTGACTATTTTAAAGTCAGAAGCTCCGATTAAATATTACACAACCTGGAAGTTGTGTCGGTAGGATCTCTAGCTTTACTGCAACTCTAACCTTCATAGGCATTTATAGGCTTCATGCAAACAGTGTTTATAGATAGGAACTAACAATTAAACACAACTTAAAAGTCAAGTAAATAAAAAAAATAAGCATGTAATTTAAAAAATAGTTTCACATTGATGAGAAATAATTAATTAGTTCGCTTTTTACGCAGTCGGGTTTTTTAATTTTTTAAATTTAATTTTTATGGGCATTCATGTTCACATTAATCCAGGGCTTAACTTCTAACATAAAAAGTACCGGAACCCTAATATTCTGCGGCACCGGTATTAACAACTGTACCCCCCCCCCCCCCCCGTCACTACAATCTGCATATTTATATTTCATACACTACTTGCAAAATTTAAAGCATTTTTTTATTCATTAACAAAATAAATTTTTTAAATATATCTATCAGTATATATTTTAGCTGTCAACTATTTCATTTTTTAGTTATTACTTTTTCCGAATAGTAATCTTTGCCTAATTTTAATGTTAATTAATTGCAAAATTATGCGATTAAATATGGTAAGGATTATAATTCGGAAATAGTGTTTAAAAAAAAATAATAAAAAATGGATAGTTCGCAGATATTCATTTTTATGAAAAAATGAATGAAATTTACTGAAATTAATATTTTTATGCTGAAGAATGAAACATAACTCTGTAAATATCATTAGAATAGAAAAACATTATTTTTGTTTCCCCTTCAATCTAATCAAAATAACATTAAAAAGGAGGAAAATTTCTTTTTTTCCCCTATACATGAATACGAATCAGGGTTCGCAAAAACCCGGGTTTTTCTGAAAAAACCCAACCCACCTGGGTTGTTTCGAGTTTTTTCATGAAAAACCCAATTTTGCCCGGGGAAAATCGGGTTTTTTCAAAAGTATAATACATGCGTAATTACATTATTGTATACTATATTTTCTATATATTATATACACTATACATAAAAAAATACATTGTTCCCTTATATACAATATAATTGTAATGCTATTTTACAAGTTATAAATTGTATAAATTGTATGAATTTAAATTAATTAAATGTCAGTGTTTCTCACAAATTAGTTTTAAATATAATAGAAGATATAAAATTGTTAATTTTCTTTAAATCAAATAATGAATAGAATATTAAAATATATTAAGTAGGAAGAAAAAAAGGGGTAAACTAGTCGGATGTGCCAATCCCAAAAGTTTCTTCTATCTTATACATGTTAATAATTTAAAATTCACTATCACAGTGCCAAAATTAAATGACAATTTATGCCCATCATGAGGATTGTAAAATATAGATTTGCTGAATTGGATGCATATAACAAGGAGATATAAGATATATAGTATAGGAGATATAATAATTTACAACAAAACCTGATCAGTAACAATTTACATCAACATCTAACTGAATCTGAAGTTTGATGAAAATCCATGCATTATTAGTTCTTGAGATAAAGCTATTGCAAAAAGAGAGATAAATGCAGCACAACAGCGCCGCTTGGACGATAATATACTAAAAACTAATCAGCACCAGTTTATATCAAGGTTTAACTGAATCTAAATTTTTATTCAAGTCCGTAATTAGTTCTTGAGATAAGAGTTAGTGCTGAAATCGCGAAAAAGGCAGCATAGCAGCACTACCTGTTGGGCGATATGTACCAAAACTCGATAAGCAACAACTTAACTTGTAACCGAATCTGAAGTTTTATGAAAATCTGTGAATTAGTTCTTGAGATAAAGCTATTGCAAAAATTGAGATAAATGCAGCAAAGCAGCGCCACCTGTTGGGCAGTATACACCAAAAACTAATCAGCACCAGTTTACATCAAGTCCTAACTCAATCTAAAGTTTTGTGAAATTCTGTGCATTAGTTCTTGAGATAGAGCACCCACAAAATTTTTTTCACATACAGTCATTTTCTAAAAACTATCAAATTGTCTTCAGGACCTTTTTAAAACGTATAAATCCATCTTGAACTGGAAGTCGAAATTTTTCACGAATCCAATACTTTCTTCTTGTAAAGATTGAAGAAAATAAAAATACATATTTTTTATTTCCATGAATATAGTTGATTTGAATTTTTTATATAAAGACATACCTATAATTATGTACTATGTATGTTGCCTACTAGGTTCTATGTTAGTAAAGTATTTCAATGTGCTGAAATACATTTTTATTTCACTTCAGATGTGTATGTAATGGCTTTTATATATTAATATTTTTTCAAAATTAACTGAAATGACTTAAATTCATTAAATGTATATGTTGTTTAAATTTTTAAATTATATCTGAAAATTGAAAAAACCCACTTTATGGGTTTTTCAGTGGGCTTTTTCAAGTGGGGCCATTCTGAAAAAACCCGGTGGGTTTTTTCGAACTGGGCCCAGCTTTGCGAACCCTGAATACATAAAATTTTGAATTTAAGACAGATTGAACTAGAGCCCGCCGAAGACCGAAGACTGATATATAAATTGATCCCGTTTCATCTCAATCTCCTACGTGTGAGACACATTGCGTCACATATATGTGTTTTGGTAGAAAACAATGCAAAAATCTTGGAGATGGAAGAAAAAGGAAAGGATAATTTAGGCTTCGGTATTTCGGAAGCGCTAATGCACTGGGCTCCGGAGCCCTATATGTATGAGCTCCGGTGAATTCCGAACAATATTTAATTATTAACTAAAATTAGAGAAGTACCGGAGCCCGGCTCCGGCGCAAATTAAGCCCTGCATTAATCACACAAATTCTCGTCACAGTTGTTGATGTCATACAACCCCACATCATACTCGCCCAAGAAAGTTTTTTAAAAATTCGAAATTTAAAAGAGTGAAATGAGCGGAAAACGTTTCAAAATTTCAATTTATATGATACAGTTGGTATATAAGCTTGGAATTTGGAATGGTAGTTACTTTTAACACATGCTGACTTACTAGTTTAGAGCTGTTTAGGATAGAAAGTTAAATTTTGACATGTTTCATATATTTAAGATGTAAATGTTCGCATAGCACAGTTTTTACAAAATTGGAAAATATAAAAGGGAGGCAAAAAATGTTCTAAAATGGCGATTTCTGTGATGCTGTTGAGCTAGAAACTTAAAATTTGGCATCGTGGTTATTTTCAAGATTTAAGTGCTCGATAAGTACAGTTTGTAAAAAAAAAAAATTCGAAAATGAGCGGGAAACATTCTAAAACCCTTTTAAATTATGATTGATCTGTAACTGTTAGGGATATAAACATGAAAAGTGAAATAGTTTTTACTTTAGAAACTTAAATGCAGCAGAAGAACAGTTTTTAAAATTTTGAAATTTTAAAGTATGTAGAAACAACAAAAAAAGGTTCTAAAATATCGTTTTGTGTGATATATCTACAGTCGAGCCCCGATTCAACGAATCGTGATTTAACGAATTTCTCGATTTAGCGAATTTTTTTATGGTCCCGATGAAAATGGAACAAAAATACTTCGATTTAACGAATTTTTAATCCCAATTTAACGAATTACTTTCTATGGAAAAAAAAATGAAATATTGAAAAAAATTTCTAATAGTTATAAAATATTTTCAGTGTTCCTAATTGTCGATTTTCTGACTATGTATCATATGACACTGAAATATCTACATGCGAAAATGTACATTATACCGAGGTTATTCATGCTGTAGTAATGGATCGGATAAAGAAGATGAAATAGAGAGGAAGCATTCAACATTCAAAGAAGCAGTTACTTAGTTTGGATACTTTGAAACGGTATTGGATGGCTTATAATGTTGATAATACTATTTTCACAGCTTCAAGAAAAAATCGATAAAGAAGTTTGGAATACAAAATTGAAATAATGCAAACAAACTTCTATAAAAGATATCTTATAATTTATCTACAAAATTTGAATAAATGAGATTCTTTCTTAATTAAAATGATTGCGATTTATACTGGTGCGTAAGAAAAGAATAAATTTTTATACAATGTATTTTCGTAAAACAACAAATGTTTCAAATCGTTATTAAGGCATGTGAGGAATATTCTTTTTATTTACATCCATTTTTACTTTCTTCTATCTTTACAAGAAGAAAGTATTGGTTTCATGAAAATTTTCGGATTCCAGTTTTCGACGGATTTACACGTTTTATGGGTCAGAGATTCCCAAAAACATGTTTTTACAAAATGTCTGTCTGTGAGTCTGTCTGTCCGTCTGTCTATCTGTCGGTCTGTCTGTCTGTATGTGACACAAATTTTGTGGGCGCTCTATCTCAAGAACTAATGCACGGAATTTAATAAAAATTTATATTCAGGTAGTCCCTAATATAGAGTGGTTTGCTGATTAGTTTTTGGTGAAAATCGCCCTGCAGGTGGCGCTGCTATGTAGCATTTTGCAGGATTTCCACAAAAGCTCTATCTCAAGAACTAATGCACGGATTTTTATAAAACTTCAGATTCCGTTAGTCCTTGACATGAATGGATGCTGTTTACGTTTTGGTGTAAATCGCCCGACAGGTGGCGCTGCTATGCTGCATTTTGCAAGATTTACACTATTTTCGAAGTAGCTCTATCTCAAGAACTAATGCACACATTTTCATCAAACTTCGGATTTAGTTAGTCCTTCATATAAAATGATGCTGACTAAGTGTTGGTGTAAATCGTCTAACAGGTGGCGCTGCTGTGCTGCATTTTGAACTATTTCCTCAATAGCTCTATCTCAAGAACTAATGCACGAATTTTCATCAAACTTCAGATTTAAGTATAACTTGATTAATATTGCTGTTGATTATGTGTTGTTGCAAATCGCTCAACAGGTGGCGCTTCTAAGCTGCATTTGTCATGATTTGCGCAATACCTCAAGAACTAATGCAAGAATTTTCCTCAAACTTCATATTCAGTTACACGTTGACATAAGTTGGTGATAATTAGGTTCTGGTTTAAATAACCCAATAGGTGGCGCTGCTATGCTGCATTTTGCTGGATTTATACGATTTCAGCGACAGTCATACCTCGAGAACTAATGCACGAAATTTCATATTTTTAGAATTCTCATGATGAACACAGATTGCCATTTAACTTGGCTCTGAGATAGTGAATTTTGAAGTATTGACATGTATGAGATAGATGAAAGTTTTGTGATGGCCACAACATACTAGTTTAACTTGTGCTGTTGTATAAAAAAATTCCTTTGAAATCCCGATTTAACGAACAAAGTTGCTAGTCCCGAACGATTCGTTAAATCGAAGTTCGACTGTAGTTGTTATAGAAGCGTGGAAAACTACAAGCTGGGAATTTGGCATGGATGTTATTTTTAAGACTTAATAGTCCCTAAAAACGGTTTCTAAAAAATTCGAAAAAAAAAAGGAAATGAGCGGAAAACCTTCAAAATACAATCTAAATTATCATCTGTTTGGAATTAATTTTAGTTCTTCTCATTAATTTAATTCTCGTGTTTGCCTAATGAGGTAAAATATTGCAGTCACTCAAAATTTGGCTTAATTAGTAATTTTTGAATTATCTGTCCCATTTTATAAAATCTGTTAAATTTAGAACAGGATGAAACTTTTCATGCTTGTATGGCTATTTTATTTCATTAGAACTATCTGAAGTTATGATTGAAGCTATAGTATGTCAAAAATATACAGGAAAACATTAAAAATCTTCATTGACTTTCTATATGTTTTAGTAATTATTTTTTAATTTGAGAAAAGGGAAAAACATTTATTAGTCAAGCATACGTTTTTATTCCGCATGTAAAATCAGGGCCGAAACTAAGGGGGGGAAGAGGGGGCATGTGCCCCGGGCGCCAGAGCCAAGGGGCGCCAAGTGAAAGATTATACCTTTGGAATCTATCATTTTCTTCTGATGGACTGATGGTTTTCATTATTATGAAACAGCCATTATAAATTAAGTGTTAGGTGAAGATGAAAGAGCAGCCGTAAATTTTTTTTTGCAAAAAAAAAAAAAATTATGGCCATTTTTTCTCTTCCCATTCTGACCAGAAAATCAGAATTCAAACTTTTTACGACTGCTCTTTCATCTTCACCTAACACTTCATTTATAATGTCTGTTTCATAATAATGAAAGCCATCAGTCCATCAGAAGAAAATAACTCGGTTAAAGCGGAAACTCGGTTAAGCTGGACTCGGATAATCGGAACGTCACTGTATAAGCAAACACTGTAAATAGCCGGTAACACATGCGAATTATTTTATGTGAACGAACTATAATTGCAACAAACGCCACATTCAATTTACGTAGTTCAGTATTACATATTTTATGATTACATATTTTAAATTTTAAAATAAGTCGGGCATAAGAAAATTAGTAAAATTCTCTTTGTAAATATACTTTGAGTGTGAAAGGGGGGGGGGCGCCAAAATTCATGTTTGTCCCGGGCGCAAAAAAGGCTAGTTTCGGCCCTGTGTAAAATTAGAAAAAGTTTTCTGCAGTACTGTCTTAGGAAAGTGTATACCTGACGGATTGATAGTCATAAACAGGCATAAAAAAATTTGAGTGCCCGTCTTAAATAAAATTATGCAATTAGAAAGTACTTTTCTGTGCTATGTATAAACTAAAATGTGTGCATTTTAAATGAGAAAATAATTTATTATACTATCTGTTCATACACAAATTACACAGTACAAAATAATCCCTGCCGGCTCGGCTTACAGGCGCAGGTAGATTTCGAAGTTAAGTTCTAATTTCAACAACAAAAACTAAATCATGATTAGAGATAAACCCACTTTAACAATTTTATCTCGCCGCTTTTGACGAGTTTTTATTTCCCTTTTATATAAGAGCTGGTTTTATCAGAATCTTGTTAAGGCGGTATTAAAAAAAATATATTACCATGTCCAACAACTCGAAATTTTCGATTCATTTTTAAAAGAAAAAATATGAAACTTGCTGACATGACTTTCGAAGAGATTTATAAGCGACCCGTGATTTTATTTTTCATTCAATTAATTAAAACTTGATTTATAAACAATTATTTTCTCAGTGGGACCATATTTTTCGTTTCCAATACAATCGCTTCGGGAAATTCGGTTCAAAATGCCCACTTTGACATCATTTTTTGAAATATATTCTGTGTCTATCAAAAAATCGACCATTACGGTACATTATATAGTTTCTGAATAAGAAAACGTACCAATTGGATGCGTTTGAGAGCAAAAATGAATTTAAAAATGAGTCAGAAAATAAGCAGTTTGGATTTGAATACACCCTTAATAGGAGGATTTTTTTCTTCAACCGCTATGTACTTTTAATTTTTTTTGCTGTAAGAATTGGCCCTATCAAAAACTTGTTAATATAAATGTTGTAGATAATATTAAGAAGATCTATAATAAATTCATGCGGATTTTATATCTTGTGAATTGACGAAGTTATGCATTTCTTTTCTTCTTCAACCTCCCTTTTTGTTTTCGTTTTCGTTTTTTTTTTTTTTTTTTTTTTTGGGGGGGGGGGGGTACGAATTGGTCCTATCAAAAACTTGTCAATATAAAAGTTGTAAATAATATTAAGAAGATTTATAATAAATGTAATTGGATTTAATATCTTGAGAATTAACGAAGTTATGATTTTTTTCTCCCTAAAACCCTATTTTTTGTGCCCCTTGAGCCCATTTTTAATTTTATCAAAAATCTGGGATGCATAAATTTTTGGCCATATTTTTAAAGTAACAGAAACTTTAAACGGATTTGATATGTACAAAAATTAAAAAGTTATGCTTTTTTTCTGTTTTCACAAAACCCCTCCCTATTTCCATCCCTTTGGTCCGATTTTGTCCATTAACGAACTTGAGCGAGATTTTATGCCCCTTGATCTTATGTATCAGTTTGGAAGACATTTGTGCAGAATTACGGAAGTTATCGTGTCCATAAAAAAGTGATATAGATAGATAGATAGATAAAGTTGTTTACTGAAGGTGGTTTTGTGTTCAAGGAGTCATGATCGGTGTAAATCTGCAATTTTTTTTCAGAAATTCAAACATAGGAGCGATCGCAATAGGTAGTATTTCATACGAAATCTACCTAAATCTGCTTCATACATACAGCCGCTATGCCATCCAAAGCTACATTGTATCAAATGATAGAGAAAACCAGCGGCTTTGCTTACGTAATTGATGAAATTTGCTAATTTATATTTGTGTGCCTATTTTTGTTTGAGGAAATGAGACTCAGTCTCATTTCCTGTAACAAAAATAGGCACACAATTACCAATTAGAAATTTTCAACAATTACGTGAGCAAAGCCGCGGGTTTTGCTAGCATTTGAAATTTGATACAATGTAGTTTTACACGGCATCTCCTCAATATGTAAGAAGCAGATTTTGTACTGTGTAATTTGTGTATGAACAGATAGTATAATAAATTATTTTCTCATTTAAAATGCACATATTTTAGTTTATACATAGCACAAAAAAGTACTTGGTGCGTGCATAATTTTATTTAGTACGGACACAAAACTTTTTTAATGCTTGTTTATGACTATAAGACCGGCAGGTACACTTTCTTAAAATAGTACTGGAGAAAACTTCTTGAAAATTTACACGCTGATTAAAAACGTATGATTGATTAATAAGTGTCTTTCCTTTTTCTCAAATTACAAAATATTTACTAAAACATATAGAAAGTCAATGAAGATTTTTAGTGTTTTCTTGTATATTTTTGAAATACTATAGCTTCAATCATAACTTCAGATAGTTCTTTTGAAACAAAATAGCTATACAGGCATGAAAAGTTTCATCCTGTTCTAGGTTTAAAAGATTTTATAAAATTTTGTATCTAAATATGTAAAACAAAATAGCTTCTGAGAAAAAAGGAAAAACTATTTACATATATGCTTGTCTCAGAACTTAAAGGCTGTCCTTAAGGGTTTGTATATTTTGAAAAATTAGAGTTATTTTTGGGATTGTCTGAATGTCGTGGAAAATTTAAAACAGTTTTTATGATCTATGCCAGTAAAGACTTTCCTTTCACTCCGAGGTGAAGTGTTTCGTAACAGACCGGGAGACGGAAGCACAGACAATCACCTCATCGAGTTCACGGCTGAAATTCCAGAATTAGTTAAAACTTGACTCGCATATTAAAGCGCAATGGGTCTGTCAAGTCCTATCTTGGTGGAAAACACCCGAAAATCCGATTTTAGCGACTGACTCGTAGGTTTACCATTGTGTTTTCCTGAACCCAGTCCTCCATGTTTCCATACCCTTGGTCGCAGAAAAACACAATGGTAAACCTACGAGCCAGCCGCTAAAATCGGATTTTCGGGTGTTTTCCACCAAGATAGGACTTGGCAGACCCATTGCGCTTTAATATGCGAATCGAGTTTTAACTAATTCTGGAATTTCAGCCGTGAACTCGATGAGGTGATGGTCTGTGCTACCGCTTCCCGGTCTATAAGCATCAGTTGAATCAACGCTACATCATGCAGCTATTATGAATACGGTTATTACTCATTTTTAGCTTATGGACAAAAATTACTTAACATTGTACACACCACAAATCACACAAGGTTTTTATAGAATAATTCAAGAACTAATAAGAAGCATGTTATAATTGAAGAGCTAAGTGGAAGAACATGTTAAGTAGCAAAAATTACATTTCAAGAAATTCGAGATGAAAGTTTTTGTTGTCAATTTTAATGATTTATTTTCCGTTTGATACCATGTGTTTAAAATATTAACGGGTAGGGTACTAAACTCTCTCAGAAAAACTTATTCCTATTTAATTTTCAAATATTAAAAATTATTAATATTATTGACATTATTAAATATTAAAATATTAAATATTAATGAATAATCTCTTAAATCTTCAAGACTAGAATCTTAGTATTTTAGCTTCACCATGTGATAGGATACCTCATAACGCTTTCATCCAAAAGATTAGAAAATGTTGCATAATTTGTTCATCCACTCAGCTCTTCAATTTAGAATAAACTTATTAGATAAACAATTCTAACTGAATGAATAAATTAAAATATGGACCTGAAAATTCTTTTTTGCCAGTCGTCACATAGACTAAACAAATATTAAATGGTTGAAAAACACATTTTTGTTATGAACGTGTGTAATCTCAGAACTGTTATTTTATAATAGTATAAGTATTAGTAGCAGCTTTGTTAACTGTTTTAATCTGTAAAAGGAATTAAATATGTTTAATTTAACAATAATTGAGGACCCCAGAAACCGAGGGGTATAAGTGACAAAATTGAAAAAAGTGCATAGACGACCTGGAAATATGCTTTTTTTCTATTCAGGTAAAGATATATAAGTGATTTTGTAATTATGTGTTGTGTTTTAGAGATCAACCACTTTTGTCGAATAACGATCAATACTGATTAATTACAAATTTAAAGAAAATTGCACTCTACTTTTTACACATTTTTTGAAATAAGAGTTCAAAGACCACTGTGAAACTAGCAGCAATTTTCTATTTCAAATCAGTCAATTGTTATTGATGTTCAACTTTAACGTCAATTATCTTTGAACTCAATTTACTCCAAATCGAAAATCTGTCACTTCTGATGTCCTCAATTAAGATTTCTAAAAAGTGTTTACATAAATAAAAGGATCTACCGTCTAGTGTTGACTAAGTGAGATTTTCAATTTTCAGGTCTATTTAACTAACCCCACAAAAAACCTACCAGTTTTCTTTAAAATAATCATGCCTCTTCTTAGTCTTAAAACTTGATGAGGTTGCAGCTGCTGACACATGAATCTGAGTCTTTCTATGTCAGGAGGAATTCCTTCTTTATCTTGAATTTTGGCTTTTACATTTTCTATGGTGTCGCTCGCTTCAACTTCCAGTGTTAAAACTTTACCTGCAGAAAAAAATATTTATTCAGAACTGAATGGAAAACAACAGACATGCATTACAATAAAATACAGTAGAGCGCCGATTATCCGAACAAGTCGGGACCGACAATAGTTTGGATAAGCAAAAGTTTGGATAAATGAACAGTCAGTTTAAAGGATGAACCTGACTATACTAAAATCTTCACACTTTATCCACACATTAGACTGGCAGCACTAGGTAATGCTGGCATGTTTAAAAATTGATATTTATCTTTACTTATCAATTTCTGAACGCCAGAGATTATAATTTAATAAGCTAAATTTTACAAGGGACTTACCACTCAAAGATTTTATGAAGACCTTCATGCCTCTTCTCATCCTCAAAACAAGATGAAGGGTGGATTCCTTTCGAATGTTGTAATCAGACAAACTATGTCCATCCTCGAGTTCCTTTCCGGCAAAAATCAGGCACTGTTGATCTGGAGGAATACCTTTCTTATCCTTAATTTTGGCTTTAACATTTTCAATCTTATCACTTGGTTCAAACTCTAAATTGATGGTTTTGCCACTCAATGACTTCACGAAAATTTGCATTTTTACCTATAAAAAAAAAGAAATTTAAAAATCCAAATTTCCAAATAAGGGAAAGGAAGGGCTTTCATTTTCATTTTAATCAAAAAGAATAGATTATAAGTAAACCCTATCGCTAACTTTTTGTCAGTAAATCTTAACTTAGTAGACAGTTTTAAAGTTGTTAGCTAACGAGACTTATAAAAAAAATAGTAATTAGGAATTCGATATTCTATATTTTAAATATGTTATCGAAATTGCTCCATCACGTATGGTTAAAGTAACAATTACAATTCCAAATGAAGAATTAATGTATTCATTGACAATGCTAGAAAAAAAAACAAGAGAAACTAAAAATTTTCATTTGCCTTAGTTAAGAAATGATTTAATCTATCATGAAAAAGTCACTCTGTTGACATTTTGCTATTGTAGTGCATGTCCAGCAGTGAAATGCTAAAATATTATCTTTTCATTTGCCGCTCAAGGGCGGATTTAAGGTGTCGCAATCGCGAGGGGCCCGCATCCTAAGGGCCCCCAAATCTTTTGAGTTCAAAGAGAAATGTGACGTTTTGATAAAAGGATTTTCTTAATGTTCTTTTTCTAATTTTTCATTTAATATTACAATATCAATACAATATTACCATTTGCTACTATCAGAAATATTTTAGTTTTCCCTTATCTTTTTTTTCCTTTATGAATCATCAGGACTATGATCGTTTGTGGACGGATAGGATGAGATTCAAGGGAAACTTGGGTCTGAGACGAGAGGAACACTGTTAGAGACATTCCATGACGATTTAATTATACCGATTGAGAGACTAATTAAATCATGGGCCGTCCACCCGAGGCCCCTGATTTTGGGGGGCCCACACTCGGTATGCAGTTTTCATAAAGTTGATATTTTAAGTGAATTTTTACTTTGTTACTGATTATCTATACTAATAAAAGAAAGTTTCGCTCTGTGTGTCTGTCTCTGCGTATGTCTGAGTGCGATAGCTACCAAAATCTACCGCACGTAGAAATCTGAACATTTGGGTGAGGATAGTCCAGTTCCTGATGCACCTGAGGGTTAGATTTTTAATATTTTAAGACTTGGGCCCCCTGAGCCCTTCAAGTTTTTATGCCCTAAATTTTTAATAACTTGCCTCTTTTTTATCCGATTTTCTTTTTTTTGGGGGGGGGGGGGCTTTCGCCATTTAGTTATCCCTTTTCTACGTTTCAGTTAAGATCCTGGCTCCCTGGGGACCGATACAGGGTCATGGAAGTTTTTGTGCCCTAAATTGTTAATAATTTGCCCTTTTTAATCCAATATTCGTTTTGGTGCCTTTTTTCAATTTAGTTATTCCCCAGATTCAAAATTCCAGTTAAGAGCCTGGCCCGTATGACCCGGTCCAGAGACCCTTGAACTTTTTGTCTGCCATTCATTTTTCACTCCCCAATTGTGTCGCCCTCTCAATGCGTAACTTTAAAGTTGATTCTTGGATTCCTGTTCCCGGGCCAACAATCTCATTTGTTTATTGGGGCCCTAAGGCCATTTTCAATGCATTTCCCCCCATTTTTGTGTATTTCTTTAAAATTTTATTCTAATAATTCATACCCGATGCTTAATTTCGTCTAATTGAAGATCCTAAAGCGCAAAGTACTAGGGCCTTTTAACATGTTTTCATTTATGAGTCCTGCTCTGAACTATCAGTTGGCCTCTTTTGCATCCCCTATTATAGCTTCCTTTAAAATGGTCATATTCACTAGCTTTTTTTTCTAACAACTTCTTAGGTCCTCCAACTACTACATGAACTAGAAAAAAATTTCTCAGACTGCAGCTACCACCAATTTTGAATATTAATGGCTTTATTGGGGCCCTTGCTGCAGCTTCTTTAAAAATAATCCAATTCTCTTGCAATTTTCTTTTACATAGTTCTTGGGTACTCCGGCTGCTTTACAAACTACTAAAAAATTTCCTTATACCGAACTACATTCGAGTTAAGATTGTGGTCCTCTGGGCCGTGGTACAGGGCCCCTTGAAGTTTTTATACCCTTAATTGTTAATAAATTTCCCCCCTTTTAATCCGATCTTTGTTTCGAGGGAACTTTTTCATTTAGTTATTCGCCCATTTCTACATTCGAGTTAAGGCCCTGGCTCCCTGGGGCCCGGTCCGGAGTCCGTTGAATTTTTTGTGCGCCACGCATTTTTCACCCCTAATTCTGTCACTCCCTCAATGCATAAATTTAAAATTGAGTCTTGGACTCCTGTCCCCGGGTCAACACCCTCATATTTTTATTGAAGCACTAGGGCCCTTTTTTAAGCATCCCTCCCCCATTTTTGCTCATTTCTTTAAAATTTTATTGCAATGATTAATTTATATCCTATGCATAATTTCGACTAATTAAAGATCTAAAGTGCTAGGTACTATAGAACTTTTTAACATGTTTTTATCTCACAAGTAAAGGTACTATAGTCTGTGGCAGTGAATTTCGATTTTTATAGCTTACTCGATTCGTCTCATCGAGCTTAGTAATTTTATACCTCGCATATCGGCTATTGAGTTTTAATAATGACAAGGGGCCGGGTCAAAGTTCAAAATTTCATTCATTGAAAAACAGACGCCTTCAAAGAAATAAGGGCGATTTAAGTTTACTAATTGTTTTTACAGTGCCATGCATTGCAAATATCTACTATAAGGTTATATTATTGCTGTTATTATAAGAATTTGTAATTGCAGATTACAAAAAAAATGACCATAATTTTTTTTTTAAATTATGGCCCATTTTTTTTTCCCCATTCTGGCCAGAAAATCAGAGTTCTAACTTTTTACGGCTGCTCTTTCCTCTTCACCTAACACTTCATTTATAATGGCTGTTTCATGATAATAGAAGCCACCAGTCCATCAGAAGAAAATGATCCATTCCAAAGGTATAAGTTCGATTGTAAAAAACTATTTAATACTTTGAGCAGAAAGAAGTGGCTACACCTGCAATTTTCATGACAGTAATAGAATCTCATAGCTGCCAATGTGTACGGTTTTGTTACCTCTAAAATTGAATACAAATTTTTGCCATATTTAATCGTTGACAGTTGTTAGACTTTTTAAACTGAATTTCGGAAGTGACAACCAATTTTTTCCTTGTGACGACATTTCTGTGGTTGTCAACTCGTAAAACTTGGCTAAAAATGCTAACTTTGAAAACATTTTTTGAATAAATCTTTACCTTTATAAGAAAATGGGAAACTCTTTAATTTCTTGGTATCTGAACAAAATTGGTAAATTTGATATTTTTACGATTATTAATGCAAATTTTTTGTATTTATGAATGAAAATAACTTCGTGAAAGTATAAGAAAATTAGTTAGTTTGGATTTGGAAATAACTTTCAATATAAAAAATTCTCATAAAGAGATGTGATCCTCTCCAACCCAAAAAAAGAAAATCCATGACCCCCCTCTAAATGGTGAGCTGAATCCGCCCTTGGAAAGTAATTTTAAGTCAGACAAAGACTGTAATTTAAAACTTAGCTAATCTAATGCTTTTGAGTGCCATTTTGCCAAAAATGGCACGTTTCTGGCAAAATGACACTTTACACGTGTCTGGCACAGATTTTGGGCCGACTAAAGTGTCTGTCATTTTCAAAATATTTTTTTCTAAGTATAAATATTATTCTGTCTCAATCTGGGGGGGGGGGGGGGGTGAGTTCTGTTTTTCATTTGACAAACAATCATTATAAAATATAGCGGCACAGTTAATCTATATATATATGTTTTTTTCTTTTTCTGGAAGAAGTTATATACTTTGAACAATCATTATTAATGCAAAGTGGAGAAACGAAAAAAACAAAAAACAAAAGTTGTTGATTATGTGTAAAAATATTTTGTAATGAATACGTCCAATTTAAAAACCAACGTAAAGAAAAACCCAAATGTTTAGGATTAACTTAGCATTCAGTCTAAAGACTTATTATTTATTTAAAATAAGCTAACTCTATAATATAAATTTAGTTATAATTAGCATATAGTCTAAATATGTATTATTATTTATTTAAAGTAGTCTAATTGTATAATATAAATGAAAAAAATACATGAACATTTTATAATTATTAATATTTAATAATAATATTTATTAAATCAATATAATAAATACATAGTAATAATTTTTATTAATAAATTAAAATTGATTAAGATATATTAAATAATATAATAATAATAAGAAGATAAAAGCAGAAACAAATATTCAGTGCAATTAGTTATAAATAATCTGCATTTAAAAATATAATATCAAATTCGTATAATATACATTTGTATTAGAAAAAAAAATTTAATAAAAAATAACAAAATTTAAGTATACTTAGTTACAAAATATATAACGTTTAAGAAAATTAATAATAATAATAAAATAAAATAAAAAACTGAAGGCAAATATTTCTAAATTTGTATTTATAAATATACAAAATATATCAAATAGCATCCTTCTAAAACCAAATTAACCCAATATTGCCAAAAGTACATTCATTAAAAAGAAATTAAATAAATAATTTTATTACAAAGAGCGATTTTTTTTAAAGAAAAAGAAAAAAGAAACCTTTCGTTCGTCTTTATTTAATAAACAAAAATTAATAATAAGTATATACTTGGATATAAAAATATAGTGTTCAAAAAATTAATAAAAAATGTATTGAAGAGACATATTTCTATATCATTATTTATAATTATACAAAATGCATTGAATAACATTCAACAGATTACCATTATGTTATAAAAAGCGCATTTTTGCTTTATTTTGTTTGTAATGTAGTTTCTCAAAACAAGTGCAAAGTCGCCAAAACTGGTTGAACAACGTGCTGAACATTGAGCAACCAACAACCAATAAGATTGCGAGCTTCGGTTCGGAACGACGAACTCACTTGGAAAAAAAAATTATGCCGCGCGTGCATCTTGAGCACACCCATTGCTATCCCGGTTTATTTAATTTCTTCTGAGAAAACTTTATACAACCAACCAACCGAAAGCAAGCGGATTAAAAAAAGCCGAGAAAAAAGCGTATTTTTGATGAAAGTGAGTTGCGTTTGTAAATTAATTACTCAGCTATTAATTAGAATATTAAAATTCTGAAAGTCAGGTGCATTAGGAAAGGCCTTGGACTCTCCAGAAAAATTTTGAACCTCGTACGTGCATTAGATTTTGCTAGTCATCGCCGACACACACACACACACACACACACACAGAGCGATCTGTTCTTTTATTATTATAGATGTAGCAAAATAAAAAAAAATGACCTGCAAACATTTTTACGGTTGATATTATTTTTGGAACTTTGTCCCTAGGTTTTAGATTCCTTACCACCCCTCTTGCTAAACTTATACAGAAAATTACTTCAGATGAAGCCACATAATTTTTTTTCAAGTTTTTTCTCATGCAGAAGTATGCTAGAGAAAGAATGCTCAAAATTCTTTGACAGGAAATTTACTGCAGAATTTAAATCAGCATTTAAATATCAATTTCAAGCATCGTGGCTTTATTGGTAGTCTTACCGCCCCCAAGGTTTATTTTTGCACTTTTCAAGGTAAATTTATTTTTTTTTTTAATTTAATCCAATGTAAATAACTGTTTCTAAAAATCAATGAACATCGTGGCTATCACTTAGTCTTAACATGATTTGCCTAAAAATAGTGGTAATTTTCCTTACCATCAGTGGTGGAATTCAGCCGGTTCGCATCGGCTCGGTAGAACCGGTTGTTAGTTTGTATTGAGTTCGACGAACCGGTTGTTAAAAGAAACTTGCATTTACGTTAATTTACTTCCTTTCAATGTTTATCGGCACAACAGCGTTTTCAAAACATAAAACTGTGACATGTTCTGATTTGTTTCATTTAATAAAATAATGTTTCATTTGCAAAATATATTTTTTTTTCATTAGTCCAGTAAGGAGGAAATTTATCATTTAAAAAATGAAATTTTGAGGATTTGAAGAATTTTGGTATCCAAATCGGCAGCCTAGGCTAACTCTACTTATGTTGCATTTATTCAACACTACTTTAACTACTACTTTCTTAATTTGTATACTTAAATTGTAACTTAATTTGTATTGAGTTCGGCGAACCGATTGTTATATGAAACTTGCATTTACATTAATTTACTTTCTTTAAATGTTTATCTGCACAACAGCGTTTTCAAAACATAAAACTGCGACATGCTCTGATTTGTTTCATTTTCATAAAATAATGTTTCATTTGCGAAATATATTTTTCTCCATCAGTTCTGTAAGGAGCAAATTTAACTTTTAAAAAATGAGGATATGAAGAATTAACGGATCCAAATCGGCAGCCTAGGTTAACTCTAGTTATATAGCGCTTATTCAACACTACTTTAACTACTTTCTTAATTTGTAACTTAATTTGTATTGAGTTCGGCGAACCGGTTGTTAAACTTACATTTACGTTAATTATTTTCTTTAAATGTTTATCTGCAGAACAGCGTTTTCTAAACGTAAAACTATGACATGTTTTGATTTGGTTCATTTAATAAAATAATGTTTCATTTGCAAAAAATATTTTTTTTTCTTCATCAGTTCTGTACGAAGCATTTAAACATCTAAAATTTAACTTTAAAAAAATTAAATTTTGAAGTTTTGAAGAATTTTGGGATCCAAACCGGCAGCCTAAGCTAACTCTAGCTATATAGTGCTTATTCAACACTACAATAACTTCTTACATTCGGTACATTGTTTTGGCCACAGCTGTGGTTTTGGCTGCTTCTTTTGAAAATATACGGAATGTTCCCTGTTATTACTGATCAATAGCTACATTTTTAGATTTAGTGGTATAGTTCAAACGGCATTTTTAAAAAAAATATTGTTCTTCATATCTTAGAAGTCATTTACATCAAAGTAATTATTTTCGTAAATGTAGCAAATTCTAAGTTTTTATAAGATACCTTTCCTATAAGTTACATTTAGAAAAATATTTTCCATGATCTAACAAATATCATAACTCGAAAAGTAGTGCAAAAATTTGTACACGCATAAAAATTTTAATTTTGTAACTTTTTTCTAAAGTAAAAACGATTTTTCTGAAGGTGAACATTTGAATATTCCGAATTTCCAACAGTTGAAATATTTTTGAAATTAGACGTAATTTAAATTTAACAATTTAGGAATTAGTTCTTGGTCAGTGATAAGAAGTGATGCCCTACATATTTTAAAGCTGATATTTCCTTGATGTTTGCATGTTTTAAATAAAATTGTTTGTCTTTCAAAAGCACTGCGAACAAGAAGTATAAGCATCATAAAGAATGAAAACTTGTGATAAAATGTATTAAAATGTTTGAAAGGCTTCGGAAGAAAAAAGCCCGTACAAAAGTAAAACGGTGAGGTTTTTATTACTTCAGAAAATATCAAATTTGCAAAAGATCATAAATGTTTTAATAAGCTCGGGGGACATGTTTTTTAACAACGTACCGAATTAAAAAAAAAATTATATACTACTGAATTCTAAACATTCAAAACCAAGTTGTAGTCAATTTGAATGTAGTAATGAACTATATTTTTTCTTCGTCAGATTACAGTAATATTGGAGAAGTAATTCTTCTTCTATGGAAAACAGCTGAAGAGCTATATTGTTTATATGTAATGGCACTTTCATTAATATTAACGATTATCGAGGATTTTTTTTACCATATTTTTAAAAAAATTCTAAAACTATAGAGTTTTTGAAAGTATTCAAAAGTCTGAAAATATTGCCAGAACAATTACTGCAAGTTCAGCAGAAATTGAAAGGGGTTTTCAAAGATAAACATCATATGGTCAGAGAAGAGAAGTAAGCTATTTCTAATGTATCAAACATAATGACGATTAGTCTAATTGGCATACCTCTTAACCCCTTGAGGGGCGCCGTTTGCAGTCTGCAAACGGTTAATTTAAATGCCTAAATATCCAAATGCTACCAGTAATTTTTAGTACAATTTCAATCTCATAATAAACGTGAAAAAAGGGTTTTGATTATTTTCAAATAAATTTGTTTGTTAATTGTGGTGTGAATTAATTATTTGAAAATTTTTTGAGCAGAAATGCCTTGCCCCTGAAAGGGTTAAAGAATGGGTTCCTACTTTTATAGTGAAGATATGTAAAGAAAGAACCACACATCAGATAATGTTTGAGTAAAGACAATTAAAATTGAAAGTTAGGAGGTTTATCAAGAAGCTATATGTAAATATCTCAAATAATAGAAGCTACTTAACATACTAAAATTCTTTTCTGTACTATAATATCGTTTTTTCTACATATTTTATTGTTTTATTTATTAACTATCTGAAATTATACACTACCTTTTAGCATATATTTTTAATACTTTTCAACATAATATATATAAAGTTATTTTCAGCACAGGATATCGCAAACAATTCTAATTTATTTTTTCTGATTTCAATCTGAAAATGCATAGTGTGCTGATGCATTTTATCGGCAATTGTTATCCATGGGCGTTTATTGTATGAAAGGTTTTGAAAAGATGTTGCATGTTTTTAAACTGAGCTAAATTTTATCATTGATACAAAATTTCAAGAATAAATCTTCTCCACGTGCGCATTATTGTTATTACAAAAATAATTTTAGAGTCATTTGGTATTAATTATAGAAGACGAAATTGACGAATAGCTCGGTGAAATTTGTGGCTTTGGTATCAAAACATAGCATAAAACACGAATTAAAAAAAAAATCCAGAAATCAATCATTTACGAAAAGAATCGACGAAAAGAATGGACAGTGGTTGAACTGCATTATTGACACTAACACACTTAGAATCTTTTTCGTATCTCTTTCTTAGAATGTTTTTTCGTTACAATACTAGTGAGAAAACTTGCGTGGAACTTAACTTCATACATAATGCTTTGCTTAAGTCTCAAAGTAAATCAGCACGTCAGACGATTAAAGAGTAGTTTAATTGAAATCTGTTTGTACGCCCGATAATGGAATACAAAAAAGTATATTTTAAGGTAGGGATGCAAAACCTGTGGCCCGCGGGCCAAAAAGGGCCCGCGATGTGTTAACGTGCGCCCCGCCAATTTCGTCAATTTATAACTGGGAAAAAATTGTGAATTTTGTCCATATGGTCGCCATCATCTTTCCAAACCATCTTTTAGCCAGGGGGAGAAGCCACCCCGTCCTCCTATGAAATCGGTACAATCTCCATTGAGATAATCCCGAAACCAAAGAAATTTGCTAACTTTACTAAGCAAGTGAAAGATTTGGTCGGGCAACGCCAAGACAAAAGAAAACTGTATGTGGACAGAAGACGGATAGAAGGATCTCAGTATTCTCCTGGTGACCATGTATGGGTAGAACTCCATCCCGTTAGCAAGGCTGGTCAGAAAAGAGCTGCCAAATTCAGTCCTCGACGTGACGGACCCTATGTAGTGCTCACACAGCGCTCACCTACTTCCTATGAAGTTGCCAGTTTACAAGCTCCTGAAGTTCCCTTAGGAACTTACCATACATCTGCCCTAAAACGTTGTTACAATGTTACCGACCAACCAGTTACTCCACTCAGGAAACGTGGTAGGCCAAAGAAAAAGGTTCCTGGTCCCTTGCCGAGACGTCTAAGGAACCAGAGGTTGAGGATGTAACAAATATTTAAAGATGGCAGCACTAGACTATAATCCCTAATTATAGCGGCTTAGCGGCTGCCAAATAGCTTTCTCCCATTATCCCTTGCGATACGTTTTTCCGCAGAGTGTTCTGAGACGCACAATGAATAGGTTGTAAAATGTGGCGCGGTCTTGCGTTAGATTTTCTCGCAGAGTTTTTAATGAGAGGTGGGAAATGATGAAATGTTTGCAAATCAAATGTTTTCACACGCGGATTTCTTCTGCCGTTCTTTACTATGTAAATATTGTACAGCCATCCTGTAAATAATAATATGTCTTGTGGAACAGAGTTTTATTAAACATTACTTCCTACTAAAGTATGGAGTGGCGTGTCCATTTGAAGTGATGAGTTTTATTAAAGATTGTGGCACCTTTTCATGGAAAGTAAGAAGGTAGCTAAAATGTAAAATGTTGATATATTCTTGCAACTGAATTGGATATGTTGACTGAGTAGTAGGGTGGAACTAAAAAACGAAGTTTCGAATTTTATATTCTAATAGTGATTATTTTTTTCCTTTTTAACTCCATAAAAAGAAAATATTTTCAAAATGATATTTTCCGGTTCCTCAAAGCGCCTGATTTTCCATAAAAAACGAAAAAAAGCCAATAATTGCATGAAAAGTTTTTTAAGCTTATTGTTAAATTTATATTTTGCAAAATTAAATTAATTAAGTGTTAATGTCCTGCAATAAAGAGAATAATTTAGTTCGACTGCCTTAGAAAAGTTAGCCCCACTTTATTTGACTTTTGTAGAAGCCAGCGTCGTGGGCGTCGGCTTTCATTGTCTCTGATTTATTTGGCTGCGACACATAACAAGTTAGTCTGATTTAACGGGTGTTAGTTTCTTTAATTATTTTTCGATAAACATTCGGTGTCAAAAGTGACAATGTCTGTTAACGTACCTAAATCTAGATAATTGTTGAAGTGTCCTGTATTTCGTGAACCAAAACAATTAACATTAGACTGTTATCTTTGACGAACATATGGAGAAGTTATGAAACATTATTTTTGGGTTCAATTTAACTTAAAATCTGACAGCTGGAATCTGGTATACACTATTTCTAAAATATCTAAAGCTGTTGATGATACAATTAAAAGTGTATTGCTGAGACCTTCAATTCCAACGGTTTCTGATACACAAATCATAAAAAATGATTAGAGACTAGTGCGAGAAATGTCAAAATTTGAAGAAAAATATTAAGATTAGAAAGAATAATCCCACATCCAATATAAAATTGCAAAATGTTAGGTAATCCTGTAAAAAACATTTCTTTGTGTAAAAGCACTAAATATTATCGTGTATCAGAACAAGAACGTCACTTTCTCAAAGACCAAAGAGAGATGGGGTGATGACAATAGGATCAATAGATATAAAAACTACAAAAAAAAATGTGTAGCAAGACTGAAAATGGAAATATCAAGGAAAAAAGTTATTTTAAAACAAAAAATTGTTTTGATTGAATGATCGTCAAGTGTAAAAAACAGTTCGGAAGGAAATAGTTCAATCGGTTGTTTTTCTAAACCTGAATTTGATAATCAACACGGTGAAAGAACCGGAGTATTAGACAGAACTGCAAATATTATTGCAAATGGCACCTTAGAAGATATGGGTATTTCTGATGATATTAAAGAAAAGGTAACTGAAAGAAGTACTTGAAGATGACAAAGAGAAAAGAAAAGGAAGAATTTGAAGGAACTGGAAAGACGAAATGAGTTAATTTTAGAAGGTTAGTATTTTTATGGCAGAAAGGATAACGCTATGATAACTGAAGCAGAGGGAAAAAAGTATAAAGAATCATTAAAGACGAACATCTGGTCGCAGTTCAAAAACCAGGATAAAAATATATTGGTCATATTTCATTGACATCTTCTTCTTATATTAATATAGCCACTGCAATTTTGGTGTATTTTCAAAATAATAATACAGACATTTCAAGTTTGAGAGTTATTAGGTGAAACAGAAACGCCTTTAATGCAGGATGCAAATCTGGAGTTGTTAAAACATCGGAAGCAATACCCTAAAAACTTTATAATGGATAATTTGATTATTACATGCAAATGAAATTTTTTCTTAGATACTTATTTCAACATCTTGCTGAAAAACTACGGTTACAAAAGGATTTTCTGGACCAGTAGGAAAGCGACTTGAAAAAATGCGAACATATTGAAATTATAGACTATAAAAACATTGATCCTATCTTGACGGTCTGATCGGATGAAGAACTTTAAAAAAGTACAGACAGGGGATACACCTGAATTTTAGATTTTCCTTATCATACTCAAACAGTGGAAACGTGTGTCAAAATTGTCCCACGAGCTGCGTCAACCGCCTTTAAATATTAAGCAAAAGACGGCTTAATCTTGGGAAAGTTGAATTCCCACAATGTAATGACAAAGTTTGCCTAAAAAGACAATAGGTTGAATATCCAATTTAATTAATTCATAACAAAGGGAGGTAAGGAGGGTGGAAGTCGATATTTAACCACCTCCTCGTGGTGACTTCTGGATAGTATTTGCTAAATAAAAGTAGATATGAGCTAACAGCTACGTTGTTTACTTTCAGTTACTTTATACTGAAATTTCAAAACTTTGACCTCCTTGAGGAACCGGAAAACAACTTAATTTAAAAAAACCTTTTCAGCCAAAAGTTTAGACATCCAAAAAGGAAAAAAGTTTTCACTATTACACATTAAAATAAAAAAGTTTTTTTTTTACCCTATACTTAAGTTCCACCCTACTGAGTAGGGGAACCTAGAGGGGTAAAACTCCTCCACCCCCCGCCTCTGAAACCATATTTTTTATCCACAGATCATTTCCGCGAAACAGAATTCTCTCCATGTTATTGATGTGGCCCTCGACAACCCAGACAATTTGTAAGTGGCTCTTCTCTTAAAAAGGTTGTGCACCACTATTTTAAGGTGTGCAACTGATATAAAGTGAAATGAAATTTCTTACTTTTACTTTTCAATTTTAGTCATGATTATTTAACAATTCTTTCAATGTTTTAACTTTTTTTCAATATATGAAAATACATAAAATAATTTTCAATAATTAATATTTAAATATAAATAAGTAATATTTAAATAAAAATAATTAATATTTAAATAAAATTATTAAATTTATATTGAATAATTTTTGTAATAAATTTCAATATATAACGTTTCTTAAACAACTGAAAAATGGTAGCAAAATTAAATTTGTATGATTTAAGCATTATATTTTTACAGTCTTCAAAGATTTCAAACTTTAGGCGACTACAATTTCGATTCGATTGTACGTCTTTCTCAGTTATACGTCGTTTTAGAACGCACCCCTGAAAGACCTATAATCGGTGTCGGTGCTTTACTGTACCTATAATAATCTGCGGGGAAAAACTGTTCGCAACGTATTTTAATTATGCTGCACTGTTTCAAACTTGGTGACATTAATATACGTTACTCTGGCTTACTACAAGATGCTTGAAGTAGAATATGATGTGCATCGCATTTATCGCTCATTTGCCGGGTCACATAAACGATTTTGGATACAATACTGTATCTGAAGTATTGTTTATTAGAGTTGATTGCTGAAAGTGCGTTTTCCCTTATGATATCCGTTTAAAGTTTAACTAAATTGTGTGTATAAATTCTAGAAACCATATACAGGAGTAAACAAAAGAATTTATTTCTATTTTCCTCAATTTGGCGGTGTAAAAGTTGAAATTCTTCGATTACATATATGTTGAATTGTTGTGCTTATTACATTATTATTCTGTTATTTATTTATTGGTGGAGTTTTAAGTTCGTCAGGGAAAATTAGCCGGAGACAAATGCTGAGCTATTTAAACTGTTTTAAGTGCAAATTATTCTTTAGTAATGGAGCCTTCACGCGATGGTGATAAATAATCCATGAAAACTTTTTTTAAACTACAATAAATGTAAATTGCTATACAGTTTTCAAACAAATTGCATTTGAGAGTAATTTTTTTTTCTTTATACGGCAGTGCAAAAACGGAAAATGTGCGAAATGTTTAGATGCTTGAAAAATTGCAGTTAGTAGCGAAAATTGCGAAACCAAAATTTAATATCCAAGAGTTACTAATTCGCAAAATGACGTCAGCGTTACGCACGGACACGTTTGTCCACCGCTCCCTGAATACTGTTACAGATGCCATTATTTCATTTTTATTAGTTCAATACTATATCAACTTTGACTTTCATCTTAAATTTCTGCTTCAGTCAATTAATTAATCGAAGTCAAAACGAGTTCATCTAGATCGTGATATTTATTAAAAACGATAGTTTTTTGTAATTCTTTTGTATATCAGCTGTTCGCTGTCAATAATCGGCTTATCAAGATGGGAAGTTCCGTCGCTTCACGATTTACCGATGTACAATAGAGCTACGAAAAATCAAAAAAATTACACAAAAATCGCTATTACATAAATATAAAAATTATAAAATCGCCCTTCTGGCGGAATTTTTCCAAATTCAGGGAGTACCTTCTTGCCATGACAAAAAACATACACAAAAAATTTGGTTCTATTCTATGCATAACTTCATACACTTTTTGATGGTACAATGGCGACTGACACACGGACAGACAGACATTTTCTATACACATGTTTTTGGGGATCTCGGACCCCTAAATCGTGTAAATCCGTCGAAAAAAATTTCGATTACAATACTTTCTTCTGTTGAAGATATGGGTAAGTAAAAAAATCCTCCCGCACTCAGACCTAGTATTCAGGGGTTTGTCCTTTATAATATAGATACAGTCGGACCTCTATTTAACGAAGTCGCTAAATCCCGAAAAAAAGTTCGTTATATGGAAAATTCGTTAAATAGAGAGTCACCCTTTAAAATACTTTAAACTACGTAAAACACATTTTAAGTCCATAAACACTAAAAATAATTAAAAAAAGTAATTAGTCACACTTTTTTTATAAATTTTATCTATTTGTTTTACTTATTTTACCAATCAAAAAGAAATCTGCAAGGGAAATAAGAATGAAACAAAGCATTGTCTGGAAATACATTGTATTTTCAGTTAAAAAAAATAATTTTACATTAAAATCACGATTTTTTATTATGGTTGATAAGCTGTTTGGAGGAATACCACATTTTAAAGCAGTATTCTTTTTCTTCATGCCTTTATCCACCTTATCAAGAACAATTTTTTTTTTCTTTGATGCTCAAGCACTTTCGCATTGACATTTTTGAGCTACAAGAACCGAAATTACCAACACGATTGATCATGATCAACAATCTAGAAAACGGGAAACTATAGTTTAAGGACACGGGGCAGCTCCATTTAGGGTTAAAAGGAAATATTGAAAGTTTGCTCTTCTTGGATGGGAAGCAAATAATCACAACGATTTTACTGCTCTCGGTGAGTTAGGTGCCTGGTAAGACCTGTTCATGGTCACTGATCATCATAAAATGTGTTAAAAGAAAGAATACGTTTGAAATGTCCAATAATATTTTAAGAAATAGGGAGAAAAAAATTTTAGAGCCCAAGGAAAAGTTCGTTAAATAAAGAATACACTTCGCTATTTGGAGGTTATTTTACGAAGAAATTTGCAAAATGTTCTTGGTTCCAAATAAAAGTTCGCAAAATAGAGGTTCGTTAAATAGAGGTCCGACTGTAGTTGCTTAATTTACGATTATACGTTGAGAAATCAATGTACAAATCCTAAAAATACAGCTTAAATACTACTATTTCTTCTGTTTTACTGATGCCCAATCTTAAAAAAATCTTAGCAAAATTTATGCACTTTTTAACACTTCCCAACAAAGATTTTCACGCAGGTGATAAAGGTTATTTAGGGTCACCAATTGGTATTGTAGGATTAATAGTTCATTTACAAGGGGCACTCAAAAGTATTCTATTACATTATGGTACAGGAGGAAAAATCGTTTGCACAGTATTTTAATGACATGACGCTATTTCAAATGGACTGAAACTGATATAAATCACTGAATTTCACGACGATCACCTTAGAACAGGGCATTTCTTATTCATGGACACACAAAAGAAATCGCTTACAGTACTGTCTTTGAGTAATATTGCTGGAGTGTACGGTTTAAAATTCGGTATTTTAAATTTAATTAATTTTTTACACGCTATATATAAATTCTATACCTCATACACAGGGCTGCACAAAAGTATTCACGTACCATTCTCCTAATTAGAAGAAATTGCTGAAGAAGAATTTTCAACGAAGTATGTGTATTTATTAAGTGAACTCAATTGTGGCATGCATGTCGTTAATAGATACAAATCTATATATCCTATACAGAGCTTCTGAAAAAATTCGGATAAATTTCCGATTGTAGAAGGGAACAGCTGAGATTGGGTTTTGAAATGCGTTATGTGTTTCCATAGGGTTGAATTAGACATAATGTTTTCATTTTTTAAACGGTGCAGTTTTCTTACACTATTCTGAATGTGTTGGAAAAGTGTTTCATAATCTATGCTTGACGCATGATTTTTTCTTTCTTGATAATAAATTCACTTGCTATCGCTTTCTATCGGGGCCAAAAAAAGAAAAAAAATCAAAGTTCTATGCCAAGCCAAATGAACGCATTGCAACGGAATTATTTGTGAAAAAAAAAAAACGCAGTCAACAAATGAGGCGGGAATTTCAAGATGTACATTGAATGCTGATAAAAGAGAGTGTTTTAACCCTTTCAGGGGCAGAGGAGTTCTGTTCGTAAAATGATGAAATAATTGACTGACACCAGAATATTAAAAGAAATTTCTTACTAAATAACAAAACGTTATTTTGCACTTTAATTACAAAAGCAACATTTTATTAAAATATTTTTGGTCCCAGTAGTCAGTTTTGGAATTAAAATTAGGCGGCTAGACCCTCTAGCCACCGCCCTTGAAAGGGTTAAAAGATACGTTTGCATTTATACTTATTAAAGTAAGATTACAGACAAGACGTTGAGAAAACAATTTAGAAGTAGTGAATAGGTAGCTTAATTAACAGTTTTTTTTTCTTTTACTGTGGCCAAATCTTAAAAAGAAACAGATTAAAAATTATAATTCTTTTACTAGTTCGTGTTTTCGAGGGACCCGGTAATCGCGATTTAAAATGGAGAAAAAAAACGAAATCTTCGCTTTCTTCTGTGTGAAGAACCGTAGATGCGCAGGCACAATCGACGGGAGAAATAAAAGCTCGCTATTTTGAAATGTTCATTATGGTTTTGTCTCATACACTGCTGCTGCACAAATGAAACAATCACCTGTTCCAGTTTACAGCCGAAATTTTATTTTCGGATTAGTTAAAACTCGGTTAGTATATTAAAATGCAACTGGTCCGCCAAGTCATATCTTGGTGGAAACCAACTGCAGACCCGATTTTAGTGGTTGATTGGTGGGTGTTCCATTGCGTTTTCCCTCACTCAAATTTATGAAAACATGAAGGACTGGGTGCAGGAAAACACAATGGGAAACGTACAAATCAACCACTGAAATCGACTAGTGTCTCGCGGCGGACATCACATGACCATTCTTAAATTCAGTGGCGTATCCAAGGGGTGGGCTGATGAGGCCTCCGAAATTTATAGAAAATGTCAAGTTTAATAATGAAAGTTTAGCAAAAGACAAGTTTTAATCTTAGAAAGTGTGTTATTTCGCAGAAAACATGAAAATTTTCATTTCAGACAAGTTACCGTTGCACAAAGATTTATTTCAGTTTTATTTACTGTTTATCGAGATACATTTAGCAGATAATTTTCCTTAGTCCGTTTAGAAAAATGCGGTATAACCATGAAATTAAACTTGTTAAGACAAAAACCTGCTGAAAAACGAAATTTTGCCCGGCCCCATAGATTCTATCTTAAAAAGTTTAATAGCATAATAGATGCGTTACCTGTACTGTAAAAACTTGTTTAAAGAGGAATTTGTTCGGTTTCTTGTGTTCTATCTTAGAAATTTTTACCGTATCTCAGCGTCAGCCCCCTCCGAAATGATAAGTCTAGATACGCCACTGCTTAAATTCCTGTCCTTTTACATCTTTAAATGTGCTTTGCTTGGAAAAAAAAAAAAAAAAAAAGTATTTGATAATATTCCATTTAAATGAAACTTTGAAACTTTAAATATTAAAAGGCACTTTAATGTAAAACTTTAAACACATTTTATCGTATTTAAATAAATCTTTTATTTTATTAATAGAAATAAATTTAATTGTTATTAATATCAAAGTTAAAATTTTTTAAAGTATTTCATGCATAACATTTTAAAATCAAAAAGTAGAAATAAAATCTGAAATAAAATATTTAAGTAAACATTTTGTTTAAAAAATATTAATAAATCTTTAATTGTTATTAACATCAAAATTTATTTTGGTTAAAATGTTCTTTTATCATGAAAAATAGACAGCAAATAAAATGGAATAAAATGTTTTAAAATAACAAGTTAAAAATAAAACTGAGAGTATTTCACGAATAAAACATTTATAAATTAAAAAAAAAAAAAAATCTGAAATACTAGAATATTTTAACCGATAAAACATTTTTAAGTAAAGATCCGGAAGAAAAGTTATGAAACAAGCAGGTAAATATGATCGGGGATCGCAGAAAGGGTTTCGTTTAAGATTTCTTTCTGAACAAAGTTTCCTTTAATCAATTACAAATGAAAAATTTGTAATTATCTTTATCAATAATCAACATTAGCTGCCCGCTGCTTGCATAGCCGTATAGCAGGCGCTGCAATATTCTTTAGTTCCACCTTGCACGGATAGGGAGCGTAATATGTTCTATACGATCATTGGACACTGGTGTCTACTGCTTGCGGCACCGTATTGCAGGCGTGTTGCGCACACGTTGCAAAATCTATTGGTTCCATATTCTACCACCAGGGAGCGAACTCTATTCTAAAGAAACCTCTATCCGAACGAAACTCCGTTTTACAACTTGTCCAATGATATATCACATGCAGAGCGTCGGCAAAAGTTAAAAGAGCGCCCACTTAGGGGGGGGGGGAGGACAGGAGGTGCATAATATGAAAGAGTGGTCACAGGATTTTCCAATGATATATCACATGACATGAATCGTGTCGGCAAAAGTTAGGAAAATGCCCCCCAGTGAAAAAGTGCGAGGTGGGGGACGGGAGGTGCATAATATGAAAGAGTGGTCACAGGGCTTTCAAATGATATGCCACATGAGGAGTGTCAGCAAAAGTTAGAAAAGTGCCCCACGAGGAGGGGGAGTGGGAAAAGTTGAAAGGAAGGTGCTTAATACAAAAGAGTGTTCACAGGGCTTTATCATGATATATCACATGAGGATTGAGAAAATTAAAGAAATTTCAACACCCAAGGGTGTCTACTCTCGCGTCTCCAGAATATTCCCGGAATTCACCGACTCCCGTATTTGAAATTTTGAAATTTAATAAACTAGTAAATCTGCAGATCAAGAGCCTCAACGTCATCTCTGCAACTCATTGTTTTTATCAAACTTTGCGTAATATTAATCTTTCTACAAAAACAAAATTTAAACTATTTAAATTACACAAACATTTATAAAAGGAAAAAATATTTCGATGGTTTCAGACATTAAAAGCGTTAAATTAAACATGTTGTTATGTAAGGATATTCTGAAATTCTCACGAGCTACTTATTCTAGTAATTTTTATATAATAAAGCAAATTTCTTCAGGGGGGCTCTGCCCCCCTGAACCCTCCGTTGTGTAATTTATTTTGCATTTGTAATTTTCTACTGATTGAGTTAATGATTACCCTATATCTTAGATTTTTTTTTACACTGCGATTTATAAGGATAAGCAATAATTCGGTCAAGCATTTTACGTTATCCTAATATCCACACAGCAGTATTTACTTGCCTGCTAACCACAAATTCCTGTATCTAATGGATAAAGAACTTTTGGAAATGTAAACTGAGACATCCAATTTAGAAATCTAATACCTTTATAAATTTTGTTTCCAAAAAATAATTTTGATTACCATTCTGCAATATTTATATCTAACATCTAATCTAAATATAAAAAAATGTACTCGATAGCATTAACTTACTAAAATCACCATAAAGTAGAGGGGGCTTCTAAACCTAGCGGTTAATAATTCATCATCGTTAAATAGATAAATATGATTTGGCGCCTTTAAGTATTTTTTGTGATTATCTTTTAATAGTATGCACATTTAATTTAAAATCGTGATGTTACAAATACCGTTGAAATTTGACGCAAACCTATGTTCAGGTCAAATTACGAAAGGTTAACTAACATTTCATTTCCCTTAGCCGGACTTTGTTTCATTTTTCGTAATAAGGATTATTTTAATAATTTAATTTATTTCACACTCTACAAGCTGTTACACGGGACGTTGTTCACGTAGCATTAAAATAGAGATAAATGCATTAAGTAAAACATTTCACTCCCCACCAGACATGCCAAGTCTCAAGCTTTTTGCACATCACTATTATCTTAGAGAAAATGTTCTTTTAAATCGCGCAAATGTTTCAATTAAATAAAGCAACATTTTCTGTATTAAAATACTGGTATCCAGAACGCCGGAGGCTTGGCAGCTCTGCTCCTCTTAATAAAAATATATATGATTAACCAACACTTTATCACATTTTATAGGAGACAATACGGAATTTCTTATTTGTATGGCCTTACATATATCTCCGTCATAAAAATGTAAAATTTTGTGCCAATTAATGCACACAATTGCGAAAATGAAATCGCAAACAATGACAAACGGAAGGCCAAGTAAAATCGTGTAAATCGAGGAATCTTTCTTCGTAGTGCTGGGAAAAAACTGCTACAAAAACTATTTTAGGTGGTATTTGGTGTGAAATGTTTATATGTATTCATTCCTGTCCTATATATCCTTTTTTTTTTTATTTGCTTATTCCATTTTTCTTTTGCACGTGAAAATCTTACAAATTAAAATTAACTCTTTGGGAGAAATTGTTATTCATTTTTTTTTTTTTTTGGCAACAATAAAGTTTATAAAATTTAACAGAATAATGTCAGTTTATTCTGTATGAAAATAACGAACTTTTTCATTTATAATCAAATAGTTGAATAAATAAATAAAAATATTATTCTATATAGTATATAAATACTATTTTCTTTTCTGCGTTTAAATCAATCTATATGCAAATATCTATACAAAGGCATTCATTAATTCATTCCTTTTGCTTTGATTTGACTTCAAAAAACCATACATACTTTCACATTTATGATATTTTTAGATGAGATGCTGTTGCTACGCAACGGTTAAAAGAAAAAAGAAATATAAGTAAATTCATAAAATAAAATGTTTTATATTATTCGAACACATGTATAAAATTCCATCATAAGTTATACACCTAATTTAAAAGCTCTGACAAATGTTTTGACAATATTGCAAACTAAAAGGAATAATTTAATACTCTTATTTAAAAATTTCAGCATCCAAAATTTACCATTTAAATCTATTATTCATATGAGCGATTTCTTTCAACAAATGAAAATTTGAATATCGTCTGACTTCCCATAGAAAAGCATTATATCACAAAATAAAATGTTCTGTATATTCCGAACGAATGAACCAAATTTAACCCAAAACTATACAGCTAAATCTGGGGAGCTCACCAATATACATCCTTAATTTCAAGCTAATCGGTTGCTTTTTACGGCAGTTATTGCGGGACAGACAGACTAACTAACTAACAAACAAACTAACAAACAGATGGAAACCAAAAAATTTCGGGTCTCCACAGTAAGCCTTCACTGACGTTTCGGCAACTAGTAAATCTGCAGATCAAGAGCCTCAACGTCATCTTTGCAAGTCATTGTTTTTTAACACTCATTGCATAATATTCAACTTCCTACAAATCGCTTTTTAAAGTTTTCAAATTACATAAATATTTATGAGCATACAAGATACTTCGTAAAGTTTCAGAAATTAAAAGTGTTAAACAAGTGGTTGTACATTGATGTTCTGAAATTCTGATGAGCTACTTATTCTGGTAACTTTTTAAATAAAAAATTGCATTTCTTCAGGGGGGCTCTGCCCCCTGAACCCCCCGCAGTCTATTTAAATTTACGTTCGTAATTTTTTATTGATTGTGCGGATGGTTATAGTATATCTTAGTTTTTTTACGCTGTGATTTATAAGGATAAGCACAAGTTTTTTTTTATAAATTAATAAAATTTAAATTTAAAATAAAATATTCATGTTAACCGTACACAGCAATAAATCTTGAAGTGACGCCAAAAATGTAACCCTAAAATCCGCTACGTTCGGCACAACACAACGACATGCTTAAAAAGGAAAAAAAAAAAAACGGATGAAGTCAAAGAATTTGGTCCCTGTTCCACGTGCTTGTTTTGTTTGGGCCCAATGAGGGCATTTAAATCTGAGCGATAACGCACATCGTATTGCAAACTGTTTTTACGGCATACTGCATCTCCATCTATCTCTTTCCTCCTTGAATAATAGTTAATTTTATTTTACCCAAGATCTTTTTATTCCAGCATCTTTGTTTTCGATAAATGACGTCTAATTCACCTGCTATGCGTACTTACTCAAAACTTTTCATCTTGTTATATTAAGAAATACTCGAGAGTTTTTTTTTTTAATATGCCGCCATATTAATTTTTCTATTCTTAATTTTATTTTTCATTTTCCTGTTTCACGACAAAACATTTCAATTGAAAATTGTTTAAAAGAAAATATTATTCCGGGTTTTGATTTTCTTGGCAACAATTAAAGAAATATTGGTAAATATTATGGGGAAATGTTACGTTATTCTCTATGAAAATAATGAACTTTTGTATTTTTCAGCAAAATATTTCAATAAAATAAATAAAATAAATGAAATATTGCCTATTTTTATTTCTGGTCTAAAATCCTTCTATATGCAAAGATACAAATGCATTAATTCATCTGTTTTGACGTTGGCTTTACTCAAGCATTATACACGCAATTATACTAATATTATTAGGACCAAATGCGTTGCTAGGCAACAGAGAAAGAAAAGGAAAAAATGAAATATGCATTATGTCAATTTGATAAAACAAAATCCTTTATATTATTGGAAAACATGCATAAAATTCCCCCCAATGTTATAAACCTAATTAAAAAAATTTCGCAAATATATTGACATAATTTATTGGAATAATTTAATAATGTTATTTAAAAATTTCAGCATCAAAAATTTACCATTTAAATCCATTTTTCATATGAGCCCTTTCTTTCAACAAATGAAAATCTGAAAATCGTCTGACTTGCCATTGAAAAGCATTATAGAGCAAAATAAAATGTTCCATATTTCCCGAACGAATGAACCAAATTTAACCAAAAACTATACAGCTAAGTCCGGGTACCTCATCAACATGCCCAGTGAATTTCAAGTCGATCGGATGCTTTTTGCGGCAGTTATCGCGGAACAGACAGACAGACTAACAGAAACCAAAACTTTTCGTGTCTCCACAGTAAGCCTTCACTGACGTTTCGGCAATAATCTTTATCAGAGAACCTCGTCAAAAAAAAGCACATCTAAAATTACATTTATTGTAGAAAACTCTACGATTAAAAAAAAAAAATGTTCACGCCTCCCCCTCCCCCCTCTGTAATTCAACTCCCCCTCCTTGATTAAAATTTTTAAGTGTTATCAAATATCTGAAATTTTAAAATCGATCAAAAACACTGGAGGCGAAGATTTTAATAATGTGCAGTACTAAAGCATTTTTTTCTTTATAAGAATCGACTTTCTTTTTTTTTTTTTTTTAAATAAAAAGTTTTTAATTGATTTTAAGAAAATTACATATTCGGAATCAGCGTCGAAAATTATTAATAGATGCATAAGCTTAAAATTTGTAAATGCACTATTTGTAAAAAATTAAAACCCCACAAAAAAACCCTAGTCCAAAAAAAATATCTGTAGTTCTATCAGCTGGCTGGTTTTAATGGCTTTTGCTTATCGCAGTCTTTGAAATTATTTGAAAGGAAATAAATAAATTTATATAAATTGATTTTTAATGGATATTTCCACTTCCAGATGGAATTTTCAAAAAATTTTTAGAAACCCTGAAAGAGAATTTTTTTTTTTTTTTTTTTTTTTTTTGCATCTGGCTGCGCAATTTTCGAGTTTTTATGCCCAGTAGATTTTAAATTACGGACATCTTTAGAAACTCCCAGCCCATATCCTACTAGCAACTCTGCTATGGCAAACCCTTTTTTCAGCTCATTTTTGCGCTCGATTAAAATCAATGCTTTTGTTGAATTATGAACACATTTACCATTATTTTATTTGGGGTTGCTTTTTAATAACTAAAGACGTTAATTAAGACTTTGTCCAAATTTGATGATTTGTCGTATGATCTCAGGTGTTCAGCTATAAGTATGCAACATTTCAGGTCTCTAACTTATACAGTTAATGAGAACAAGCTCTGTGACGGACACACAGACAGACAGAGAGAAGAGTGAGACGAATAGGTTTTCGTCAGTTAAACGAAACCCTAAAAAAAGGAAGTCATGAGTTTCGAACTCATGCTATCTAGACTCAAATGCTCTAACCATCCAACCAACAAGCACAAATCCGTTTAGAAAGTAAACATTAAATTAAGTAGGCAAATCTGTGATCTGAAAGCAGGTATATATGAATGGTCACGTGATGTTTAGCGCGAGACACTGGACTAAAACTAAGTCTGCAGATGGTTTCCACTTAGACATGACTTGGCAGACCAGTTGCATTTTAATATGCTTATTGAGTTTTAAATAATCGAAAAAATTCAGCCGTGCGCTCGATGTGGTGACGATTGGTGTAGCCGCGCGCTGTCTATCAGGTTATTATAAAAAAAAATGAAAAATCTTAACTCCAGGTGCATTCGGGCTACCTTCGTCTATCCGCATCCACATTTTCTGACCTCAACGTACGGTAGATTTTTCTAACAATTATAGAACGCGAGGCGACAGCACAGACAATCACCTCATCGAATTCACTGCGGAAATTCTAGAATTAGTTAAAACTCGATTCGCATATTAAAACGCAATCGGTCTGCAAGTCATGTCTTGGTGGAAAACACCTGAAAACCCGATTTTCGTGGTTGACTCGTAGGTTTAACCAACTAACTCGTTGCGGTGTCTGAGAGTGATCAGAATTCATTAGTTATAGCTCAAAGGCATCATTTAAGTGAAGGTCAAAAGTGTCGAATAATGGTAAAATCGAGGGAGGTCAAATACAAATGGAGGTCGCCCAAGATTTTAATATCCCTCAAAGTGTCATATCAAGAGCTTCGGGCTGCTTTTTTAACACTGTGTTTTCCTGCACCCAAAGGTATGAAAACATGGAAGACTGGGAGCAGGAAAACACAGTGGTACATGTACGAGTCAATTGCTAAAATCGGGTTTTCAGGCGCTTTCCACCAAGATAGGACTTGGCAGACCAATTGCGTTTTAATATGCGAATCGAATTTTAACTAATTTTGGAATTTCAGCCGCGAGCTCGATGAGGTGATTGTCTGTGCTGCCGGTCTAATGCCAACAGAAACACAAACAGATACACAGGAAAAGATTTTCTTTTATTACTCTGGTCATCAAAATCAAAGAATAATGAGAAAAATTGTACTCACTAAGTTAATGTTGCAACCAATGTCCAATGCTGCAATTATTTATGTCAATTAAATACTATTGAACACAAAAGTGCACTTCCGCGCATACGTTAGCGTAGGAAATATGCAAATTAGGTGATTAACAATGTGGTGCGCAATGGACGTATGTTGGAATTCTGGTCTGTAGTGTTGTTTAAAGTGAATGTGGTGTCTGAGTGTGATTAGTATTCATTAGTTATGGCTCAAAGGCATCATTTAAGTGAAGGTCAAAAGTGGCGAATAATTGGTAGAATCGAGGAAGGTCAAATACAAATGGAGGTCGCCCAAGATTTTAATATCCCTCAGAGTGTCATATCAAGAGCTTCGGGCTGCTTTTTAAACACTGGATCCGTTGATAGATAGTCTGGTCAAAAGAGTAGAAGAGCAACAATTGCATCGGAAGACCGTTTTCTGTCATTGAGGGCTCGGAGAAACCGCGAAGCGACTACAAGAGATTGGTTTCAGACCTTCAGGCTGCCACAGGAACACGAATTAGCCGTTTTACTGCTGCAAGAAGGCTTAACGAGGGTGTACTGTATGCGACAAAACCAATAGTTTGTGTCCCACTCCCTCCAGCTTCCAAAGGGGCCCGTTTAAACTGTTGCCGTCTTCATGTTCGATGGAGCCAAGAAGAGTGGGATCGAACGGGATATTTCACGGACAAGGGGAAGCAAGTTGCGTGTTCATTTCTCTATCAGATCAAAACACGTCTAGAATCAGTGTTCAGACTATATCTGGACTCGTCAGTAAACAATACTTGAGCCCAGTCTTCTTGGCTCCATTGAACATGACGAGAGCAACAGTTTAAACGGGCCCCTTTGGAAGCTGGAGTGAGTAGGGCACAAACTATTGGTTTTCTCGCATACAGTGCAACCTTGTTAAGCCTTCGTGCAGCATTAAAACGGCTAATTCAAGTTCGTGTGACAGCCTGAATGCCTCAAACCAAATCTCTTGTAGACGCTTTGCTGTTTCTTCGATCCACAATGATAGAAAACGGTTTTCGGATGCAGTTGTTGCTCTTGGTCTCCTTTGACCAGGCTCTCTAACAAAGGATCCAGTGCTTAAAAAGCGTCTCGAAGCTCTTGATATGACACTTTGAGGGATATTCAAATCTTGGGCGACCTCCATTTGTGTTTGACCATCCTCGATTCTACCAGTTATTCGCCACTTTTGACCTTCACTTAAATGATGCCTTTGAGCCATAACTAATCAATACTAATCACATTCACTTTAAACAACACTACAGACCAGAATTCCAACATACGTCCATTGCGCACCATATTATCAATCATCTAATTTGCATATTTCCGACGCTAATGTATGCACGGAAATGCACTTTTGTGTTCAATAGTATTTAATTAACATAAACAATAGCAACATTGGGCATTGGTTGGAACACTAACTTAGTGAGCATATTTTTTCTTATTATCCTTTAATTTTGAGGACCAGTGTATTATTAACTAAGAAATCGAACAGCGTTTCGCATTTCTAAAATGGAACAGTTTATTATGAGACAGAAATTGATTACAACTTGAAATGTAACACATTACCAAAAAAAAAAGATGGAAAACATTTCGATGTCTATAATCACTTCAGCTCACTTCAGCATAGACATTTCAGCTAATTTTTTGTTTTTATGTGTAAGACTGAAATGATGACGCGTCAGAAAATTCCTGTTGTTGAGTAGAGGTATTTGTTTAAGGTAGTTCTCAAATATATCGTACCTTTGCTTCAAAAGTGTCACGATTCAAAAATTGGGTTTTTTGAGTTATGGCTGCCATTTTACTTGGATTTTACGTCTCTACCTATCACCTAAAGTACCAGATAGTGCACTGAAAATTCAGCCACAAGGTAGCAGTTGTGTTTGCAAAATGACCATAAACCATTGCCAGGAAACAGTTTTTCGCATTTCCTGAAAAACGAAGTTTTTTGAGTTATGCCACTTTTGAAGCAAGGGTACGATGTGGTTTTGAGAACCACCGTGAACACAAAAAGATCTGCCATCTATACTAAAAATATACAGAAGAAAAGTTCACTTGTTTGTTTGTTTGGGGTAATCCCTTGAACTATCATACCGATTTCAAACATAATAGTGGCAAAATGATGGTCCAACATAGGCTATATTTTATGTCGGTGCAACCCCTCCCCCCTCCCTCCAAGCGGAAGTGAGTGTTAACCCATTTATGCCAAGCATCCCATTTTTGGGACGTTTCGAATTTTAATAATTTTTTAGTTTTCTTCTTCTTTACAACATGAAAATTGTATGAAGTAATAGTCTATAAATGTCTTTATCTGTTACCGAGATATGACAGCATAAGATGGATATTCATTTGCTTAAATGAACACCTTTTTTCGGTGTTTATAGATTTTTCATTTTTCAAGATAGCGAAATGTAAAAAGTAAGTTTATTTATATTTTTTTGTATCAAGGATCTAAATAAATAATTCATAATCCTCGCTTATAGACTTCTTTCAAATATGTATGTTTTTTAAATTGCGAAATTATATGCTTATGCATGTTTGTAATGTACAAAATATAGGGCGCTAGGCGCAAATGGGTATATATTTCTATTAGTCATTTAGGGGACAGTTATTTATGTAAAGTCCTTTTCAAGATGATTTTGAAATAAATTGTTTTTTAGCCTCCAATACGATTATTCTTAATTTATTATTAATTATACTTATAAGGTTATTAGTGTCTGTAAAGTAATCAATATATTTTTTTAATAGTTCATGGCAATACTAATCATAGTACATAATATACAATTTAAAAGCTTAATTTATATAAATTTAGACGAAACGTATAATTATGCATACTCCTATATTTAGCAGGTTTACATTTTATCAAATAAATACAAAACTAGTCGGATGTGGCAATCCAAAAACTTTCTTCTATCTCATACATGTTAATAATTCCTGAAAAATACTGCATAGCTGCGCCACCGGTTAGATCAGTGGCGCCAAGTTATATGGGTCCATGGGGGATGAACCCACCCACTAATTTGATCTCTCTGCCCACCAAAATTCAATTGATTTAATTCCTAATTTTTATTATTATTATTATTTAATAGCTGAAATGAAATTTGATTTTATTAAAGTTCTCAAAATAGTTTTGTTTGCAAAATTGTAAGGACATCAGTTAGACTTACAGGAGCAAACTCATTCAACAGATGTATAGTTAAATTTCCACGAAAACAAATTTCCTGCATATCTTACCATTTGTTTTGATGTCTTGAATTGATAAAGGACTTGGGTGACTAAAATGTATGCTTTTGTTGATGTTTAGTTTTATGCACTTTCAATAGTTAGCAATTCCAATGTTATTTAAAATAAATATTAATGTATTTATAAGGAAGAAATTACAAGAATATAACTTAATAAAATTATTTATAAAATTATAATTTAAAAATTTGCTTAGAAAAAACATAATTTAATTTCGAATTATCTTTAGTTATTCGCCCCTCCCCTCTCTCTCTCCACACACATACACTACACACTAAGAGAAAAAAATTATTTTACTCAAAACATTTTGAGCCCTTCCAATATTTTTGAAAAGTTGGCGCTATTGGGTTAGATGATTTACACCAAAATGTAAACATCAACAACTTTTGTCAACTTATAACTAAATCAAAAGATGTTGCGTACGTGCATTAGTTTTTGAGTAGAGCTATGGCGGAAGTCGTAAAAAAAATTCTGCATAGCAGCGCCACCTGTTGGGCGATATATATCAAAACCTAATAAATGACAACTTAAGTCAACTTGGTTACTGAATCTGAAGTTTGATTAAAATCCGTGCATTATTTCTTGAGATAAAAATATTGCAGGAATCAGAAATCGCCACCTATTGGGGGCACAAATGGTTAGATGATTTACACCAAAACGTAGTCAGCACCAACTCATATCAAGGACTAACTGAATCTGAAGTTTGATGAAAATCCATGCATTAGTTCTTGAGATAGAGCCATTGCGGAAATAGTGAAAAATGCAGCATAGCAGCACCACCTGTTGGGCGATTTACACCAAAACGTAGTAAACACCAAATCATATCAAGAACTAACTGAGTCTGAAGTTTCATAAAAATTCGTGCATTAGATCTTGAGATAGAGCCATTGCGAAAATCGTAAAAAATGCAGCCTAGCAGCGCCACCTGTTGAACGATTTGCACCAAAAACTTATCAGCACTAAGGATGCACCGAATAGTGATTTTGGCCAAATACCGAATATTCGGCCTAGAGGCGAACCGAATACCGAATATTCGACTAGCCGAATAGTAACTGCTAGGCCGAATAACGAATATTCGGTTTGTCAAATACTTTTATATTTCAAAGTTTAAAGGCTTTAAAATGTTAAATTTTAAAACAATTTTACATAATATTTAAAACACAAACTTTTATTCTAATAAACAAGAGCTTTTTTCAAGTAAACTTTATGCTGAAAAAAATCTGCTTTGAGTTATTTAACAAAAGGATAATTATAAAACTTTTTTAATTAATAAAATTTTAAATTTCACGGCTTCTTCTGAGAATTAAAACAAATGAATAAAATTTTCTTAAATTCTAAAACAAACATTTTAAAATCAAAGAGAAATTATGAAAAAATTGGAAGAAAAATTGTACAGGATCATATATTATTTGATTGTCAGGTGGCGACTAAAGTAAAAGTAAATAAATAATACAATCTATTCAAATTTTATAGGGTGGCAACTTAGCAAGAATAACTGTTCAACTCCCTTTGATTAAGCAAGGAAGTTTTTAAATGCATCCTAGTTCAGTGTCTGGAATGAGCAATCATTTTCAGAGATTGTAAACGTTGTTCTTAAAATCTTAGTCAGAAGCAAATTATTTACTGGACAATGTTCAGGAACGTGCATTTGTACATAATTAATTCCTATGAAAATCCCCGTGATTGGTTAATTTTCTTAAATAATACTTAACAAACAGCAAATAAATCTACCCTATATAAAATCCTAATGAAACAAATTTATGAAACGGAAGTATGAATCCACTGATTAAACAACTGATTATGTTTCACGGCGATTTCTCCTAAAATACGGAATACTTTGCGGTACTGGTATTAGAATTTTTAAATTCGAATTAGTTTTCGAAATATTAATTTTTTCTAATTTTATATACATTTTTCTAATGATGGCAACTCAAATTTTAATCAAACAGATATTTTTTTTATATTTCAGAAAAAGTTGATATGGTAACGCGGCTATTGTTGTTTATTTGATAATAAATGTTTATTTACTTTTATTTCTTTTTACAAATTATATAAATTATTTTGTTCTATGATTATTAATTATTTTTTTTAATATTTCCTTTAGAAAATAATAGAAAATAATTAAGAAATACAGTACTACTTAGTTATTCCGTCGACCAATTTCGCCAAATTATATAAATCGCCAAAACACTCGCCGAATTATACAAATTGACGTAATTTTTATTTTAAATAACGAAAGAACAAATAAATTAGTATAACATTAATAAATATACGAATAAAACGTCGAAAAAAAAATCACTTGATGACGTAAACACGTGTAACTTGCTTAAAGTCAAGTGAATGTGACATTTACGATCAACCATTATTGGCATTTAATCTTATAGTTTGGCGATAGATTTTTGGTCGTCGGGATATCTAAGGAATACAAAAAATGCATATGTAACTGGTATTTGAAAACGAGGTTTTCGCCAAATTTTCGTAAAAAAATAAAAATCACGCCAAACCTGCGGTGCGTATCTCGCCAAATATTACCACTCGAAAAAAAAAAAAAATGCTAACTGGCGAGTTGAAAAAAAGCTATTGGCGAGATTTGCATCCTGCTAGCGTAACAGTACCTAGAATTCTTTGCGACCATAGTAGTTTAGGCAGTTTAGTAGCATTTTAGGTAGTTTTTTCGAAAAAATTTTTTGATTTTTTAATCAAAATGGAAAACTTACGGTCCCATATTGGCTCGATTTTTTTCTGTCGCCAATATCATATACGGAACGGGCACATAACTGGCGCCAAAGTATCGTTATTTTGCTTGATATGGTAAGCCGGATGTTGCTGTTTATGCTGTTGATGCGTTCCCCAAATTAGCGTCGTTAAAAAATCACTCCAATATGGGATATATGACATCTTTGCCAAACTTTCATATGAACGGCGAAGGGATCAAACCGTATTTGTTTATGGCAGTTGACGACTTGAACTATTATAATATAGATGAAATGATGGCGATAGAATAATATTTGACGACTTATCACCTGTGCCTGGCTAACATTAAAGTACCAAAATGGCACCTAGAGTATAAAAAGCGAAGTGGTCCGCCTGGAACTGTTGATGATAGTCACATGACTTAGGCTATTGTTATAGAGATTGTTTTAAAATGCCGGGAGACAAAGACTCTTATACTTAATTTATTTTATTTTAGCTTCTTTTCAAATGTTTAACTGATCCTCTTTAATCAAAAACGAAAACAACCATTGGATGTCTTAACAGCAACTGATTCGCCCTTAAATTTTTGCAATCAAAGGGAATTGAATGGAAACCCGTTTACAGGGAGATCTGCACAGCTTTTTTCAGTATAATTCAATCTTCTCTAATATTTTTAAAACCCATCAGATTAGCGTGTTTTTAGATTCTGCGGTGTTTGAACGGGGGTTGGCGAGCGTAGCTTGCAGGGGGCAGAGCCCCCTAGTAATGTATAAACATTCTCTTTTATTTAAATATGATTCTGTTTCTAATTATTCTGGATATCTTTATAAGTTGACTGTTAAACGTAGAAGTTGTTTAAGGTTTTTAAAAATATGTTTTAAAAGTTGTTTTTAAGTGTTCGGTTTGGCCCAATATTTCGATATTCGGCCAAACCGAATATTCGGTAACATGGCCGAATACCGAATAGATGCCGAATATTCGGTGCATCCTTAATCAGCACCAATTTATATCAGGGGCTAACTGAATATACATGTTTATTAAATTCCGTGCATTAGTTTTTGAGATACAGTGCCCACAAAATTTGTGCCACACACAGACAGACAGACATTTTGTAAAAACATGTTTTTAGGTATATCTGACTCTTAAAACGTGTGAATCAGGCGAAAACCGGAATTCGAAAAATTTCACGAATCCATTGCTTTCTTCTTTTGAAGATAGAATAATGTAAAAATTTTAGCGTAATTTTTGTTAGTATTTTTCCAGTTCATTTTGCAACATTTTAAAGTGATTTTACCAACACATTTCAGAAAACAAAAATTCAGGTATAAATGGGTTAAAAGCAGTTTAAAAAAAATTGCGTTGTCTGCGAAACTGTTGGAGGTAAGAACAGGGACACCATTTGAAAAGTGTCATAGAAAGGGGAGTTCACTTTGATAAAGGGCGAAACTTTTATTTGTTCTTGTTGTGCAATTCTGAGGAGCTTTATTCAGGACCGGCCTCAATAAGGGGGAAAGCCATGATTGGAAACGATTTCGGACGACCCCATTTTCAGGAGTTTATTTTTCGGAACCACTCTTTTCGAATAGGCTTTGCTTCACCTTATTTAATTAAGAAATTCTGTGAATATTACTATTCAGAAATAGTAATACTCAAAATTAAGCACTTGACTTTTATATTGTATACCGAGGTCTCAGTGTTCTCGCTGGCTTTTGACCAACATTAGCGATTTGGCAAATAAGAAATAAAAGACAGTAGCCAAATGAAAATAAATGTTAGCAAATTAGATTCGGCGTGAAACACTGAAAAATCTATCTTTAACCCCTTATTGTATCCATTTTTTGAATAGGTTCTAAAATAGCCTAATTTTTTGTTATTACTCAAAAATAGAAATTCAACTATCCGCCACAGAAACTATTAAAATTAAATACATTCTAAATGCCTCCTAAATGTGTAAATGTTTCTTTTAGCAGTCTGAATAAAAGTTAAAAACAGCTATCTTTTCTTTGATTTACCGTTGTGAAAACATACACTAAAAATTGCTATGAGATTTCGACCGGTAGACGGCCAATGATGCTTTACATACAACTAATAAATAATATGGTTAATTTCAACACCACATTCCAGCAAAACTTTTCATTATTTGGCACTTGTTGCGAGTGCTTTTGTTTATGTTTTTACCAGAGCGTTACCGTCGCTGTGATTAACTGACAAAAAGCTATCGCATATTCCTTTGGAACAGATGTCATATTCGCCCCATATTGGCGCGATTTTTTTCTGTCGCCAATATCATATAGGCAACAGGTGCTTAACTTGCGTCAAAGTGTCGTTATTTTGTTTGATGTGGCAACCCGGATTATGTTGTTTATGCTGTTGATGTTTTCGCCAAATTGGCAACCGAAAAAAATCGCGCCAATATGGGGCGAATATGACATCTGTACCATTCCTTTTTGTGTCTCTGGCTATTGCTAAACTGAATTGATATTGAGTCTGCATCTGTATAACTAGAGCAATGTAAACGGCACGGTTGTATTGAACATGTAAAGCTACATCAATTGTTCAGAAACGCAGATAACTCTCGAATGTATTGGCACACACACAAACAGAGCAGAAATTGGGCACTCGCAATTTGGCGAGTCTGATTCTTCGTTTACTCGTCAAATGAAACATTTTGTCGCGATTTGGTGCAATGGCGAGTGGCATCGAGAACCCTGTCTCTAGCTATAAGATACATCAATGTTCGTATAATCATAAAATGTGGAATTTGTAGAACGCTGAAATTAATGTAATTTTAGTATGTTGTTACAGTCATCTGCAGAATGTTTTTCTTAGGGAAGGGTGTATATAGTGTTTATAATCATTTATACAGGGCCACACAAGAGAATAGGAATATGTCAAACGAATTATACGTTAAATGTGGGATTTGTAGAACTCTGAAATTAATGTAACTTTAGTATGTTGTTACAGTCACCTACAGAATGTTTTTTCTCTAAGAAAATGTACTTAGCATTTTCAGTTAGGGCTTCATAAAAGGATACGAATATATGAGACGAAAATATGTTAAAAGCGGGATTTGTAGAATGCTGGCGATTAGGATTGGGCGATGTAGAAAATTCTTAAATTGATTTATCATCCATCATCTAACATTGCGATTTAGTGCTACATCGCGATTTAACAGATTTCACCTTTAGAATATCGCAGCCTGTTTTTCAATTTTTAGTAACAAAATGTGGTGTTTATGCATCACTCCTTCCCCCCTCCTGTATTATATAGTATATTTAGCTTTTAATTTTTCAAATAGCCTTGAAAAGAAGTATAGTTTACATGAAAAACGTTTGAATGCCCCAAAATACTCTGTTTTCTCCATTTTAAAATTGGTGAATTATTTTAATAAATTTGATGAACTCATTCTTTAAGAAATAACGAGGTGGAACTCGCCGAATTTCGACGAAAGAAAATGTTTACAAAGGAACTTTTGCATCAAATTTATAATACATCTACAACAATAATTACAATAAAAAATCCATCTTACACTTGTTAGTTTAACTCTCCAAAGACTTTTTTAACCTAAGATTAACAAAATACTTTTTTCATAAACTTCAACTGTTAAAATTATTGAAAAATTAAACTTTATTCATATACGTAATCAGTAACATATAATCAAGATAAGTAATTTTGGCACAGATGTCATATTCGCCCCATATTGGCGCGATTTTTTTTCGGTTGCCAATTTGGCGAAAACATCAACAGCATAAACAACATAATCCGGGTTACCACATCAAGCAAAATAACGACACTTTGGCGCCAGTTTAGTACCCGTTAAGTATACGACATTGGCGTTAGAAAAAAATCGCGCCAATATGGGGCGAATATGACATCTGTGCCGTAATTTTTATTAAGTTATCAATTGATGTTTGGTATTATGGAATGAAAAATCAGCAAAAATGATTTCACCTTGACATAATTATAGAATAATCTTTAAATCTAAACCGAATCAAGTCATTTTCCACGTTTCACATCCATATTAACCATTTAAAAACATTTTAACGCGCAATAGGTTATTAATAAATATATTTTCAAGCTTGAAGTCACGTTTGTCAACTATTACAACTTTCCATGTTAAAATCCCCACTCGTGATTTGAGGTCTTAGTATAATCTCTGTACCTGCGCGTAAAAGTTCAATAAATTTATAACTTTTAGATGTATTCAAGGGGAAATATCTCGTTTTATCAAATAAAATTATCATTTTCTTTTAAATATGACGTCATTTTCAGTCGCTGAAATATTTTGCCTATTGTCTCAAACTTAATATCAACGAAATGATAAAAATAACAGCATCATCAGGGAAATTGTGTATTTTTTAAAGCGTAACGTCATTTTCGGTTCAAAAATTTAAAAAAAAAGATATTTTTAATTGTAATGAGAAAATGGCATCAGTCAGAATATAATCAATAAAGATAACTAAACCACTTTTAATAGAAATGGAGTACTTCAGTTGCCACAATTAGAAAATTGGTATTAAAAACTATTAAAAAATTAATATCTCAAAAATAAATTGAGATACAGCTTCCAAACAAATTGCATTTAAAAGTGCATTTTTTTCTGCATACGACGGTGTAAACATTTAAAATATTGGTTGTTTAGAAGTTTAAAAATTTGCAGTATCGAAAATTGCAAAACCGAAATTTCCTTTTAAATTTGAAAGTGCTGCCATTCGCAGAATGACATGACATATGCGTTACGCACAGATATGTTTGTCCTTTATAATATAGATAGATAGATGGATATAAAATAAAGTTTTTTTTTACCATGATGAGAAAAATAGTTTTTTTTAAAAAAAAGAAAAAAAATGAAGATATGTGGGAAATAAGGGCAAATTTTATTTCTTTTTAACTGTTAGATTACAATAAAATTTTTTTAACAAAAATGCTGACATTCATAAACGGATGGTGAAAGTGTGAGCCTCGTATAACATATTACTGAAATTGCTGCTTTTTTCGCGACCGTTGGCACCCTGTAAGATTAGTAATAAAATATATCTATTTTTTATAATCATAAAACATAAAAAAAGCAGGAAATCACAGATCTGTAGAAAAATCTAATGAGTGCCTCCTTCCCCCCATCCCCCTCCACCATTCTCATTTCTAATATGCTGTAAAAAATAAAGGGTGCTTTTCGGTTAGGCGGGCGCCAGTGTTATATATACATACCGGCTAACCGAAAAGTACCAAATAAAGTTACCAGACTCATTATAGAATTCGATTAAGTATTTTTAATTAATTACAAAATAATAAATTAAAACTAAAATATTCCAATATTACACAAACATATGAAAATTAAGTTTTCATTAAAATAATGCATAAAAATATAAACTAAAATTAGATGAATTTAGTTTTTTAACCTTAGGGTTTTGGTTTTTATTTATTTTTTTTTTTTTTCAGTCATAAATAGTGAATCAATTTCAGCAAAGTACTCAATCCATGTGGCCGGTGTTGAAATCGGTTCGGAAATCAAACCCGATGCATGACTCTATTTTAAAATATTTTAATTAATTACGGAATATTAGAAAATAAAGAATATACATTAAAATATTACCCCAACATGAAAAAAATTAATTTTTGATTAAAAGAATACATAAAAATAAAAACAGAAATTCGGTGAATTTGAATTTTTTCTATGAAACTTTATTCTTTCTTTTAAATACTGGATCAATTTCTGGAAAAAGGTCTTATTTGAAAAATAAAAATATTTCATTGGGATCAGGATACATGAAACAATGCAAGGCTCTACTTTAAAATATTTTCATTAATCACAAAATAATAGAAAATAAAAAATGTATGTTAACCCTTTATCGACTGACGGTACTTATAAGTACCACTGACTTTAAACTTTCACCCCATAGTGATTATTACTAATATTCTAATGGTACTTTGCAAAAACACTCTTGTAACTCCACTTTATCTGGATACATGGCAGCAGTAATTCTAGGTTTGTTATTTTAGCGAGGAAGGAAGCTATCTTTGAAACAGTCGATGTGTTTTTTGCGGACATTTTGTACAGATTGTCACGCTCGTCTTTTCATTGCTGCAACCACAGTAAATGATATAAAATAAGTGTTGCATTTTTTTATGTGTTCATTATGATCTTAGAATACAATTTGACTAGCTATTTTAGGTGAACGGTGTATGTATTTGATTAAACAGTCGAATTACTTGGTGGTACTTATAAGTACCCTCAGTACATTGGGTGTTGGAGAAAAACTTCTTGTTTACTTTTCGTCTGAGTATCTATCCACCGTTTTCATCTGTTTTAAAATGTAATTACTAAAATGAAGTGTAGTAATAATTTTGCTAGTATTTCTTTTCTGTTTCATTGTTATTTTTTACAGAAAATCGAAAAAGTTGTGGCACCGGCTCTTTTTCGCTATGCTAGAAATGGCACATGTAAATTCATATATCGCATATGTGGAGATGCGAGAGAACATGTTGTCCCTGGAGTATAGACGTCACATAACTAAAACACTGCTAACAAGATCGAAAACTTAAAAAAAAAAAAAAAAAAAAAAAAAATATATATATATATATATATATAGTTTTTTTTTTAACCCTTTTAGGGGCCAAAGCATTTAAATGCTAAAGTGTTGAAGTAAATGATTGGCACCGGAATTTGCCAAAAAAGTTATTTTTAAATATGAAAAAAGCTATATTTCACATGCTTATTAAATCGAAAATATTTTACCACAATTCTGGGGTCATTTGAAATACCTTGTGGGTTTTCCATTACGATATTTTTGTCATACTGTATTGACGATACTTTAAAGTACCACTTTAATTAATTACCTCTAAGAAATTAATTTTTCACCGGTGAGTATTTTTTATGTTTAATCGTTAATTTTTATTGTAGTAAATGAAAAAAAAAATCCATGAAAAAAATTGCAGTAGATCATAATGCAGTAAATAAAGGGTTAAAATGTATTACTAAAACTCTTAAAAATTGCGGTGTCAGTCCATCATTTCATCAGTTGATAAATAGAATTACTCCGCGTCGGAAAGGGTTAATTCCTTTGACATTGGTAAGAAATGAACGTAATAAGTTTCACCCTCCTGCTAGGTGAGCATTTGCCGCTCAGAACCAATTAATAGCTTAATGCAAAAAATAGTGTACAATAATATTTTGTCCTTCAGTCGCTTGTGAGATATGCTCTTCATAGATGTCGGCTAGAGGTCTGCACGGGCCGAAATTTCCAGGCCCGGCCCGACTCATCGAAAAAAAAAATTCGGCCCGGCCCGATAAAAAAATTAAAAGTTCGGCCCGAGCCCGGCCCGGCCCGGAAAAAAATTAAAATATCGACCCGAGCCCGGCCCGGAAAAAAGATAAAATCTCGGCCCGAGAAAAAAAATCCCGGTCCGAGTGAATTTTTTACAAAACATTGATTTTTACGTCGATTTGGTTAAAAATTTGTCTCGTACGAGGTAGCTCTGACCGAAAATATTTATCTTAACTTTTTTTTTCTCATGTTTATAATCTTCATTTTTAAAGAAGTGGCACAGACTGCGATATTTATTTTTTTAACGAATCTCTATTTCTTGTATGTAAATGTTTAGGTTATCATTAATATTGTTAATCCACATTCCATGCATTAACATACATGTATTCCATGTATGCCAAAAATCGGAAAAATTGTATACGGTAAAATTTTCTAAGACGGAATTGCGTAGAAAAGAAAAAAAAATGCGTTATAGACAAGTTCCCTTCTTAGCAAGTGTAAATGCATCATATATTGTTTTCTTACGTATTAGTATATTAATTTTGCATGGATCAACACGTTTTTCAGTTTAAAACAGGTTTTCGTCATAGGCAGGTTCCTTTTACACGTGTTACTATATTTTAATTTAGCTATATTTTAATAAGCGTAGAAATATACTATTCTTTAAAAATAATAAATTTTAATGTTTAAGTGTAGAATAATGGCAATTTAAAAATATATGCATTTTTTGCAAAAATTTTTGGGCCAGGCCTAATTTGACTGATCTTTGAATGGATCTGGCCAAGCTGAGACAATTTTTTTCATATGGACTGAATCAAAACTAGGACTGAAAAGCTTGGCCCGTGAAGACTAGGAATGAAACCAATCCCGACTCTGTACAGAAAAAATAAGTTAGGCCCGATCCGGCCCGAGCCCTTAGAAATAAAGTATGGCCCGGCCCGAGCCTTCAGAAATAAAGTACGGACCGGTCCGAGAAGAGTGGAGCCCGGGCCGGGCTCGGGCCACGGGCCGGCCCGTGCAGATCTCTAGATGTCGCCATATATCAGAGGATCGTCATCCATCCACAGACAATTACCTCGATAAACTGATTTCACAATGAGTTTGATTTCATTGCGATAGATGGCAGCATTACAGACTTTTGCAGTCTGGTTCTTTTAATGAACTCCTACACCAGGGTCGGCGAACCTATGGCATGGCATGCGTGCCACTTTTGGCACGGCACTGCTATGGCTCTAAATCAAAATAAAGAGAGATTACACAAAATCGTGACTGATCTTTTTAAAATTCGATTAAATGTAAATTGAAAAAATCAAATTGCGGCATATTATATTCCAATCTAATTAATTACGGTCTCAAAAATTATTCGAACAAATACGATATTTGAAAACTATCGATAAGAATTGGTTATTAGACATTACTAAATTCCGATGGTAAAGTTGTGGCAATTTAGAATTTATTTCACAGCTTTTCAAAGAAACTGGCATTTTCTATTTTAAGTTTTTCTGTCTATCTATTCTTTCGAGTCATTGTTTTCACAAATGCATAATATTTTTTAAATTATTTTCAAAAATATATTTGTTTCCATAATTATTATAGTGTAATACCTACATGTACGTTCCTCATATTTTTTAAATGTTAATAGAGAATTTTAAGTAATTTTAAACCATTATTTTTCCACCTACTAAATTTGTTTTTTAGTTGGCACCTCATAGTCACATTCCATATTGGCTCAGATGCCGTACCTTCCCTCAGCCGTTGTTGTTTTGAATTGTTTCGCGATTTTTTGTTGGCGTGTTGGCGGTGTTTACGGATATGACAAACTCGATATGTAAACCCCGTGTGACGTGTGTGTTGTGACGTGTGGTGTTCTGGCAACCCCTGAGAAGCTTAGAATTTTGTGGATGTATTTTGATATCCTGTTCTATCGTTGTATTTTTATTTTTATGCTAAATTTATTGGATGTATTTCATTGACTATAGTTTCTGTAGTCCGTTTAAACGCTCTTGCTGAAGTAATTAAGAAATATGAAGAAATTTTGACAAGAAAGGGATGTTTGTTTATAGCGTGTCAATGCGCATTAAGCCTATTTTGGAAAATGACGGCGATGTTATGAGAGATATTTTGTGCTGGAGGTTTCAAGAAAGCAGATGTCTGTTAAGGTATGTTGATAATTTTATGTATATTTTGCTGCTTTAAGAGTTTTTTACATTTTGAGATTGCTACAAAACGAGAACTGCTGAATTTTGAGAATGCTATACCGCGAGAAATGCTGAATTCGGCGATTTTTTTTGAAGTGAAAACTTCTTTAGGCGCGTTGAGCTTTTTTTGAGATGGGGAAAAACCACTGATTTCGAGACACTGTAACGTAACGACATGATAGCATTTTGACACATAGATACTAGCGCGCCAAGCGGTGAATGACAGGAACTTTTCCCTCTTCAGCTCAATCCGAAAAAGAAGAAGGAAGCTAAAACTCACTTTTTCTCCCGGCGTATTGCTAAAACAAATTATTATTTTGTTTTTCGTCAGTTAAAATGAATTATACCGTATTCGTGACCTACCTATTTCGTGTAACTAAAAACCGATAATGCTGTATTTTATCGTGTTGATGGTCTGGTCAATAACCAACAGTATTGGCGGGAATTTCGATTACGGACGATAAAATACGGGGCATAGATGTCAGATACGCACTTGGGTACCTAATTGACAGCAAAATGGCGTTACTTTATTTTACAAGGTAACCCGGCTACTGTTGCTTATTTATTAATAAATTGTTCATTTACTTTTATTTTATTTTTTTAAATTGTACAATTGTTTTGTTCTATAGTGATTAATGAAATTACCGTTTATTTATTGTTGTTTACTTTTAAAACAATAGAAAATAATTTAAAAATATATATTGTAACTGGTATTGGAAAACGGGCTTTCGCCAAATTGACGTTAAAAAATCGCGCCAAACCTGGTTCGCATATCACATCTCTGCCAAATTCTCGGTTTTTTGATTTTTCGACTTTTTATCCAAATTTTCCGGATTTTTTAAATTTTCCCTTTCATTGTATCCCAAACACTACCTTCATACCAAATTTCAAGATTCTAGGGATACAGGACGTACCTCTGAGTTTTGATGATCGGTGAATCAGTGTCGAAAAGGCGAAAGTTTAAATTCATACATCTTCTGAAATAAAAAAGATAGAAACGTGAAATTTCAGCATTTAGTTCCATTTCCACATTAGTTTAGATTTACGAAGTTTCAAGTTTCTGGGAATCACCAACACAAAGATATTGGGGGTCAAAAGTACCCTGAGTTGCTTCCAGAAAAAGATGCTTACGACTGTGCTTTCAAGACTTGGCAGGGGCACTGCCGTGTCCCCAGATGCTTTCATTAGTGCTGCTACACAATTCAACGCATAAAACATTTCCTGACGATTAAAAAAACACACACGTAATTGTTGAAGTTTTCACTTCTATTGGCACTCCCGGAGTGCCACTGTTTTTTTTTTCGGTAAATGTGCGCGAAGCGCTCATACAACTATTGCTGATTGCCACTTTAGGGAGTTTCGTTTTTTATGTATATTTTGCTGCTTTAAGAGTTCTTTACATTTTGAGATTGCTACAAAACGAGAACTGCTGAATTTTGAGAATGCTATACCTCGAGAAATACTGAATTCGGCGAGGTTTTTTTTTCGGTAAATGTGCGCGAAGCGCTCATACAACTATTGCTGATTGCCACTTTAGCGAGTTTCGTTTTTTTATGTATATTGTGCTGCTTTAAGAGTTTTTTACATTTTGAGATTGCTACAAAACGAGAACTGCTGAATTTTGAGTGCTATACCGCGGGAAATGCTGAATTCGGCGATGTTTTTTTTTTCGGTAAATGTGCGCGAAGCGCTCATACAACGATTACTGATTGCCAGTTTAGCGAATTTTGTTTATTATTTACATTTTATTTTCGTTAAGCCAAACATGCGTATAAACCGGTGCTTGGCGACATTTACTACTTGGCGGAAAAGGGGTTTTCACGCCAAGAAGAATTCCAAGATGGCGGCCGTGGGAACTTATGACATATCTGTTCCAAAATATTTTTTGATCAAATTTGGCACGCGGCAACAAAAAGGTTCGCCAACCCTGTCCTACACTAAAGAAAGACAATCTGCAAGATCATCAGTTTCTTTTGTATGATTAAACTCCGAACTAAAGACCGTCGATTAACTTTTACAGACCCTTTTCTGATGGGGTGTTGGTCTTTGAACCAAAAGGGACGCATTTAACTGTCCTTCTTTTATATTCATTTAGGAAGCATAATTCGCTCCTATGAAATGTATCCTCATAATTATTTTGTTAAACGTCTTATTATGTATATTTAAATCATTTAATCAAGATATTGTGAATATTATTAATCTTTATACTCATATAAAAGTCTAGATTGAGAAGATCTGCTCGTGACTCTCTTCTTCATCCAAAACAACATACACGATTTTCTAATAAAATATTTCAGCATTCTTTGAGAAGAAAGTTCGTCTCTGAAGAAGCATCTATTATGATACTCACAGGTAAGAAGAATTTCATTTTTCTCTTACCAGTTATGAAGTAATATTTATTTAAAAAGAAATCATATAAACGATTTATGAACTCATGTAAACTTATACTTAAAAAGGGCATTTTTTCATGATTTTTAGCATATTCCAATAATGATTCGTAAATGATGGGAAATATTGTTTATTATCTGCGATATTGTATTTGAAATATGCGTAGTATTTAATATTACGTATATAGAGTGAATAACAGTGCGTGTGTATTAGAATTAAGGATTTCGAAAATAAAGTGCGAGGCTTGGGGGGGGGGGGCGGGGGGTGGCGAGCGAACAAATGAGTGTGCAGGAGTTTTGTCATTAGAAGAAGTCAAGGTCAACCAATAGTCAACTTAAAACTATGGTTTGAGGTTGGCGTTATCAGATGCGAAATGACATGTAAAACACCTGTCATTCATGTACCTTTTTCTCGGTAACTGCTAAATTATAATCCTCAAAATATACAAAATAAAGCCCTGATTTAATTACAAAACCATCGTGAAGGCCTCAACAACTTAAAAAAAATACGGTACTTGTTAGTTATCCCGTCGACCAATTTCGCCAAATTATATAAATCGCCAAACCCCCGCCAAATTATACAAATTGACATGATTTTTATTTTTAAATAACAAAAGAACAAATAAATTAGTATAACATTAATAAAAATACAAATAAAACGTCGAATTAAAAATCACTTGATGACGTAAAACACGCGTTGTCAAGTGAATGTGACATTTGCGATCAATCATTATTGGCATTTAATCTTACAATTTGGCGACAGTAATTTGGTCGACGGGATAACTAACAAGTACCAAAAATACATGTATATACCAATTGAATTGGAGGCAGGGTGGATTGATAACTAGGTCTCTCCTGGTTTCAAGCTTTTGTAGCAAAATTTTGAAATAGAATTGCGACCGTAATGTTCAAGAAAAATATTAATATGGGTACCCATTTTATTCAGAAATTTATAATCGACAACATTTGTACTGACAATATGTCTTTGATACAGTTAGGTGTTTTGAGATATTGTTAACCCTTAACCGGAATCGTAGGTCCATTTTGACCGGACAACGGCAAAAAAATTTCAAGATATGTATGAATAAAAGTTGATTTATATAGTACATGAAACTTTTTTCAATGCACTTATAACCCATGTAAGTGGTAATTTCATATATATTAGAAAATAACTTGGATTTTAATTAAAGGGTCCATTTGGACCCAAGATTCCAGTAATGTGGAACAATTTAGCGATTACGGTTAAGGGTTAAGGTAAAAAAAAAAAAAAAAAAAAAAAAAAAAAAAAAACGTGCTTTTCTACTGTAAATATGTACATATTTTCTAACGTTCACCTATTACGAGTAGGAAAACTTAGTACGTTCATTCTAGATCTAAATTGAAGCGATTAAAACAATTTCCAGTTTTCCTCTAATTAATTTTGAGTTCAACCCTCCGACCATTGGGCTAAAATTTTGAAATAGAATTGCGATCTTAATGTTCAACAAAAATATTAAGGGTAGGTATACATTTTAAGCTCTAAAACATTTGTATTCACAATGTTTTAGATAGAGTTAGTTGTTTTGAGATATTGTTATGGTATTTTAAAAAAAAGTGTTTTTTTACTATAAATTTATACATATTTTTTAACGCTCACTTAGTACGAGGAGGAAAACTTAGTAGATTCATTCAAGACCTAAACTGAAGGCACTTGAGAAGCCTTTTGAGAGCCTTAAGTTTCACACTAAAAGGACTCTCAAAACACCTAACTGTATCAAAGAAATTTTCAGTACAACAATTTCCAATTTTTAAACCCCCTAACCCCTGGGCTAAAAAAACTCTAAATCTCGTTTACAAAAAAAAAAAATAAATAAATAAATAAATAAAATAAATAAATAAATAAATAAATTTTTACTTAAATTTGTTTTTTCTTAAATCATCCTTTTTTTAATCGTCTTATCGGAGAGCATTGTCAGCTTGCGATGTTTGCTTAAATCGCATCTGCTAAATCGATTTAACACCAGCTTCCCACACATGCAGGAGATACATCAATTTAGATAAATCAGTTTTCCGATGTTAGCTCTTAATCGGTATTTTGTTTTAAATCGATGTGAGACAAATAGTTAAATCGGATTTTCGATACTAGCTTTAAATTGCGATTTAAGATACTGGCTAAATCTCGATTTAAGACATTAACTAAGTCGCGATTTCCGATGCTAGCTTAAATCGATTTAAGACCAATGGTTAAATCGGATTTCTGATGTTAGGTTTAAATCGATTTAAGACCCATGTCTACTGACGGCATAGGCGTAACCAGGGGGGGTGGGGGGGGTGGGGTGCCCGGGCGCCCCCCCCCCCCGCTTGCGCAAACTCAAGCACAATTATTTAAAAAAAATCGAAATCTACAAAAGAAAAAAGGCGTGCAAGCAGAATTTCATTAGTTTAGTTCAAAAAACTTAACAGCTTTGTTAAACTTAACAGTTTTGAACTGTGATAAAAAAAAAGAATTCTGCGTTCTTTTTTTCAAATTATGTTCTTTATCTTTTTTAAAACTAGAATATTTACAAGAATCTGCATTAGTCATAGTAAGTCAAAAAGGAGGTTTTATAATTTGACGTCTTTTTTTTTTTTTTTTTTTTTTTTGTAGATTTTTTTTAACACCATTCTTTCTATTGTATGTTTCTGCAATTCCATGAGAAGTTAACGCAAGTTCTTGACAAGGATAGAAACAGAAATTATTTGTCTCTTTGATTTCGCAGTCTAAAGTCTAGAAAGAAAGAATAAAATTTGAAAGGAATGCAGATCTGAGACAGTAATTGTAAAATGCGATTAGCCGGGGAAAGGTGGGGGTGCACAGACCCTGCCTCCTTTGAAAATGAAAAATAATAGCACAGAAAATTAAAATTAATCTGGAGTTGGTTGGTTGGTTGAATACGTGTTTCGCGACCATATCTTGACATTCGTAAAAGGAATACGGTTGCAGTTTTTCAAGTCAATATAGCAATTTTTTTCCTCTGAAAAATTTTATGCGATTTTTGGAGTTTCTTCTCGTTTCACGGAGTTCTTTTGAAACTACGAAAAGGACTCGGTTTCAATCTTTTAGCCCAGTGCAGTAAATTTTGATGAAATTCGCGATTTTATTCTGCGATCATTTCATGATATTTACAATTTTTCCCAAAATCACTTGATGAAATTCACGTCTTTCTGAACGATTTTTTGTCGAAATTCGCACTTTTCACCACTAACCTTTGACAAAATTCGTGTTTTTCACCGCGATCCTTTGACGAAATTGGGATTTCTTTAGCACGATCCTTCGATGAAATTCGTATTTTCTTTATTGGTGAAATTCGTATTTTCACGATCTTTTCACGAAATTCGCATTTTCTTTATGCCATCCTTTGACGAAATTCTCGTTTTCACCGAGATCCTTTGACGAATTTTTTTTTTCTTTTTGCGACTTATTCACAAAACTGATTTATTTACAGGGGTCATTTGTCGAAATTCACACGATAGTTTTGCACAACCGATCGGGAAAATTCTCGATATCTTTTCGTACCAATTATCAAAATCCTCTACTCTTTTCCGCGACTTTTTGGCGAAATTTGCAACATTTTCTCGTCAATCATTTATCGAAATTCGTGATTCCTTTTGCGTAATCTTTGACGAAATTCACGATCTCTTTCTGCACCCCTTTATCGAAATTCACGATATTTTTCACGATCGTTTGAAGAAATTCTCAAATTTTTCCGGGACCGAGTCACGAATTGATTTTGTGAAGTTCCACAAAAGAAATAAAAATCGCGAACTTCAAAAGAAAAAAAAAATACTCACTGAAGAATCACAGATCTGTAAAATAATTTTGAGGGCGGAAATACTGCACAGAATTTTTTATTATGCAGAACTTTCCTTTACTGCGCACAAATCGCGCGATCCCGCCCGTTATTTCAAACCCTGCCTCTCGAAGAAAACTTCATACTAGTGGAGTTTCGTTGGTTGCTTTTTTAAAAAAACGAACATAGAATTAAAGGAATCTAGGATTTTTGTACGGGGGGGGGGGGGGGGGGCTGCCTTCGGCAACGTACCCCTCACCAAGGTACGACCACTTCCGTCTCGAAACAAATGAATCCTGAATTATCGCGATTTTTTTTTTCTTTTCGAGCCAAATTAAATTTTCAGCTTTCTTATAAGAACTGATTTGACATTCTTCCAATTCGAATTTAATCACGGCAATTGCAAAAATTACCGGAGAGTTTTTTCTGTTTAAAAAAAAGTCAAAAAATCGCCTCAAAATGTAAAAAACACCTCTAAAAATCGCATTAAAAATTCGGAAAAGATTAAAAAACAGCAGGGAACGAAATTAACTAATTGGATAAAATATTTAAACCGGATTCCTTTTAGGAATGCGGAAAAAACCCCTCTAAAAATAACATTAAAAATTGTTACAAATTGAAAATTCGCTGTAAGAATCTCGAAAAAACTATTGAAAAGAAGAAAAAGTTTGCTGGATAAAATATATAAATCGGATTCTTTTTTACTAATTTGAAAAAATTCGCATAAAAAGTTACTTGAAAAATACCAGAAATTGTCTTCGATATGCATATATTCAGGCAAACAGGTACTTTCCTGTCAAATCTTGCGGCTGTGAGGACTGCATTGTTTTTTCAGAGTTCAGCGCGCGCGCGTACACACACATACCCAGAGACAGACAAGCACCTATCTTTATTATTACAGTCGCATCATGATAATATAATTTTTATCATCTTAACAAAATTTAGTGTATATTACCATGACCTGCTTTACCTAATATATTGGACACATTCTGAGGTAAAAACATGAATTATTAATGAATATTGTAATTATTTATAATATAATAATAATTATTTAAATGCACTTTCCTCCAAAATTTCTTGGGTCGCCCCCGGTGATCCCTAAGAAGTCATGAAGGTACATTCTGAAAAACTTTCGTGTGTATGTACTGGTGTACAGCGTGTATTATCTGAGATTTATCATCCGGCAAAATTTCATCTACAAAACTTTAACATAGATAACGTTAGGTCTCATGCAATGCCCCTGTGCGTATAGAAGTTTAGCATGATTAAAGGCCTTTTTTAATCTTTATAAGAAGTTAGGGTGCCAAAAGGTTTTACACTTGTAACCACACTTAGTCACTGTCTTATTTCACTGCTGCAAAGATAATTACATATTTTACTTTTGCATATTATATTTTACTTTTTTTGTACCATTAGATTTAGTTTTGATGTTTTGAACCCCTTCTCATACCCCTCACGCAAACAAAAATCGCGTTTGAGCCCTTTTTAAAAGAAATACCACACAATTATGAATTCTAAGAGGAAAACCTGTCTAAAACGGAAATTCGACCGGTTTCATGGGGTTCCGTTTCAGCAGGTTTTACTATATAAGATATTGTTTGTATCCAAAATATTCAGGTTAAAAAGTCTGGGCACCCCCCCGTTTAAAAGGCTGGTTACGCATGTAATGTAATTTTACTATGTTGTTACAATCGTATACAGCTTTTTTTTTTTTTTCTCTCGAAGCAGGTGTATATAGCATTTATAATTATTTTACAGGGCCACAAAAGACTCAGCGTCCATTCGTCCACTGTTGCTTGTTTAGTAGTGATTTTATGGCTGGTAGTAGTGGACCTAGGGGAAAAGCTTAGTGTTTTACAAAATTTGGTGAAAATGAGCCTGTATATGACCCCCGGCGAATGGAATACATGGTATTTGGTCGCGAAACTTGCCCGTCTACTAATAGGGCACATTTCCAAGGTTTTGTTATGTTTAAGAACAAACAGAGGCTTACCAGGGCAAAGCAGTTGGTACCAGGCTTGAGTTCATACGTGGATCTGTTATGGAAAAAATTTTGATTATTGTACGAAGGATAATGAATTTAAGGAATTCGGAGAACGTCTTAATTTTACTATAAACTTGATTCGTATAGTTTAATCTATTGCGCCCGCAGAGGCTGGTAATTTTTCTACCATTAAAAGTAATTACGTAGCGTTATATCTCCGTTATAAAAGGACTCTGGAGAGTTTGTATAAATTTAATGTTAAACAATTAAATGATTCATGTGGAATTTGGTTATACGGTCCTCCTGGCTCAGGTAAGGATTATTCTGTTTATTCTTTGTTTGGTGATTCTTTGTATATAAAAAGTTTATCTAAATAGTGGAATGGTTATTCTGATGAAAAATATGATTAATTTCTGATGTAGAACCTTTTCATTCTAGTTAGAGTATTTTTTAAAAATTTGGGCTGACCGGTATCCATTTTTAGCGGATATAAAAGGCACAAGTATGCAAATTAGACCTTTGCACATAATTGTGACGTCTAATTTTAAAATAGAATCTATGTTTAATGGACCTGTTTATGCTGCGATTTATCGCAGATTTGATAAGATTTACATGTCTGAACATGGTGAAATGTCGGTTATAAAAAGGCCGTCTTGCGAGCCAGACCATCAGTTCCTGTCTGTTTTGCAAAGTCTGAACTATGTTTCATCTCCGGTTTCAGCGCCGCAGGATGTCGAATGTACCTACAGAGGCGGAGAAGGAGAACATACCGGAAGCGAGTGATTCCGAGGAGGATTTCTAACCACCGGCGAAATTTAAGAAATGATAATTTACGTGTATCCTTTAAAGATGTTAATTATTATAATTTAAAGTATGTTAAAGGTAATGATACTGGCGGGTACTGGCACTTCAAAATTTTTTCGTGATGGACCTAAATTGTCTCCATTAAAAAATACAGAAGCTCAAAATTATATGAAAATTTATAGATGGACTAAAATTAATTATGTTAAATATTTTTAAAGCTTTTTTTATGTCATATCCTGTTGATAAAGAAATTGATGTATTTCGTTTTGGAAAGTTTCATTATTTTATGTCTGCTTCACAATTTTTAGGTATAATACCATTTTACTTAACTTGGGATTTAGATGGAATATTTCAGCCAAAGGTGTCTATACGGAAAGAAATGAAGACGATAAGACATAACAAAAAACTTATGGTTGGATCAAAACAGACAGTTCAATTTCGATACCAATTTCCTGCTCCTTTGCGACAGTATGTCGAATCCTCGACTGTAGTTGGTTTACCTTGGGATACAGACAATATCAAAGACTGTTATGTTAAAATATTTGGTGATAAGTTTCCATATCATATATCAGGATGGTTTAATGGTACATGTGGTACTATATTAGAAGATGTTGCTTTTCCCGATATTGAAGGAAAATATCCATTTCAAATATTGTTAACTTGTACATGTTATGTAAATTGTACTTTTAAAGGCAATACATCTAACTGATATGTATATTATATTTTCTGTTAATAAATTGTACAAAATAATACAAATATATGAAACGAAAATATGCTAAATAGGCGGTTTGTTCAACGCAGAAGGTAATGTACTTTAACAATGTTCTTACAGATAGGCAACCGCGGCAGATATCAGACAGACAGTAAGGAGGCAGACAAGAAACAGAGAGACAACAGGGAGAGCTGACAAACAGACAGTTGAGAGATAGAAGACAGATTGACAGCAAATATAGTAAACAGATAGGGAACAGGCAGACATAGATAGCAGACAGACATATAACAAACATTAGATAGCAGGCAGACAGCTGACAGACAGGCAACCGACAGAATGTAGTCAGACAGAAAATAGCAGACAGACATGATCAGATAACATAAAGACAGCAAACAGACGATAGGGTGTAGAACAGATAGCTTAGATCAGACAGCAGAGAGAGCACACAGACAGGCAGTAAAGATACAGATAGCAGATAACAAACAGCAGACAAACATAAGACAGCATATAAACAACCGACAAATGCTAGACAGACAGCATTCAGAGAAAAGACAAAATCGGATAGCTTAAGATAGCAAACAAACAGCAGACAGACAGGGAGCCGACAAAGAGTAGACATATAGAAGATAGCAGACATACGTCAGACAGATATACTGCATATAACAGTTAACAGACAGCAGACACACAACAGGGTATAGATCAGATAGCTGACATCCGACAACAGACAACATATAAACAGCTGACGAAGTCTAGACAGACAGCTGACAGTTAGCATGCAGACTGGAAACTGACAAAGAGTAGGGAGATCTGACAGACAGTAAAAGACAGCAGAAAAAGAATAGACAAATTTCAGCAGATAACAGACAACAGACAAATAGCCGGCAATGTGTAGCAGACAACAAATAGTAGACAGCACACCGGGGTTTGAAAAAAAAAAAAAAAAACACCCAGCCACTGGGCCTGGGCCCACTTGTCAAAAACTCGGGTTTTTTTCAGGTTTTATTGAGTTCTTTGAGAGAACGCTTTAAACTTCTAATTTTTATATGCATAATACCCAAATTCTGTTGACAGATATATTGTGAAATATAATCTCCAAACAAGGACATTAAAATAATCAAGTGAAGTAAATTGCTTTTCATGTGTCAAATGTGATTTACAAAAGTAATTATCGAAAGTGTTTACGACCTAAAAGAAGGAAGTGAAATTGAAAAGTGATTGCACAATAATAAACAGATATTTTATTATAAACATTTTTGCAATACTCAAGAACTATAAAACATTTATTAACTCTAATTTTAAATTACCGTAAATATAAATATTGATACAAATTATTTGTTATGCTGATTTATGGATTAATTTCCTGTTTCTTTATTGCTAATAATATTTTATTCATGTATTTTTTTCTCTACTTTCAGTTGTTACTCAAACTCTCAAAACTGAGAGATGTATGTCTTAAAGCTCTTATTAAATGTAATTTTACTTTTCTATTCATAAGTTTCGGCACTAATTTAACTTCACAAGACACTCAAAATATGCGTCTTTTTAAACAACATGAAGTTCAGACCATCAGTCACATATACGGAATAAATAAGAAATACAGGAGCAAGATATAGATTTATTTACTCCATCCGGAGGATAAATACCAGATGTCAAAAAGGATACACATAAATATAAGGTAAGCCCAATTTATCTTACCTATGCTTTTTATATTGAGAAATAGATAATTAATTTTGAGGATAAAGATCGAACATCACGCAAATTTTATGTTAGCAAAGATTAAATATTGCTAACAAATTGATTATGAGAACGAAAAAAAAAAAAAAAAAAAACAATTTCTCAATAAAAATACAAATCTGGTAATAGTCCGATAGAGTAATTTATTAGAAAAAAAAAATAAAACGAATCTTAGCAACATTATGACTTCATCTACAAAAGATAGCACGACCATTGAAAATTTGAACGCCAACAATTATACAAATTGGCGGTTCAAGGTCGAAATGCTATTAATTCGAGACGAACTTATTGAAGTTATCACGCAAGAGGCCCCCACTCCATTGAATGATGCTTGGACCAAGAAAGACAGAAAAGCAAGGGCTTTAATAAATTTGTCCATTGAGGACAGCCAAATAGTGCATGTCAAAAATTTAAATACAGCTAGGCAAACATGGGACGCACTTAAACAAATCCATGAGAGATCTAATCTCTCTAGTAAGCTGTACTTGCTACGAAAACTGTACAGTACAAAATTAACTGAAGGTGGCAATATGACAGCCCACATTACTAAAATTTTAGAGATAGTGGATAAACTGTCAGCGATTGGTGAAAACATAACTGACTCGCACATTTCAGCACTGCTGCTGTGCTCGTTGCCGCCGTCCTACGATACCCTAGTTACTGCTCTGGAGGCCAGAGATGAAGCTGAGTTAACCGTACAATTTATAAAAAGCAAGCTTACGGACGAATATACTCGTAGAGTAGATAATCGTGAAAATTCCGAAAACAGCAATAAAGCCTATAAAACTCAAGGTAAATTTAATAATTCAGAACAGAAAAGAGGCAGCAATAAGTACTGCTCACACTGTAAAATGAAAAAACACTCAAATAAAGACTGCTGGTTTCTAAAAACGAAAAACAACAACAGTTACACTAATAACAGACACTATAAAAATAAAAACAATTCAACACCACTAGTTTATGAAGAAAATAATTTACATAAAAATGCGGAACATGAAGAAAGAAAAGACACAGTAAATGAAAACAACAGTGTCGTTTTACTAACCGAAGAGTCCGAAAATAAAGGCACTTTTATAGTGGGCAGTGGCAGTTCCAGTCACATTGTAAATTCAAAAGAATTTTTTACCAAAATTACAAATAATAATGAAACAAACGTCACAGTCGCTAATGGTAATAAACTGATTTCATATGGATCTGGAGAGGTAATAATTCATACCGAAAATAAAAACAAACAAGTTATATTGCGTGACGTACTATACGTTCCTGACATAGAAACTAACCGGCTGTCAGTGAGTAGGGCAACTAAAAACGGTTGCAAAGTCAAATTTGAAAAAGATAAATGTGATATAATTCACGAAGGCAACGTTATACTTCAAGGTAAACTAAAAAACAATCTGTACGAAATACATGTTAGTACAGATAAAAATCACAAGCACTATGCAAATGTCACCTACAACTGTTCGAATGCAAATTGCATAGATTTGTGGCATAGGCGAATGGGGCATAGGAGCTACAACACAATAAAGTCCATGTTATCAAAGGACTTAGTTGAGGGAATTAAAATCAACAGTTGTAAACATAACGCTAAATGTGAGGTATGCATCAAGTCAAAAAGTCCTTCCGGCCAGTGCCGGGAGGAAGAGGTAGCTTTTATATTCCTTATTTTAAAAAAGCCAACTTATATTATTCAAACACACGAAGCTCAATTTAGTGGAAACCGAATATAGGAGATTCAATACTAATTTTTATCAATACTAAATCATTATGAATGAGAATTTCGCGAAATTAGTGAGCTTTATCCAAGCTGCTTTTATTTAAGGTAACTTATATTTGGTTGCCAAATTCGGCGATTTCTTAAAGTGCCTGCCATTTTAAGACAACATGGTGGATGAGACTAACCAGTGAACTTGGTCGAGACCTTAGTAATTGCTGTGCACATGCTCACTCACATCTGAATCGGTTGATATATACGAGTGCTGTCGCAGGCAGAAAATCAGATTTTTCAAAATGTCACCCACATTAGAAATTGAAACTGCTATATCTGAGCCATTTTTTAAGATAAAGACAAACAAAAAATGCTCCTGAATCCTTATATCAAGGTCAAATACTTAAGAAAGAAACCTTTTTCAATTTCTAATTTTTTTGCACCTCACTTTAAATATAATTTTTTTTAATTTGATGGCCGCCATTTTGGAACAAGATGGCTGATGAAGCTGGCCAGCGAACTTGGTCGAGATATTGATGTATACTATCCACATGCTTTCTTACATCGAAATAGGCGAATACGTGTGTTATCTCGTGACAAATACAAGATCGTTTCAAAGTGTTAGCCATGCTAGATATTCAAAGTGTTATTAATTCAACCATTTTTTAAGATATAAACAAAAGAACAAATTTTCAGAAACAAAAACTGCTCCAGAATCTTTGTATCAAGGCCAAACACATAAAAAAAAATCTTTTTCATTTTCCATTTTTTAATACCTTAAATTAAATTTTTTTTAAATGGCAACCCTTTTGAAACAAGATGGCTAATGAAGCTGGCCAACGAACTTGGTCGAGACATTGGTATGTACTATGTACAGAGACAGACCAAGTTACATCCAAATCGGTTCATAAATACGCCTGTTATCGCGTGACAAAAATCAGGTCGTTTTAAAATGTCAGCCACAATAGAAATTCAAAATGCTATAACTCAGCCATTTTTTTAGATATAGACGAAAAAAAACCTGTTCCGGAATCTTTGTATTAAGGTAAAACACATACAAAAAAAATCTTTTTCATTTTCTAATTTTTTGGTATCTCATTTTAAATTTTAAATTAAAAATTTTTTTTTAAATGGCCGCCATTTTGAAACTAGATGGCGGATGAAGCTGGCCAACGAACTCGGTCGAAATATTTGTATGTACTATGTACACGCCAAGGTACATCCAAATCGGTTCATAAATACGCCTGTTATCACGTGACAAAAATCAGGACGTTTCAAAATGTCAGCCACGCTAGAAATTCAAAATGCTATAACTCAACCTTTTTTTAAGATATAGACGAAACAAAAACTGCTCCCGAATCTTTTTATCAAGGTCAAACACATAAGAAAAAAATATTTTTTCAATTTTCAGTTTTTTGGCACCACATTTCAAATTTAAATTTTTCTTAAAAATTTAAATGGCCGCCATTTTTAAACAAGATGGCGGATGAAGCTGGCCAACGAACTCGGTCGAGACATTGGTATGTACTATGTATAAACGAAGTTACATCCAAATCGGTTCATAAATAAGCCTTTTATCGCGTGACAAAATTCAGGACGTTTCAAAATGTCAACCATGCTAGAAATTCAAAATGCTATAACTCAGCTATTTTTTAAGATATAGACAAAACGAAAACTCCTCCGGAGTCTTTGTATAAAGATCAAATACACAAGAAAAAAATATTTTTCCATTTTCAAAATTTTGGTACCACATTTCAAATTTTAACTTTTTTAAAAATTTTTAAATGGCCGCCATTTTGAAACAAAATGGCGGATGAAGCTGGCCAACGAACTTTGTCGAGACATTGGTAAGTACTATGTACACACCGAATTACATCCAAATCGGTTCATAAATACGAGAGTTACAGTAAGACAAAGGTCAGATATATATATATATATATATATATATATATATTTAAAAGATTGCTAAATCATTTAGCGACCTGGGAATATATATAAATATATATAAGATACCTTAAGGAAAAAATACATCAAAATGAATTGTTGACATTCAAAATGAAAAGATATTTAAAAATATCGTAATTCAATGTATAAGCTTTTCAATTTTTGTCGGTGTCCACTTCTTTCTTTTTCTTCCATAATAATTCTTATAATAAATTTTTTTTTTTTAAATACTTACAGCTTTAATTCATAATAATTGACGGTAGTAGGTTATGTTTAATTAATGGTTATATATATATATATATATATATATATATATCCATATATATATATATGTCAATTTTGAACGGAGGGTGGTTTCGGGGTCTGGGGGTCATGATCGATGAAAATATACCAAAATTTTTTGAAATCGCTTTCCTCCGAACGGCTGCAATAGGTAGCTTTTTGTAATGAAAGCTACCTAAAATCAGCGAGACCCCATTTCCTAAATCAGGTGCATATAGAGCTACAAAAAGGCTCGAGTTAGTACATACTGATGTATGTGGCCCTATAAATACACCCACAATTGGGGGGGGGAAATGCTTCGTCACTTTTATCGATAATTATACACGATTTTGTGTAATTTATTTAATGGCAAATAAAAGTGAGGCTTCAGAAAAGGTGAAAGAATACGCCTCAATGGTGAAAAACAAATTCGGAAAAATGCCTACCGAGATCAGATCGGACAACGGTGGTGAATATACGGGGAACGAAATAGAAAAATATCTAAAAGAAAAGGGGATTCATCATCAACTTACCGTACCATTTAATCCAAGCCAAAACGGTGTCGCAGAGCGTAAGAATAGGTCCCTACATGATATGGTTAGAAGTATGCTAAATGAAGCAAATCTCGCGCACAAATTATGGGGGGAAGCCATATGTACCGCGAATCACTTACAGAACCGGCTACCTTCAAAATCGGTAAGCACCACACCCTATGAATTATGGATGAACAGGAGACCAAATTTGAAATATCTCAAAGTTTTTGGCTGTACTGCATACGCCTACGTACACAAATCAAAGAGAGGAAAATTAGATAATAGAGCGGAAAAAGGCACTTTCGTCGGATACGACAGTCGCTCTAAGGCGTACAGAATCTATACAAGTGACGGAAGAGTAATATTGGCCAGAAGTGTAAAAATTATAGAAAATAAAAATAATTCAGATACTAACGAAAATTTAAATAGAAGAGAATTAACCTCGGAAACAAACAAACAAACACAACAGAAAGACACGAATGAAATGGAAATAGATCTGACACCAACACAAAATGAACTAAGTCCACCACCCGCGTCACAACAACAAATTCCACAAGGGAGAAGATCAGAGAGAACCAATAGAGGTGTGCCGCCGGACAGGTTTGCTTATGCAGTCCGGCACGATCCAGTATATGTACCTAACAGTTGGGAAGATATGATGAGTATAGAAAATCCTATAGAAAAACAGAACTGGATAAAAGCGACAGAAGAGGAAATGAATTTCCTTAACAAAAATGAAACCTGGTGTTTAGTTGATCCCCCACAAGGAGCAAGAGTAATTGGGTCGAAATGGACTTTTAAAGCGAAATATGACGAATTCGGAAAAATCAAGCGCTACAAAGCGAGATTGGTCGCACAAGGATTTAGACAAAAATACGGAGTAGATTTCGATGAAACTTATGCGCCAGTAGTTTCCCACACAAGTTTAAGAGTCTTTATAACTGCCGCAGCATACCACAAACTCAATATTAGGCAGATTGACATCAAAACTGCATTCTTACATGGTGAATTGGAAGAAAATGTCTATGTATCACAACCTAAAGGGTACATAAACACTACAGAACCCAATAAGGTTTGTAAGTTAAAAAAAGCGCTATATGGACTAAAACAAGCTGCAAGAGCATGGTATTTGAACATTAGTGAAACACTAAAGGAATTAAAATTTAAACAGAGCAATGCTGACAATTGTTTATTTATAAGAAAAGAAGGGGAAAACACGGTTTATATAGCAGTCTACGTAGATGATATTCTCATCGCAGGAAAAGATGAAAATATAAATGAGATAATAGATAAACTAAAATCTATGTACGCACTTGAAGATTTAGGTCAAATTTCCAATTACCTCGGGATAAAAATACAAAAGACTCACAACGGCTTTAAACTAAATCAAACAGCAAAAATAATAGAAATTGCAAAAAAATTCAATTTAGAAGATTCTAAGCCATATGGCACTCCAATGGAAACAGGCTTTCAACGATTAGACAATGAAGAAACACAAATGCCAAACAACACTAAGTACCGACAAGCAATAGGTGCCCTGTTATATGTTGCTACAATAAGTAGGCCCGATATTTTAGTAGGTATAAACATTTTGAGCAGAAAAAACGAAACGCCGTCTGAAAGAGATTGGAAAGGTATTAAAAGATTAATAAGATATCTCTATTCAACAAAAGACTGAAATTTAGTAATTAGCACAGAAGAACCACCCATCCTAGAAGTATATACTGATGCGGATTGGGGTGGAGATCTAAAAACAAGAAGATCGACAACAGGCAATTTGTTCCTTTTAGGAAAGAATCCAATACAGTGGATAACAAAACGACAAACGTGTGTGGCACAATCATCTGAAGAGGCAGAGTTCGTAGCAGCGGCGAGCGCAACACAAGAATTAATATGGCTGCTAAAACTATTAGAAGATCTCGATATACCGCTAAGATTGCCTATAGTAATTTATGAAGATAATAAATCTTGCATAAAAATGATAGAATCCGAAAAGTTTTCTAATAAATCGAAGCATATTGACATCAAATATAATGTGATTAAACAGCTGAAAGAAGATAAAATTATTGAATTGCGTTATTGCCCAAGCAAGTCAATGACGGCTGACATACTTACAAAACCAGAGCCCAAGCCTGAATTTCTAAATAACAGAAACAAACTGAAATTACAGAACAATTCTCGTTAGGAGATTAAGGGGGGAATTGTTGACAGATATATTGTGAAATATAATCTCCAAACAAGGACATTAAAATAATCAAGTGAAGTAAATTGCTTTTCATGTGTCAAATGTGATTTACAAAAGTAATTATCGAAAGTGTTTACGATCTAAAAGAAGGAAGTGAAACTGAAAAGTGATTGCACAATCATAAACAGATATTTTATTATAAACATTTTTGCAATACTCAAGAACTATAAAACATTTATTAACTCTAATTTTAAATTACCGTAAATATAAATATTGATATAAATTATTTGTTATGCTGATTTATGGGATTAATTTTCTGTTTCTTTAATGTTAATAATATTTTATTCATGTATTTTTTTCTCTACTTTCAGTTGTTACTCAAACTCTCAAAACTGAGAGATGTATGCCTTAAAGCTCTTATTAAATGTAATTTTACTTTTCTGTTCATAAGTTTCGGCACTAATTTAACTTCACAAGACACTCAAAATATGCGTCTTTTTAAACAACATGAAGTTCAGACCATCAGTCACATATACGGAATAAATAAGAAATACAGGAGCAAGATATAGATTTATTTACTCTATCCGGAGGATAAATACCAGATGTCAAAAAGGATACACATAAATATAAGGTAAGCCCAATTTATCTTACCTATGCTTTTTATATTGAGAAATAGATAATTAATTTTGAGGATAAAGATCGAACATCACGCAAATTTTATGTTAGCAAAGATTAAATATTGCTAACAAATTCTTCATTTATCAGTGACACCTGGGTATAATTTTGCATTAATTAAGTATGAATTAAGAATAAATATATAAAAAGAAAAAAATCAAGTTAGTATAAAAGGTAAATTTGTATCTCATGGGACTAGTTTGCTGCACTAAGGATATATTAAGCCAAGTACAACTGAATTTCTTTATGTAATTCTTACCTTAAGTTAGACAGGATAAATTTATACAGTTTCTTTCATTCACTTCAATCAGAAATCCGTTGAAGACAACAACATTTGTATGTATTTATTATATGTAAACATTTATATGTATTTATTTTATTTTTGTTGAAAAAATATGGGATTCATAATAATACTTTTGAGAATTTTAGCAACATTTGCTACATATATATTCCAGTAGTATTATATGTAAAATCAGACTGTCACAGAAGCCAATCTTTAGGCATGCATTTAAAGCATTTGGACACATTTTAGATTACAGGCATGAAAATCTTTCTTTTCAGAGAATTTCGCTTTTAGTCATTTCATCTGTGCTTAAAAATTTCTTTAAAACTGGTACTTTTGAAATATAATTAAATTGGCATTTACCACATATATATATATTTGTAAATTTGTTAAACATAAGCTTCAGATGAAAGTACAGTAGAACGCCGCTAATCCGAACTAATTGGGGCTGGTGCCAATTCGGATTACAAAAAAATCGGATTACCCAAAATTCTGATAAAAATAGAAAAAAAAAAAGATGCGTGCTATAAAAAATGTAAGTTATAAGTAATCAGTAGTGTAGTAAACATCCTGTAATCCGGCATCCTAAGGTCTGGCATGCTGGATAATTCGGCACGACTTTCGGGAAAAAATAGTATTCCTGTTTAATCACTTCCGGTGTTTATAATAATCCAATGGAACTTCAGAATGAGGAATTACTTAACAACCCATTACAAACGGTTCAAAATCACGAATCTCTAAATAGCTCACTCACCACGTCGACGAGGGGTGAAGAAAAAACATTTCTGCTGATAATTTTCGAAATCAAGCGGTTAAAAAGAAAATAAATTTTTATCATCAGAACTAAATAGTTTTTGCATTTTGGAAAAGAATTTTATAGTGACTGGCAAACAAACAGATACTCGACATTTTTTTTGAGATGGCTTCTACGAGTCTACAACGTACAGTGTACGTTTTCGTTTTATATTCGTGTACATTTGTTCTAGTTTTACATTATTGAGTATTTTTTTAATCTGTTCAAGCATAATTTTCGAAAATAAAATCGGTTCGGATTAACCGGAATTTCTGATTAGTGGGGCTCGGATTAGCGGAGTTCTACAGTAAGTGTTAAAATGTATTTCCTATTTTTTTTTTTGTTGTTGTTGTTGTTGTTGTTGCATTTGCATACCTTAGATTAAATTATGTCAGTTGTGGAAACACGAGAAAATTAAAAAAAAAAAAAAAACAACAACCCAAAATGGGTTTTTCGTGAGTTTTTCAAGTGGGCACGTACAAAAAAACCTGGAGCTGGGAGCCACTTGGGCAAACCTTGCAGCACACAGTTATCAGATACAGCAAATTACAACAGAGGCATACAGCAGACAGACAGAAAAGAGAATTAAACAGTCAGACAAATAGCAGACATATACCAGGCGGACAAGAAAAAGATAATAGACAAACGGACGCCAACAGAGGGTAAGACATATACCAGACAGACATAGAGACACATAAAAGAGAACCAGACAGGACATATAAAACAAAAATGTCCGAGGATTGGCGCACGGAATGGAGCAGAGCCCCCTAGTTAAAAAATATATATATATTTATTTATTTATTTTCCGAATTTTTTTTTTTTTTAATTTAAGTGCTTTGTTGGTAAGAAATAATCTTTAATAGACGTCTAAAATTCACTTAACATTCCAAAAATATGAATGAAAAATTAGCCGTTATTATTACTTTTACATAACTTATAACTCTGTTCGTGTGTGGCAGTCAAATTTTGATACTCATTTTTCATACACTTACTTAGAGTTTTGAAATTTTGAATATAAATATATTCCTGACGCCAATACAGGAATTAAACATTGATTTTTAAAAATTCGATCCCTAAGATTGGCAACAAGGGCAAATAAAAAATTAAATCACCATTTTTCATAAATAGACCGGTAGCCGGCAGCACAGACCATTACCTCATCGAGTTCACGGATGAAATTCTAGGATTAGTTAAATCTCGATTCGCATATTTTCGTGGAAAACACCTGAAAAGCCGATTTCAAGTGGTTGACCGTAGGTTTACCACTGTGTTTTCCTGCTCCCAGCCCTCCATGTTTTCGTACCTTTGGGTGCAGGAAAACAGAGTGGTAAACCTACGAATCAACCGTTAAATTCGGATTTTCAGGTGTTTTCCACCAAGATAGGACATGACAGAGCGATTACGTTTTAATAGACGAATCGATATTGAACTAATCCTAGAATTTCATCCGTGAACTCGATGAGGTGATGATCTGTGCTGCCGGATCCCGGTCTAAAACCAATGGAAGTAAAATCTTGAAACTTGACATGTCTATATTATAACTAAAATTAGTAAAGCCATGTTTTGGAAATCGATCCCAAAGGGAATCCTGCCTCCAAGCGCCCTCTGTTTTCGAAAGGCACTACAAAAACAAAACTTAAACTTAGTAATTACTCAATTACAACTTGATTTCCCATGGAGAAATGAGTATCAGCTTCATCAATGAGTATTTGTTGAAAAGTACTAATGGCAAGGTTGCCGCAATAGTGCCAAATTTTGGCCAACTTGGCGATATATTGCCAAATTTGGTAGCATATTTAAAATATATATATTTTCCCCTAAATTTTAGTGAATTTTAATGAAAACATGATTTAAAAAAAATTACATTTATATTTACTATTTTGGAAAAGCTTGTTTTCTTGTTTTTTCACCGAAAATTCTCTTAGAGTTGTGTCAAATTGTGAATTCAGGTTAATTGGAGATTCAACGGACATAAACAACGGCTAAGCTCTTCAAACTGTCTTGCTGAATTGCAGTGGCGTCCGGTCATCGCTGGATGCGGCGATGACCAAGCAATATTTTAAAACTCTTAATAAGCTTTTAAAACTCTACGATCCAGTTTTAGCAGAACATTTGGAGTTCATGTATAAGTGAAGGTAAGATTTAAAGTTTCTTTTTTGAACATTCAACCATTGAATTTTAGAGTTAATAATTTTTCACCACAAACTTAAATAATTGCGATGACCACCGAAAATTTTCACACCACGCCACTGCTGAATTGGTGATTTCAAATAGATTTTGGTCTTAGTAAAAACTTCTTCCTATAAATTATAGGTGCCGATTTCCAAAATCTGGAAGGAGCCAGTGGCTTCTAAACCCAAAAGATCCAGTAGCCACATTGTGAAACAAACACATAAGAAAATAGTGTTTGTATAGAGGGGGAGGCGGTGTAAGGGACTAAATTCAAAGTAAAAAATAATTTAATATATACTCACATACCTGCCAACATGTCAATTTTGAAATCCTTACAATTTTTATGACGTATTCTTACATGCCTAAAAATGCATAACATATGCACATGCAATAAAAAAATATTTCATAACACGTTTTCTATGCTATATTCATGTATAGTCTTTTTTTTTTTCCAAAATAAAAACGTGAGATTTCATAAGAAAATTTTTTCGCATGGAAAATTCTAAGTAAAAAAAAAAAATTCTGAAATTCACAGCAAATTTTGTGAAAGGTTACAGCCAAGGGATTGGGGAGGAAAGGGGGGGGTTCCCTGCCAGTGCTAATTATGAGTTTTTTCGAGGCCCTTTGATGAAATTCGCGTTTTTTCCTTGATCTTGTGAAAGATTCCCATTTTTTTCATGATCCTTTGACGAAATTTGCTTTTTTTTCGCGATCTTTTGACGAAATTTGAGTTTTTTTTCACGATCTTTTGACGAAATTTGAGTTTTTTTTCGTGATTTTTTGACGAAATTTGCGTTTTTCGGCGATATTTTGACGAAATTCGTGGTTTTTTCGTTATCTTTTGAGAAAATTAGCGTTTTTTCTGCGATCTTTGACGGAATACGCATTTTTCTCGCAGTCTTTTGACGAAATTCGCATTTTTCTCGCGACCTTTTGACGAAAGTTGCGTTTTTTTTACCCGACCTTTTGACGAAATTCGCGTTATTTCACGCGTTTTTGACGAAATTAGCTTTGTTTCAAAGATTTTTGATAAAATTCGTGTTTTTCACGCGATCTTTTCACGATCCTTCGACAAATATAGTGTTTTTATGCACGATTTTTAACGAAATGCGCGTTTTTTCTCCGATCCTTTGACAAAATGCTTTTTTTTTCAAATATCTTTGATAAAATTCGTGTTTTTTCCCCGAGATCTTTGACGATATTCGCGTTTTTTCCGCGAACTTTGACGAAATTCGCGTTCATTTCGCGATCCTTTGAACAAATTCGCGTTTTATCCCCAAGATTTTTGACGAAATTCGCGTACTTTTCACAATCCCTTGAAGAAATTAGTGTTTTTTCCCGCGATCTTTGACGAAATTCGCGTTTTTTTTTTCAAAAATTAGGTCTTTTTTCGAGATCCTTTGACAAAATTAGGATTTTTTTCGCGATCCTTTGACGAAATTAGCATTTTTTACGCGATCTTTGACGAAATCAGCTTTTTTCTCGCGATCTTTGACGAAATCAGCGTCTTATCACGCGATTTTTGACGAAATGCGCGTCTTATCACGCGATTTTTGACGAAATTAGCATTTTTCCGCGATCGTTTTTCCGGCGCGCAAAACCGTACAATCGTACTGTTCATCCGTACAACCGTACACTTAGAGCAAAATTCGTACATTGTACGGCCAATCCGTACAAGTTTGCAACTATGTACTCATATGCAATCAAACATAGATTAATTACATAAAATGGGTATGTTTAATTTAATCATAAAATTCTTTATATTTGATTATTAAGTGTAATTCAAATCTTAAACTATATTCATTCGGAAGATGTAGTTGGACAAGACCCTTTTTTTAAAAAAAATCCCTGCCGGCTCGGGCCTACAGGCGGAGGTAGATTTCGATGTTAAGTACTAAATTCTCCAACAAAACTTAAATCAAGATTAGAGATAAAACCCAGTTTCTTCACAAAGAGCGAGCTGTAGGGAGCTAAACTTTTTGTGAAAATTGTAATATACACGAATACACACACACATATATATGGGATAGGTTTAAAAAATGGCTACAAAAAATTCAGAGAACCTTAAAGTGTTAAAATATGTTAATATTTCCATAGTCGGGTTTTTATCCTGTTTTAATACGTTTCTTCAAACTTACATGGCGTTACATATTCACCTGCTGAGGTCCATTATATTTCCAATATGACGCAATATACATATTTTTTTAATTCGTCAAACTATTTATTTTGAGTTTTCATGCTGAAATCTTGCTCTAGGAAACTTATGACGTAATATTCAATTTGTTTTCAATTTGTCAAACTATTTAATTTTACACGTGAAAATTTTGCAAAAGAAAAGTAATTGTTGTGGTGAGAATTTTATTATTTGTTTTTTTTTAATTGTTGGCAACTGCTATAACGAAAAACTTTTATTTTTTTCCTACCATTGTTGTGTAAGAGCTGGTTTTATCAGAATCATGTTAAGACAGTATTCAAAATTTTGAACCCTCCCCATTTCCACCCTCTTGGGCCGATTTCGCCCATTTTCAATCCCCGCCGAGATATTAGCCATCTCAAAGTTGTTGGCGAGTTTGAAGATGATTCGTGCATAATTGCGACTTTTATCGTGCGGACAAAATTTAGTACATACATACATATATATATATATATATATAAACTTTTTAGTTGGGGGTGGTTTTGGGTTCCTGGGGTCCTATAATGAAAAGTTATGAAGGAATTTTTCAAAAGTCGCACCATGGTAACGACTGCAATAGGTAGTATTTCTTACGAAATCTACCTAAAATGTATAAGCTAAGCAATCATGGTAGTGGAGAAAATTAGAAAAAAAATTACTTACGTTAATTTTGTCATTTAAAAAAATATAAAATAATTATGAATGTGTGAAATTACTTTGCTCTATAAAAATCAAAACACACTTCAGACATTTGTTAGGTAGATTTCGTAAGAAATACTAAGTCGCACCATGGTAACGACTGCAATAGCAGTCGTTACCATGGTGCGACTTTTGAAAAATTCCTTCATAACTTTTCATTATAGGACCCCAGGAACCCAAAACCACCCCCACCTAAAAAGTTTATATATATATATATATATATATGTGTGTGTGTGTATGTATGTATGTATGTACTAAATTTTGTCCGCACGATAAAAGTCGCAATTATGCACTGATTGTCCTCAAACTCGCCAACAACTTTGATATGGCTAATATCTCGGCGGGGATTGAAAATGGGCGAAATCGGACCAAGAGGGTGGAAATGGGGAGAGTTCAAAATTTTGAATACTGTCTTAATATGAATCTGATAAAACCGGCTCTTACACAACAATGGCAGGAAAAAAATGAAAGTTTTTCGTTATACCAGTTGCCAACAATTAAAAAAAATAAATAAATAAAATTTTCACCACAACAATTACTTTTCTTTTGCAAAATTTTCACGTGTAAAATTAAATATTTTGACAAATTGAAAACAAATTGACTATTACGTCATAAGTTTTCTAGAGCTAGATTTTAGCATGAAAACTCAAAATAAAATAAATAGTTTGACGAATTAAAAAATATGTATATTGCGTCATATTGGAAATATAATGGGCCTCAGCAGGTGGATATGTAACGTCATGTGAGTTTGAAGAAACGTATTAAAACATGATAAAAACCCGACTATGGAAATATTAACATATTTTAACAATTTAAGGTTCTCTGAATTTTTTGTAGCCATTTTTTAAACCTATCCCATATACATATGTGTGTGTGTATTCGTGTATATTATAATTTTCACAAAAAGTTAAACTCCCTACAGCTCACTCTTTCTGAAGAAACTGGGTTTTATCTCTAATCTTGACTTAAGTTTTGTTGGAGAATTTAGTACTTAACATCGAAATCTACCTCCGCCTGTAGGCCCGAGCCGGCAGGGATTTTTTTCTATGTAATGCAATAGTTTGCTGTGTTAAACAGAACATTCTGGAATGTTGGAATTATGAAGAATACGCGGATTTGATTTTTTTTTTTTCTTTTTTTTAAGTAGAAATCCGCCGTTCACAGAAAAGGGGCATCCCTGTATAACGCATGGCGACTGAGACATCGAAAGCGAGTGGCCAAAGCAAAAAATTTAGTCGCCGCGTGGCTACGGACGACCGTGAATCTGCACCTATACTACAAATGCCATACACACTTAAAATGACAAGAAAATTCAAATAGAAATAAATAAAATTTGAAATTCGGTAGATCGATTGTTCCAAGCAAAGAATTCACTATAATACATTTTCTAATTGTGCTAACTTGAAAAAATTATAAGGCTAGTTTTCAAATTGGCAGATTTAAGGTGTCCCCCCCCCCCCCTCCAATAAAAAAAAAATTAGCGATGGTCCTGGCTTTTAGTGACCAGGGCTTTTATGAATTTCTTGGAGATTCCAAAGCAACAAGATAGCTGCAGGCGGTTTAGTGATGAGCGTTCAATGCATAGAACTCAGATTATGATGTTTAAAACATATTTTAAGAAAAGTCCCATATCTTGTGCTGGAAATTTGGGATATAAATGTTTAGATGCGGTTGTTGCGAACTTTTGGCATTTGAGATGATTTGGTAAATTCACAATTAAAATAAAATAAAATAAAATATAAATAATAATAAATAATATATATATCTATATAATATAATATATTAATAATATTATATATATATTACATGTATATTGTGTTAAATTATGACACCATAACATATAATTATGTATAATAATATATAAATAATATAAATAAAATAAATTATATATTAAAATCCGTGCGCGTATCTATGTAACCTCAAAAACTCGGAAATTACAGGGCGCAGGGCTAAGAAATTTGGCACACGGGTTGCTGGTAGGAGGCCCTTGAACGATTGGGACAAAAAATTTCGGAAATTTTAAATAGATTTTTATTTTATTTTATGACGAATTTTTGTACTTTTTTTGTGTTCAACCCATAATCGCGCCAGTTCTAACCAGTTGTAAACACTTACTGGAATGTGAGATTATTACGTACGCCACACTGCAATACTAAGAAGCTGTTGCCGGTATTACGATAATTCTCTTACTTCACAAGCAAATAATTATTAGACATTTTGTACACCACGCTGCAATACTAATAATAAGGTGTAGCGGGTATTACGGTAATTATTTTACCTCGCACGCAAATAATTAGAGATTATTTAATTGCGCTTAATTATTACCTTTTCTTAAAGAATAAAGAAAAACATTTTATCACAAGCACCAGCAAAACTTTTTACTCTATTTATTCCCCTATTCCAAAGATAGTGTTTTATCGTCTGCTGCCATAGCAACATGATAAATTAAATTTCATTAAGAAAATTAACAGTAGTAGAAAAATATTTTTATAAATCGGATAGTTATTGAACAACTCAACACTTTAACAGGGGAATTCTTATTTTCTTCCGTGCGAAGAACGGGTTAAACAGCTAGTAATTATAATAAAAACTGGCTGATAAAATGGTCTTTAGATATCATTTTTTATGTTTTCACCGATTGCGCAAAGCGGCAAACGGAAATCTTCACCTTCTTTTAAACAATCTAAATTTATGAGTAAAAATTTTTAAAAATTATGAAACTACTTAAGATATAATATAATCCAACTCATTAGTAAACTTGAAATTTAAGTAACTGTATTTAAATTAAATAATAATGTATACGTTATTTGTGTATAAATATCACATAAAGCTTCTTTGAAAACATTCATTGCAAGACAAAAGAATTTAGTTGAGATGATTTGTAACGGCTTTTCCTTTTATTTTACCGATGAAGAAATCTTGAAATATTGCGTAATGCACACGCGAAGTATTTATTTTACATTATACTCGGTTAACTTGTTGATTATTTTTCTTTTCTTTTTTTTTTTCCGAAAACAATATGTTGACAGATTTTTATTTTATCAAATCGGTGTCAAAAGTAATTAAAATGCGTGCTATTTTGAAAAAAATATAAATAAATGATATCTGATATAATATGGAGCTATTACTAATAAACTTGGAGCTAATAAACTAAATTTAATTTTGAGTATCTATATTAATATTAAAAACAAATGAAGGCATATGAATCATGAGATAGCCGATTTTTTTGTCCAGTTTCTTGAATGACGACATCTCTTTTTTTTAGATTTGTGTATTATTCAGCGACAGTCACGTCCTAAGCTTATTTTATTGTAGATGTTGTTTAAGACTGGATCGTAAATGAGGAATTCTTTAGCGGATGGAGATGACGTCATTTTATATAAAATAAAAGCGCGTGTTTGGAGTCTTAAAACTGAACTGTCTATATTTATATACATATCTATATATATTATCGGGGGCGACACTAAATTCTGAAAAAGCAGGATTCATGTTTTCTAGTAGTTAGTTTTTTCATGTTGAACTCTGAGTTAGATACAAAAAAGTAACTTTAAACTATTTTATATTTTTTTTATACTTTTCCAATAAGTTTAAAGGTCAAAATTTTAAACTAAAAATATTTTTTCTTTTTTTTTTCAAAATAACGCATTTTTTTTTTTTTTTTTTTTTTTTTTTAATTTGAACCAATGGTCTTTAGCAACAAACTTATTTTACAAGATGAAACTGAGATTTTATTTATTTATTTATTTATTTATTTTGTTTCTACAGGAAGTTAGAATGCTGATCATCGAGTCCGGATACTTTTGTACAGGTCAATGCGGTTAGAGGTTTCCGACATATGTGAGGAAGTTTAGCAATAAAAAACATTTTTAAATACTTTAAACAATAAAAAAGTGGAATTATTAGCTTTTCAATTACTTTTACTCCATTCCTCAAAGAAAACTACAAAATGTGTCAATTTTTCGCCGCCGAAAACCCTTCACAGCCTATAAAACCAGTGGCGCGCCAATAATGTTCAGAGCCTGTGTGCAAAACTTCAGATTGTGCCCTACATTCCTGCCCGAAAAACTATCATCTTTTAAAAATTTAGCAACAACATAATTTAAAAAAAGAATGTGTAAAAGTAAAAATACAATAATATACAAATAAAAGAAGAGTGCAAAAATTATAAATAAAATAGTTTGCGCCTTGTGTCAAAAGAAAAAATAAAATAAATAAAATAAAATAAAAATAATAATACAATCTTATATACGACTAGTTTTATATAAATTTATAATTTTATTAAAACAAAAATACCAAATATTTTTTTATACACAAATTATATTTTATTATCCAGGCACCTGTGTTTGCTGCACACATTGCACAATAGGTCGGCGCGCCCCTGTATAAAACATATTAGCATTCAATTTTGAGAAAATAAAGATTATAACATTCGATTCATATATCAAAAATCAAAGTAAAAAAGAATGAATGAATATAAATTTTGTACTGTACTTACTAGGATTGCTATTAGTTGTCTTCTTTAAACAATTATTCATAGTCCAATCATTTTGATAATATTACGAATTCACGAATTCACGACGAAAATATAACGAATTAACTAAGAAAACAATTACTTAATATTACGAACACACGAATCTTACGAACTACGACTTATTTAAACAAAACTGGTAACGGCACTAAATCACATAATAAATATTTTTTAAATTTTCGAGCCCTCAGTCTTGAAAGAAATTGCGAAATTTAATTGGATGATACTATTAATTATAAAGAATTAAAAAAAAAAAGAAAGAGAGAGGGGAGTAGGGTGGGGGAGGGAACAGACTGCAGCTTAAAAAGATTTCATTTAAAAAAAAAAAAAAAAAAAAAGCAAAACAATATTTAATCTCCAGACGTTTCTAAAGAAAACTTTTTCTTCGAAAACCAGGGATTTTCAACGTATCTCAGTTGTGCCGTGAAAATATTCAGTCACATTTCATACATAATAAATGAATATTATCATTGTTATTATTGCAGTAATCAGTTAATGCTGTTCTTAACTGCTCTGCTCAACAAACCCAAAACGTTCTGACATATTTACAAATTCATTTTTTAACGGAAAGATATAAAATCGGAAAGCCCACCATGGAAGCGATTTGGAATGGAACTGTTTTTTCCATTTTTTGATCAATCAATTATTGAGTTATAAGCGAATTCGATCACGTGACAAACCCGTTTTGCGCCCGCTCTTGAGTGATTTTTCTACTTTCGCGCGGAAATTCGGTTCATAATGTCCACTTTGACGCTATTTTCTGAAAAATCTATTGGGTCTGCACAAAAATGTAAAAAATAGCTCGATGACGTAGTTTCTGAACAACAACACCAGCTAGTTTCATGCATTTTCGAGCAAAAATAAGTTAAAACTTATGTCAGGAAGTTGCCCTTTTGGATTTGAGAACAGCCTTAAGGAAACCGGGATAGCAAAATTCAACCAAAAAAGCGATTTTTACTTTTTTATATCGTTAAATAGTTTAAACTGCTATCTTTCCAACGATGTGTCATACATGTTTATATATATCTCTCTATTCTAAAAAAAAGTAACTACCGCTGTCACCGCCGCCGGTTTTGAATATTTTGTGACAGGAGGTCTTTCTTCGTTAATATTAAGAAAAATATTGCGTACAAAAATATGAAAATCGGTGGTATTATAGAGAAATGTTTGATAAACACGCTGATGCAGACAGTTTTCAAATCGAAGAATTATTTTAAGAGATATTTAATGTTAAAGTTGGACAAAATCGTTCCATTAAAAAAGTTTTATAGCAGCAAAAACTATACATGGGACTCATACTAGGTTCTCATACCATAGGAACTCATACTGGGTTCATACTAGGGGGCCGAGCCCCCTAGTATGTATAAATAAATGTTGAAACTATTCGTTCTTTCTAAGAGTACTCCACAGCTTAATGGCCATTTAAATCTTTAATTGACTTTTTCGCAAAACTTGGATTTTTAATTTTTATATTCCTTTTTTTCAATATCTATTAAACTTCTCGGATTTTTTTAAATACTTATATTATGTTAAAATGTATACTTTAACACAGGGATTTCATGATTTGTTGAGAATTATTTATTTTAGGCAGTGAAATCTTACCAAAAATGCTAATTTAAAAATGACTTTCAATAAATAATTAATAATTAATTTTCAGTTTCACTTAGAAAGAAAATGGTGTGTTAAAATACGTAAATCATGTTATTCTAACTATTCTAAAAAATCTAGACCTCTATCTTTTACCATTTCTGAGAAAAAGGTACATAAAGTTGGTGAACTTAACATGACGGAGATAGGGCTTCCCGGTCCCCTTAAGGCATCCCAGAACTCTTAAAGCTTCCAAATTTTCGAAATTTTAAATTTTTTAGATGTTAAACTACTATCTTTTCTGAACATTTTGATGTAATTGTTTCCTTGAAACTCCCATTAGAATAGCAGTTATGGCTTTTAGAATTATAACGCCTCAATAGCTGAAGTGACGTTTCTGAAATTTTGTAGTCCTTTTCCTCCAAATGACGTTTTTGGACATAACGCGCACAATATCTCAAAAACTTCTGAATATTTTCTCATGAAATTTTCAAAACATATATTTCATGTTAGTCTGTATAAACTGAACCTAAAATTTCCTTTTTATTGTTCAAAACAATATATTTTTTAGGTGATTATACTGTTGAAATTTTCAAAATTTTGCATTAGCTAAATAAAATTTTGTATTAAAAATATAAAAATGTTTTAAATACAAATTTATTTAGGTTTAGGGTAATTATTATAATCTGAAGTATAAGTAGGCACCAAAATTTTTATTCTGGTTGCAAAATTTATTTTGTAATCTTGCGCGTAAGCTGTTATACCAATTTTTTGCTCGTCAAATATCTGACAATTTGTAGTACCCTATAAATACTAATTCTGGATCTTACAATTTTTTGAATGCATAAAATGAAAGAACATACTTATACCTTTCATCCCAAGAATTTTTTTTTTTTTTAAATCGTATACATTTTAAGATATTAAATGTTGAAAATAGTCTTTTTATTTCATTTTTTCCAATTTTAAGAGTCCTAAGGAAACGGTAGATGTTATTTATATATATTTTTTAATTTTCATCATAGAGCTATGAAATTTTGTGAAAATATACATTTCACCATAAAAATATAAAACACCTTAAAAGAAATTTCAAATCTTTCTATAATTTTAAGATAAAAAATAAAATTAAAATTTTAAAACAAAATTTTAAAATTCTCCATGCGTCTTAATTTTTGAGATATTTTTTCGATTTTATATTTTAATCACTTAAAACTCTATTACAAACAAATCTGTGCATCGATTTTTTATTTCCTTCAATAGTTAATTTTTTAGAGATTTTTGTTTCTGAATTCCATATAGGTTTTCATCAAAATTTCGCAAAAATCAAATTTAATTATCTTAATGAAGTTCTATGTTAAAATCCATACACAGTTTAGTTGCAAGCAATATCAGGATTCTTCCTTATCAATTTCATGAATTTTGATCAAAAATTAAGACGCATTTAACTTGTAAAAACGTTGAAAAATCAGAATTGTTTGTGTACAAAATTAAAACGCTTATAAGTTTGCGAAAAATTATTGCATCTGCATGCGTTTTTACTTTCTTCTATGATAGAAGAAAGTATTGTAATCCAATTTTTTTTTCGACTTCCAGTTTTCGGCAGATTTAGACGTTTTAGGGGTCAGAGATCTCCAAAAACATGTTTATAAAAAATGTCTGTCTGTCCGTGTGTCCTTGTGTCTGTCGCCATTGTACCATCAAAAAGTGTATGAAATTATGCATAGAATTGAACCATTTTTTTTTTTAAGTTTTTGGCTACACTGTTAAAAATTTGCAGCATTCTGGCAGGTCATTTGACCATTTTTTCCGAAAACGGTTAAAACAACCGTAATTTAACACTATTCTGACCATATTATTGGCCATTTTATGGTCAGAATATAGTTAAATTATGGTTATGAAACCGTTTTTTCAAAAAACGGTCAAATGACCTGCCAGAATGCTGCAAATTTTTAACAGTGAGTGTATAGCAAGCAGGTCCTCCCTTAATTTTCAAAAAATCGCCCGGAAGGGGGCGCTGTAATAGCGATTTTGAATATTGTACCGTCGAAAAGTGTATGAAGTTAAGCATAGAACTGAACGAAATTTTTTTTAAGTTCTTGGCTATGGCAAGCAAGTCCTTCCTTAATTTGGAGAAAAAAAAAACCGCTGGTAGGGGGCACTGTAATAGCGATTTTTGTGCGATTTTGAATATTGTACCATCGAAAAATGTTAGAAGTTATGCATAGAATTGAACCACATTTTTTGTGTATGTTTTTTAGAAGAAAGTTTTGGGATTGGCACATCTAACTAGTTTCAGAAAGATACAAATTGGAGAATAATAATACACACAAAGAGAAATTTCGATTTTTGGGTCGATTTTTACTCAAATAAAGGTCCTCTTAACATTAGCGAGGGTTAAGTTCCCGGGAACCTCCGCGAATGTCAAAATCGCGAATATTGAGACTATCTTCTGGTGCATAAAAAGGGGATCAGGTTGACTGACTTTTTTTTTTTGAAAAAAAATAATTGAAACGTAAAAAATGCATTTATTAATCATTAAAAAGTACATGCTGCAAATAAATTTGAATAATCTATATATATATTACGCTATCGTACGTTGCACAGAAATCGCGATTATTTGTTAATTGTTTAATGGCAACGCCCGAATGAGATGGGATCTCACTGGTTATTGTGTAAAACTTTTCCAGTATAGTTACTTGGCGAAAGAGAGAAAAGGTCCACGGCGAGAAAAGAAATTTGGCAATGTATTTTCTGGCAACCTATTTAATCAAAATATTTTTTTCGAATAAAACTATGTACATAGAAGTTATCGCAAAGAGTTCGTACTTTTATGTTAGCTGGGCGCAATTCTCGCCAATAGCATTTTTTAACTTGCCAGCAGCATTTTTTTGTTTTTCAAGGGCTAAGTTAAAACAATGCTTTGATGTTGAAATTAAATGGTTTATGGTATTCTTTTTTTTCCTTTTTCTTTTTTTAAAGAATTTTTTTTTTTTTTTTTTTTTTTAAAGTGAAAGTCATGAATATGAAAAAGTGCGACGGGTACAATGTTTGGCGATTTATCATCTGCGCCCGACTAACATAAAAATACCAAGTTCTTGATTTCTCTATCAAAATCTTCCGATTTGGCGAAGTATTGAGCAAGTAAAATAAATTAGGAATAAAAGTAACATGATACAATGCCCAGCATACATTTAAGGGTGACCAAAATGGTCGCCACGGGCGGCTAGTTATACACATATTGTACAAAGCTTAGTTGCTAGTGGATGGCTGAAAAAAAAATTATTGATATACGATTGCTTGGAAGAACAGATCTTTTGTTTATGAATTTCCATATAAGGGAAAGTTGCGGCCTCGATTTCTCTTTTAAATTTAAGTCTCCTCATCAGTGAAGGGTCGCATTCTATTGCTTTCTCAACAAGTTGTTGTCGAAGCTTTAAAATACAATACCCATACAATTTTTGCAGAAAATGTTTCACTTGTAATAAATTTCTTAGAAAATTTAGGATTTTTTAAATTTTAGCATCAAGTCATGTTTCGGGTTTCTCGTTTCTCAGAATTACTGATCTACAGGGTGTATCTGAAAAACGGGGCAAAACTTTACGGGGTGATAGAACTCAGCTATACGGGCAAATTTCGTCATAGAATGTAGGGTCGGAACGCAAGCGGTGAGAAGTTAAAAGGTAGTTTTCCATTGTCGCAGTTACAGAATTAGCAAAAGAGTGAGAGGAGATGCTTCTGAAAACTCTTATAGACAGGAATGTAATTAATGTAAATGGTGAAAGAAATTGCTCAAAAGATCTCCCACCAGCTGTAATGCACGCTTCACACCTGCAGAATGGGGACTGACGCACATTTGCGAAGACACCAGGCATTTCCCGAATATCGCCGGCAACCACGACTAGATCCATCTCTGTTTCAGTGGGGCACTCATAGATTAGGCTTTTCATATGGCCGCACAGAAAAAAGTCCAAACACGAGAGATTCGGCGATCTTGGAGGCCAAGCTATGGGAGCCCCTCGACCCATCCATCGCCCTGGGACAGTGGAAAACATCCTTTTAACTTCTCACCGCTTGCGTTCCGACCCTACATTCTATGACGAACCTTGGTCGTATAGCTGCGTTCTATCACCTCGTAAAGTTTTGTCCACTTTTTCAGATACACCCTGTGTACACCTTGCCTCAAAATAAGGGCAGAAATTCTCGAAACTTAGGTTATACAGTCCAGTGTCAAATGGTTTACGGAATTGGTAAAACAAAGCGAGTTTACTTTGTAAAAAAATATTATTTAGAAAACAAAATTTGTGAATAACCAAGTTCAGTATTCGCGAATGTTGAAATGTTCTTCATTTTTTTTATTTCGCGAATAACCAAAACTAGCTAATGTTAAGGGATTACCGTAGTAGTAGCCTCAATATGGATACGTCCTTTCGTTAATCTCGTTCGTTTTAATAGGTAGATGCCCCCCTAAGCAAATTTTATATGCATCATTTAAAAGTAGACTTTATTTCCAATCGTTCGGTACCAGTAACTTTCTTCTACGATAATTTGTTGAGGAGTTAGTAGGGGGTGTTTACTTTTTTTTTCCACGACTGTACATATAAAGTATGTATTAAATAATTGGAATTTAATTTTGCATTCTGTTTTTCTTTAATTCTCACAGTTGTTAAAATGGCGAAATACAGAACAGTATTTATTAGATATTTATACAAATTGCACAGGTTCATAATGTAGGTGAACACAAAAAATGCATTGACGTCGGCAGTCCGGCAAATTCGCTAATTCGACACGGCTGTGGTTCCGAACGTGCCGGATTAAAGAGCTTAAATAGTTTATCATTTGTATCTTGCTAATGATAGCAAAATTAGACCTTAACGAATAAATAAATAAAAACAATGTAAATAAATAAAAGACAAATCAAATAAAAATAAATCAAATTAAATCAAAATAAAAGTCAAAATGAAATAAATAAAACACAAATTTAACAGATATGTAATGGAACAATTTCAATTTTTACACCGTCGAATAAGAAAATAATGTACTTTCAAATACGATTTGTTTGAAAACTGTATATAAATTTACTAATTATGGTTTTAAAAATAACTTTCGAGAATGATTTTTTTTAATTTGTCTATCGCGTGCAACCTAATTTCTAAAGACTACATTTAAAACAATGTAAATAGTTTAGTATTTTAAAACATACATACACAACGCCTGCATTCAACTCTTAAAGGTAAAGTGAAACCTCCGTGTACGACCACCTCCCTGAACGACCATTTTTTCATGGAACGAAATTTATTCCCATAGGCCCAATACTAATTTTACCTCCATTCAGAGACCATCCCAGTTAAGCTCCCTCCATGAGCGACCCATTTCTTTGAAGAAAATGAAACAAAAACATTTTTTTCCTGGTCGCTTGACGACGGTTTTATTAGAAAAATAATTCCGGAGAGCGCATTATTCATCAAACTTCTAAGCTAAGTTTAGATTTTTTTCCTCAGTAATTTTTAAGTGTTTAAACCCCTTTGTGCCTTTTTAGGCTCTGATGGCAAATTAAGAATGACAGTCAATGAAGTCCCCTGCCCTATTCTGTCAGGAAACTAACTCTAAACAACAACAAAAAAAATAGATAAATTAATAAAATCGTCATTATTTGTTTCCGTCCAAAAAAATTGCATTTATTTACTGAACTTTGAAAGGTCTTGGAAATAAAAGTTATAAAAGAAAAAATCGTAAAATCAAGGCAAACGTCAATGTATTCATTTTTTAAACTTTGAAGTAATTAACTTATGTAATTAACTTTTGTTTTGATACTTAAATTTTCATATTTTCTCCTAATGTGAAAAATAAATTTTAGTAACATTAATTGTTACCTTTTTTCAACAATTAAAATCTAGATTTAAACATGACCTCCATTAACAGACCACCTCTCGGAGCGACCAATTTTTATTGGAACGGAACGTGGTCGTTTTAGGGAGGTTTTGCTATATATACAAATATTATACAGACATACAAACAATAAGTACAATAAACCCAACTGGAGTGAAAAATTAGCTAGAGCCAGGAATCGAACCTGGGATCACAGCGTACTAAGCTATTGCTCTAACCATTGATCCAGGCTTCTACTAAAACCTGGCTCATTGGTTAGAGCAACAGCCTAGTACGCTGTGGCCCCAGCTTCGATTCCTGTCTCTGGCTAATTTTTCACTCCAGTCGGGTTTATTGTATTTATTGTATGTATGTCTGTATAATATTTGTATATACCTTTAAGTTTAGTATTTGTCCCGTCTAATATTCGACAACGCAGTTCAAATTTCATCAGTCTATATAGTAATAACAGAAAGATGTTTGTCCTTATGTGTGTGTCTGTCTGTGTGCTATGGCTAGGAAAATTTGAAAAGTGTAAAATTTCGGTGAGGACGGTCCAAGGCAGATCGTGAAGCACTTGAGGCTGAGATATTTCGTTTTCAGATATTTATCCTACATAATAATTAAAAATCGAAATTTAGAAAACTCATTACAGACACCAGCGTAGCAGTATGAATTCGATCTCATCTTCGGAGCGCTCTCTTATTTACACTTATATAACGTATAGGGGAGATGGGGGCACATGTGAACAGGGGGCAGATGTGAACATCGCAATTTTTCAATAGTTAATATAAGATTTTTTATTTGAAAAAAATTACTAAAGATGACAGCACCTGTAGACATATGGTAAAAAATTTTTGAAGCTTTTTGATATTTTGTTTGTCCTCTGTAGCCAAAACATTGTTTTTAGATCTCAAAAGTAAAATCTTTGTTACAAGTTGATAAGCGTATAACTTTATTTATTTATTCATTTATTTGAATTTGAGTGTTTTAACATGTACTATGAATACTAATAAATATTTTTGATAAAGTCCTTTTTCTTCTAAAATTGAGAAATTTTAATGATTTATTAATTTCACAGAAGCAGCAATGTGGGGCACTTGTGAACAGACAATTTGGGGCAGATATGAACAGTACATATGTGCCCCAATAATCATTCTGTGATTCTGTTCCTTTCAGTTAACTTAATGATAAATAATGTCAGTTCCATTACCTATAATTTTCCAGAAATAGAAGATATTTTCCTCACATAAAGTTGATTTTGCATTGAACCTTCATCAAACACATCTTTCAGCAAATACATAAAGAGCAACAAGCTCGTTTACGTTCAATTGTACTTTAAATAAATTTATTGTTTTCTAAAATGCAATAATGTTATATATTATTTTACTAAACAGGTTACAACAACATTTTTTATGCATTGTTAATACAAAAGTATTACCTTGAACAACTTTGCAAATTTTACTATTACATTTGTTCTAAACTTGCAATGATGGCTTACTTCCATATTCTAAAACAGTTATGCATATGATGCTTTGAATGGAGATAGATATGAGTAATATTTTAAGAAAGTAAAATTTTTAAACTGATAACTACCATAAAATAACTATTGTAACCCCCACCCTCTTTCAAAAGCAAAAGAAGTTAGGGGAGGGGGGCGGGGTTACAGTCGAGATTTTTTTAAATCATTAAAAAACCCTTCTTTATCTATAATTTACAAGCAAATAAGGTAAATACAGCAGTGGGGATCTTTCGTATTTCGGCAGATTTGAGATAAATAGTATGTAAACGCCTCTTCCCTAAAATTTTCCCCAAACAAAAACCCTAAGAAAAATTTAAAAGTTTTAATTTTTTTTTAATTGCTTCTTTATTTTTTTTTTTAATTTTATTTCAGCAATACTTAATGAATCATCTAAGCGTCCACCCCCAAAATCTACTTATTTTCATTTTATAATCTTTTGCTGGACCATATCACCCACAAACTAGAGAAATATATATATATATATATTTCTTTATGGTGAGTTTCACAGGTAATTAACTAATGATTACGATGACAAATGAATAACAGAATAAAAAGTATGTCAAAGGATATTTTTTCCTTGTGTTCACATGTGCCCCACGTGTGTTCACAACTACCCCGTGGATGGGGCACATGTGAACAATTTTTCGATTTTATAAAACTATTAAAAAATGTAAGAAGATCTATACAGGTGATTTAAAAAAAAATACCATGCATGAAAGAAAGTTCTATTTACTATATTGAATAGGTTTTGTTTATAGAAATTAATCCAGTCATGAGAAAAAGCTATATTTATGTGAACTGTTCACATGTGCCCCCATCTCCCCTACATATTTTTGCTCTTTAAAATTATAATACCCTAAACTAGGGACGGCGAACCTATGGCACGCATGCCATAATTGGCACTCGATGGAATATTTTTGGCACGGTATTGATTCAGATTTTAAAATAAAATATAATAAAAATTTTGAACAAAGCACACGAATGTATACAAACTGGGCTCTTTAGAATTTTAATTTAATTCCCAGAAATTGAAAAAAATTGGAAAGGATGAATCCCAAATTTCTTGAATATGGTCTCAATAATTTATCAAATAAAGAGAATAGCAGGCATTATAAGTAAAAATGCAAATGATGGAATTATAAAGACCTGGTATGTAATTTGTAGTTTTGACAATTGTCCCCTCTATCTATTCCTGCGAGTCATTATTTTCGGAAATAATGATACGGCAATCTTAAATGTGTCTCAATTATAAGCTTGAATTCCTTTAAAAGTAATTAGGTATGAACCACATATTAATTATTTGGCATCCAAGATGCACAAATAGAAAACGCGTTTACTATTTTATTAATTTCTAAAATACGTTACTGTGATTATTACATGTATATGTTACTCCCATACTTTTTAATCCTAATAAACAAAAAATAACGGTAATTTTGATCCATTTTTTTGGTTGTTGGCACGTCATGATCACGTAAAACGTTTTTGAAAAAATCTGTCACGCGGTTATAAAAAGGTTTGCCGACCCTGTAAAACTAACCTTTTAGCTATTGTTTGAGTAAAATTTTGGTTTAGGCGAAATGTGATTTAGGAATAAACAAAGTCAGTTTGAAAAAAAAAAAAAAAATCCGTATGATTTCGATCTGATTTCGACATTTTCTGCCCCTTGATTTTATGTAACAGTTTGGAAGAGATTTGTGCAGAAATATGGAAGTTATCGTGCCCATAAAAAAGTCATTTACATAGATAGATATAGATAAAGTTTTGAACTGGGGATTGTTTTGTGTTCTACGGATCATGATTGGCGTAGATCTGCTAACATTTTTCGAAATTCCAACATAGGGGAGTGTTGCGATATTATGTAGTGTTTTGTACAAAATCTGCTTAAAAGAAAACAGACGGGGAGGGGGGGGGAAGGGGGAGAAAACACACTTAATTTTTATTCCTCACCTTTTTCTCAATTAAATATCAATATTTGCACTAAAATGATACGCAGACTTTTGAAATATGATACTTATAACTCCTAAAAATCTAAAACAGTTTGGACAATAAGAACTGTTTTTTAGGGTTTCGGTCATCTGACGATAGACCCTATTCGTCTCACTCCCCTGTCTGTCCACCCGTCCATCACAGAGCTCGTTGTCAGAAACTATATAAGTTAGACTCTTGAAATTATGTATACTTATAGCTGAACACCTGCAATCTCACGACAAATCATAAAATTTTGGAAAAATTCTTAATTAACGCATGTTATTAATTAAAAATCCTAATTAAAGGATGGAAAGTGGTCATAATTCAACAAAAGTATTGATTTTAATCAAACCTCAACGATTTTCTTTCAGGAGTGCAAAAAATAGTGAGGGTTTGCCACAATTTCACAGAGCAGGGTCGGCGAACCTTTTCACATCTGAGCGCCAATTTTTTCCAAAAGATATTTCACATGATCATGCCGTGTCAACAAATTTAGTGGATCAAATTAGAAAAATTAATTAAAATACTGATTTTAGGATTTAAAATATCTGGGTAACATTTCGTAATATACTTAAGTATTTAAAAAATCCCATTTCTCTTGTTGTGTCTTAGATGCCAAATAATTCAGACCAGCTTCGTATTTCAGTTTTACTTTGAGAAAAGGCGAGCTGAATTGCAGTCACCTGACAACAGGTTTCTACTTGAGTTTTTCATACTTTTCATTTCCGAAGAAAAATAACTATCAGGAAAAAAATATCAAAATGGCTTCTTTAAAAAAAGTTCTTCTTGCATGGAATTGAATTCGAAATTCCAAATTACTATAATTTCACCATCTACATTTTTTTTTTTTTTTTTTTTGCTTATGATCGTTATTTTCCTCTAAATCTTCCAATTCTCTCTTAATCGCAAAATTTTTTGAGTCAATATTGAGCTAGATTGCGATTTATAAAGTTGCATTTCAATTAATGCAATCTGTATGGCAGCGACAACAAACTCAATTTAGAAAAACTCAAGAAATCTAAATTCAAAATATTGTAATTTATGCATTTTCACTATATGAAAGGCTGGGGGTGTAAAGCATGGCAACTGGCATTTTTAAAATTTTTTCTGATCGATTTTTTTTTGGAAAATTGTTTAACTGCATCGTGACAACTTTTTTAAAGTACAAAGATTTTACTCAAAATACATTATATTTCTCAATAATTTTTACATCTGAATTTACAAAAAGAAAACTATGGACAAAAGTCCAATAAAATAAAATCTATCAGGCAAAAAACGTTGCACATATAAGTTAACAGAAGTTCCAATCTTAATTTCATTATCAGTGTGTAAGGACTGAAAAAGGTTTGTTATGACTTAGCAGTATCATTTGAAAGAATCTATGAAGTGGCGAATTATCGGCCGTTTAGAAGCAGGCCAGACAATTACAGAACTAGGGAGATGTGTGAATATTTCAAGGTAGACAGTCTCTACATTAGGGAAACGATTTCAGAACTCTGGCACAGTTGTCATGTGGTTTGGACAAGGTCGTAAACGAAAAACAACTGCTTCGGAAGACCGATATTTGGCAATAACTGCCCATTGTAACTAACAGTCTACTGCTCGGCAGTTAAGTTCAGAGCTTGCACTGGAACAGTCGTATCCCAGCAAACTGTGTACAGAAGACTTAATGAAAATGGCTTTTATGCCAGAAAGCAAAGGATATGTGTGTCATTGTCTGCACAGCACAAGAGGGATCGCTTGAATTGGTGCAAAGCACATCAGAATTGGAGTGAACGCAAATGGACCCATGTTCCTTTTACTGATGAATCGAGATTTAGTTTAACATCGGATTCTAAATGTGTTTACATCTGGAGGGAGTCAGGAACACGAAATCGTCCTTCGAACATGATTGAACGTGAACGTTTCAACAGTGCAGGTGTGATGGTATGGGGAGGAATAATGATCGATGGACGTACGCCCATACACATTTTCAACAGCAGATTTGTGATCGGCCAGCGATATCGGAATGAGGTCTTAGAACCTTATGTCCGACTTTTCAGAGGTGCTTATGGATCTGGCTTTTTATTTATGGACGATAAACGTTCGCATCGAACACATTTCATTGACGACTATATTGAAAGTGAAGAAATTGGACGAATACCGTGGCCAGCAAAATCGCCTCATCTCAACCCGATAGAGAACTTATGGGACTACCTTGAGAAAGTAATTACACGGAGACATCCTCCTCCTAGAGACGGAAATGAACTGAAGACTGCATTGCTGGAAGAGTGGAACTTAATTCCCCAAACTGTGGTTACCAACGTTATTGCCAGCATGAAAACATGTTGTGATATGTGTGTTCACTTTAGAGGACATCACATTTCGTATTAAAATCATAAGCCTCCATTTTCCTGAGTTATTCCCATTTTTAGGGTTTCGTTCATCTGACGAAACCCTATTCGTCTCACTCCTTTGTCTGTCTGTCTGTCTGTCCGTCACAGAGCCCGTTCTCAGAAACTATACATTTAGAGACTTGAAATTTTGGGTACTTATAGCTGAACAACTCACATCAAACAACAAATCATAAAATTTTGAAAAAGTTGGTAATTAACCTAATTACGGGCTAATTAAATTCTAAAATTAACCAATCAACCTTTTGAATGCAGGTGCAAATGCACGTTATCGAAATCTTCCCCAGTTTCTCCTAAGGGTTGCCAGTAAATTCGGTGGATGCTCCGTCAAATCAGCCGGTGCAGGGTTACCACGGAGTACTTTAAGCAATAAATGAAGTGGACCTTTAAAAAGCAAAATCGGATCTGCCGAAATATTGGTCGTACAAATTCGTAACAGGTGTAGAAATACGCGGAAAAAATTCTACTTTATTTTGGTATAAATTTCAAATTTCTGCGTAGGATAGAACGCAAAAAATCCACTAAAAATCGATCGATAAAAATTTAATTTCTGTGTTTTTAAAGACAATGAAAACAGATTTCCATTCACCGGAAGGCAGCTGTCGTCATCTCTGGACATATCGGCGCGGGAGAAATTTAAGGGGAGGTAAGTCTAATACGAAATTTAAACTTTTTAAATATTAAATTTTTCGATTAAATTTTTTGACATCCGGGCTGGAAATTTCTCGCAGATTTCATACGTACCCGGTTCAAAGAGATTGCTTCATTACGAGCTGAGATATTAATTATTATTTTATTAATTCCTTTTATTTCCATCAAATGCCAGATTAAGATGGAGGCACGTGCTTTTTTAACGGAGATTTCATTTAAATTAGGAAATCTAACAATTTGCTTGGGGTGTTTCGACGGCGCGCTATGAGATAAGTATTAATTATTCAATATGAAAAAGTTTATAGGTTTATAAGTGTTCATCCCACTATTTCCGAATAGCAATTTCAGGAAATATCTTAAATTATTGTTTAAGACCGCCACTCAATGTGTTCGAAACTTTAAGATACTTTATAACACATAAGAAAAAGTGTAAAAAAGAATGGAGTGTGATATTTCGAGGAGTGGAGGGGGGGGGACTAGAATTATTTATTAAATCTTAGCGTTTGCTATCGCAGAAAATGTTTTAAATTGTTGGATAAGACTGCACCGCCACCCTCCCGACCATGTATCTACGGAGAGATTGCGCAAAGGAGTTTCGTTCAGATATGCTTTTGTTAAGAATAGAGTGCGCTCCCTGGTGGTGGAATGCGGAACTAACGTAACGCGATTTTGTTAAAATTAGGAAATATAACAAGGCGATCCGTTTGCAACTTTAAGATACTTCATGACACATAATAAAAAGCTTATAAAATAATGGTGCATGCAATTTCCTGTGAAGGGAGGGCGGGGGAGGGGCGCTGGATTTCTTTTTTAAAAATTAGCGTTTACGACCTTTTTAGATGTCGTTTTTTGAGCACTATGATATATTCAGACACGTGCTGCTTATGAAATATAAAAATGTCAAATTTTAGTTACCACTATTTCCGAATAGTACTTTCAGCAAATTTCTTAATTTCTCGCTTAAGGCCGCCACCAACTCGAGTAACACATCCACTGATAGGTTGTTTAACAGAGTTTTGATCTGATACACTTTTGTTATGAATAGTGTGCGCTCCCTGGTGGTGGAATTTGCATCTAACATAACGCAATTTTGTTAAAATTATGAAATCTAACAAGTCGATCTGCTGGAAACTTTGACATAGTTCATAACACATAATAAAAAGCTTATAAAAGAATGTTCTGTGTAATTTCCTGGGGCGCCTACCTATCTCGGGGGCTATAGACTCGATCCCCTCGACTAATATACCTACGGATAGGTTGTAAAACGGAGTTTCCTTTGGATAGAGATTTGTGTAGAATAGAGTTCGCCCCCTGGTTGCGAAATGTGGAACTAACAGATTTCGCAAAAGGATAAAGTGTTTTAAAGGAATATTAAACGAAACCCTCTGTGCGATCTGTGATCACACTTACCCACTTGTTCTGTACTCTCTTTGTCACCTATTTTTGTCTTTTTTATTCTTTCATGCTACAGTTTTATATCATAAGCGGTGATATTAAATTTTTTCCTCTGTATTCATGTGTTATGATGTTACGTAGAATTGCACAGAAATTCATAAAATTATAGTTCGCCATTTCTGTGAAATCCGTGATTCTATGCATGTAAAGATAATTTTGGGTATGAGTGTAGGTCAACATTTGTTTTCGGCTGAAATTTTGAAGCAAAATTAAATCTTCATAAATAAATAAATAAAATAACTAAAAAAAGAATCAGACATGTTGAAATAAGCGCTTCCAGTGGTTCCCAACTATTTTTTGGCCGCGCCCCACCTAAGCATCTCTAAAATCCTGATGTCCCCCCCCCCCACCTTCTATATCATATAAATATTGTCACATAAAAAATAAACTTCCATTTTTCCGGATGGATCCGAAAATAGCATTAACTCTGATAAGTGATTTCACATTCTTTAATTTATCAAAATCATATTTTTTTTAATTACAAGTATGCTTTTTAACCATGAATGCAGTGATGCCATGGATCTTCGCATTTGCATCTACAAAAGTTTTATTGTTTTTTGGCAACTTACCTCAAATTTTAAAGTGATGAATAGTCTACATTTTTATTTTCGTAAAATTTCTTAAAATCTCTCTCGTTTTGTATTACATCTGATAGAATTGATATATTTTATAATGGATTTTAGTACTTCGTTCAGAATAAGTGATATTTGTTTATCGCCGAGACTGTATGGATAACACATTTCACAAGTAACATATCCGGATTTGCGCTTTTATTATTTTTTTCCCTCTCATAACATACTTCTTTGATAGCAGGCTTCCCCCCCCCCCCCCCACTCCCATTATTATAATTTGTCCACCGTGTTTTTTCCAATTTTAAATTTTAAAATGCATATGTCATGAATGTCATATTCTGTATGTGGTCTGCAGAAGAGTCATAAGAAGTTTGCTTTCAACCCTTTCCTTCGGTGATGCGCACAGGGTTTTATTAATTTCATAAATGTAGCACCACATTTAGATCATTCAAAACATTTTTTAGAATAAACATGTCCAAATAATCAATTTTATATATACCCTACAAAATTTCATATGTAAAATTTCCCTCATGGAGCATATTACACTATGAATAGGTGTACAAGTTTTTTTTTTTTTTTAAATAAATAGTAGAAAAAAAAGAGATGTAATTTACTAAAATAATATTAAAACGAGAAAAATTAAAATGTCTTTCTAAATTATAAAATGTGTCAAATTATCAAAAACAAAATCACATAATTATTCCGGTTTCAGTGTCTTTTTGAACTTTTAAGTGGGATAGTTTTGAAAATTAATTTTTATTCAGTCATTTTTAAATTTTTTCATCTATTATTTCTATTTTTGACTAAGACACTACTTTCATTAGAAAAAAATGACAAAAAATTAGTTAATAAGAAATCTGAAATTGCCCCCCTAAAAAGTCATATTGCCCCCCCCGCCTTTGGGGCGTACGCCCCACGTTGGGAACCACTGGCTTAAACACTGAAATACACAGGATCAAAAACGTTGTTGTAAATGGTGAACATTTGAGGATTTCATCGGCTATTAACCCTTTATATGAGGCTAATGCAAAAGTATGGCTTTTAATAAATTTCAAAACGTTATTTGAATACATTGTTGATATTTTTCATATAAAAATGTTTTTGCTGTTGTTAGTGAGCAACTAAAAATATACATTTTAAATAAAGGAATAAGATGTCTGACATAGTACGTGCTTATGCTTGAAGCAACGTTTTTGCATTGTAAGGTTATAACTGCACAGAGAATTATAAATCCATTCCATAACAAATCGTTAAAAAAAAAAAAAAAAAAAAAAAAAAAAAAAAAAAAAAAATCAGGAAGAAAGTAAGCAAAAATTATTTTACCTAAATTCATGATCATCTGTTTAATTACATATACACTTTAATTAGAAAATATTAACAGATTTCTATTTTATTTAAAAAAAAAAAAAAAGCTTACCGTGTTATTATAGAAATCATTCGTTCCCCGTGAAAATATTCGCTGAATTCTCCAGTTTTTCGTACATAATAGCCTGCATTTGTTTCAAACCGATTGATCTTTGTTTCCATTAATAAGTTATGGTTCAATCTTGAATTTTTACAACAAAATCATATAGACTAATAAAACAATTGAACATATGTGAGATATAAAATTCACAAAATCACGCAATGCTATATGACAAGCTAAAAAAAGAAAAATCAGCTATAATCCAAGCTTTTAATTTATTCAAGCCAGTTATCTTCCATTACACAAAAAATAGAGTTTTTAATTCTTATAAATAAACGCAGACAATATAATCTCATTGTTTCTATGGTGATAAAATGAACAATTAAATGTTATTTTTTGGAGTTAATAAAAAAATGAATAAATAAATAAAAATTAAAAATTGCATTCCTACCTATATTATAAAGGACAAACATATCTGTGCGTAACGCATACGTCATTTTGCGAATGGCAACACAATGAAATTCGAAATAAAATTTTGGTTTTGCAATTTTCTCTACTGCAAATTTTTAAACTTCTAAACATCGCACATTTTAAATTTTTACAACGTCGTATAAGGAAAAAAAATGCTCTTTTAGATGCAATTTATTTGAAAACTGTATCTCAATTTATTTTTGAGATATTAATTTTTTTGTAGTTTTTAATACCATTTTTCTTATCATGGAAACAAAAGTACCTCATTTCTATTGAAAGTCATTGAAAGTAAACGGAAAATAGTCGAAAATAGGAGATACTGTATCTTTTTGTTGCCATTTTCTCATAAAACCTGAAAAAAAAGTTGAAATTAAAATATGGCCTATGTCAAGAATATTGCCTTTTATTCCGTGATAATGGCGTCATATGCACACTTTTCTATAGACGAAGTTTAAGACTGGGTTGTAAAAGTGGATTGCTTTTGCGGATGCAAATGACGTCATTTTATAAAAAAGCGTGTATATTTTAATTCTTAAACCTGAATTATGTTTTGTAGAAGTGCGTCATTTTCACAGCCCAGCTGCTTTGAAATTCTTCACAGGTGAAAATGCTTCACTTTTAAAAATAATGTAATCGAAATCACGCACTGATAAAACGCAATGTTTTACAAAAATTTAGAGTGTCTTTAGGTGACATGCAAATAATAGCGATTTATATTACAGAAATTGATGATTCTCGCCTGGATGGATTTGATTCGCCGAGTTAGACAAGCAAACAAATAATTCGTGGTTTAAAATAATATAGTGTTCTTGAAGTTTTTGTCAAAACTTCTCTCGAATAATAAAATTTTAATGCTATTCTTTAGGACATTTTACTATAACTTTATCAAAATAACATAATTTGCTTAATTTAATTTTTCCTATTCTATATATATAAAAGAAAGTCTGGATTTTGTATTAATCAACGCGCAGCCAAAACTACTGAACCTAAAATCTTGAAAATCGGGGTAAAAATACTTCTTATGATATAGAGTGCCGCTAAGAAAGGATTTTCCAAAACTCCACACCTAAGGGGGGTAAAAAAGAGAACGAAGTTAAAAAAAATTCCTTAAAAATCTGATTTTATAGTTATTTTTCAACTGATAACATATTTTGGTGTATTTTTGTATGCTGAATCAAATGGTACTAACTAAATTCTTTTAAGCCCAATAGTTCGAGAGATATTTTATATTTTTCTAATTTGGCACTATCTTTGGCGCCAAAACCTGAATTTTTCAAGTGATAATTTCTAAAAACTCATTCTTTTCATTCTGTTACTATAGCAAGGGAAAAAATTCAAATTGAATAATTTTTTAACCAATCCTTTAGTTAAATAAAAACAACTTCGTCAATTAGAAAAAAAAATTAAAACGCCTCAATAATTAAAACTAAAACTTAAAAAAAAAAAAAAAAAAAAAAAAAAAAAACTGTGGTACTTTTTCGTTCTAATTTTCATCGCGATACCATGCCAAAATGTATGGTATCGCGCCATTTATTTCAACCCTAATCGTGCAAACAATTTTTATTGCGAACCGTGCCACACATTAACATTTGCTAATTATTGAACGTGAATATTTTTATGCAGAAATTTTTAATGGTGGAATTTATTTTATTCCATCATAATCTCGCAAAACTTTTTAATTCGTTATTTTTTGAATAGAAAATATTTATTACTGATACTGATATAGATTTTACCATTTCGCAGTTATCTGATGATGAGGAACCTACAATAAAAATATTTCAGAAGTTAGGAATTATACATATAAAAAGGTTTTGTTCAAAAAACAATGAATGTCTTCATTGAAAGAATGAAATGTTTACTGCATTGTGAGACATACGTATTACGTACGCCATGCTTCAGTAGTAAAAGGCATTTACAATTTCAAGACTGCAGTTTAAATTGACTATATTTTATTACTTGCAAAATGTTTATTTTTTCTTATATTTTAAGTATTTATTTTGGTACCCGTCGACCAATTTCGCCAAATTATATAAATCGCCAAACCACGGGCCAAATTATACAAATTGACATAAGTTTTATTTTAAATAAGGAAAGAGCAAATAAATTAGTAGTTTGGCAATAGATTTTTGGTCAACGTGATAACCAAGTAGTATCATTATTTTTATTGATTTAAAAAAATGGTGGGTCAAAGTCTGTAATTTTCTAAAGTTATATTTTTTAAATGCTCATTTTTTTATCAACAAAAATTTTTTTCAAATGTATCATTTCATTTTTGTGCCAACTATTACGCTTGGTGACAATGGTGTTGGCATAACAGGGAAATACCAAAACAGTTACCGATTTTATTTCAAATGTAAAGAAAAAAGGTTGAATGAGAAATAAATATTGTAAATATGACTATAACTCAGACTCTACTGAACAGAATTTTGTAGAACTTACACTGTTAAATAGTAAATTTGGTTTATAAATGGTTTAATGTAAAAACCATCATTCTAAGTTGCTACGGGAGTTCTAAAATTAGGTGAACTCGATTATGAAAGATTTCAAGTCAACTAATTAAATGCACAGTAAGTTAGATAACATTTCAGGGATTTTTTCAATATTTATCATATCATTCTGTGTTGATTAGTTACGGAGCTATGCGGAAAAAGTTCTCAGTGGTACAGTAAAGAAAATTGGAAGATATACGCTGCAGCGATAGGGTATACTAGAGAGTATATATGCTATAGTTATGGAAGTTGAGCTGAGTTCCTTAAAAAAATTCCGAAGTGATGCAGTATATACCTACCCCTACCTCCCAGAAAGTTCTATAATCAGGTTAACGCGATTATGAAAGTTATATTTAACTATCTCAATACATATAATAATTAAAGAGAAATTTCATTCCGGCCGCTTATATCTTGAGTTCTGCTGAATAGATTTTGACGGGACTTACATTGTTAGTTAGATAATTTTTCAGAAAAGATGTTAGTATAAAACATAACGTTCTACGTTGCTTAGTTAAATAATTATGAGGAAAGTTCTAAATCAGATGAACCCAATTTTGAAAGATTTGCTTTTTTTAAAGGTTCCACTGAATGAATTTTTATGGGATTTAAACTGTTAATTAGATCACTTTTAGGGACGGTTTCGGTATATTTTCCAGTTTAAAAGATTCTGCTAAGTGGATTTCGATGCAACTTGATGGGTTAGTTAATTTTTCAGTGAATGTGTTAGTATAAAGCACATATCATTTGCTGTTGCTTGGTTGTTAGGTTGCTTGATTGTAGAATTATAGATGAAAGTTCTAGAATAAGGCGAACAAAATTATTATGAACTATCAGCTTTTCAATAAGTCCAATTAACAGACTTGCATTGATAATTTTTCATGAACGCTTTTAGTATATAACATATTGTTCTTTACCGAATCCTACACTAACAGATCAACTAAAGAAATTGGTCCTTAACAGTCTAAATTTTGTATGACTCAATAAAAGATATAATAGCGTAATGACATTCATATTGCTTTCAGCAATTCGGTTGGATACACCAGGTAAATGTCCATATTGCTTTAAAACGCATGATGAAATTCACAGATATATTTTGTTTCATTCAAGATTTCTTTAGAAAAACCGACCCAGCGTAGCGGGCGAAGGCGGCTAGTTTTATATAATCTATATATTTAAAACACAAGTGCGTTTTTAGTCATCTGCCCTGATCTTTCTGCTGAACTAATTTTACTAATATTTTTTTTTAACTGAAAGCTCTTCTTTTGTAGATGTGATTGCACTATCGTTTTTTTTTTTTTTTAATATTTCAACTTTTATATTTCAATTTTAAAATTATTTTATGAAATTTCTTCAAAATGATGAAAATTAGATAGCTTTCATTATTGCAGACAAGAGAGAAATAATGAGGTATTTTTAACTTTATTCATGCTATTTTCTGATAAAAATTCAAAATTGTTGATAAAAATTGTTGCATAGGGTTTAGTGGCGCAAAATCCCATTAAGAGCAGAATATTATATTAGGGGCATAATAACGGAAAATGACATACTGCTTTTGAAAACACGCATTTTTCCTCATACATTTTCTATATTGTTTTTCCCTCTGCATGTGTACTGATACTAAGTTTCAGACACTAGGCGAAATGCTTATTTTAGTGAAAATGAAGTCATATTTAAACGAAAACGATCATTTTCATAGATAGAACTAAACATTTTAACACAAGTGCGCCTAAAAAACATAAATTACTGAAATTTATACTCTCCGGAATTGAGATTAGAATCTCAAGTAAAGAGTGCGTCTGTCCACATAAAAGATGTTGCTGACAATCGGGACTTCAAGTTTTGAGTTAAAATGATTTTTAAATGATCAAACAAAATACAAATTTTTAAAAAATGATGAATATGGATATGAGAAGTGCGTATGCAAATTTTGAGAAGGTGAAGATTGCTGTTTTCATTCCGGAAATCCAAGCTTAAGAGACTCGATAACCACATCCTAATAACTGATCTTTATTATATTTTACTGATTCAGTATCTATATTATAAAGAACAAACTTATCTGTGCGTAACGCTGACGTAATTTTGTGAATGGCAACATTGCGAATGGCAACACTTCATGATAGAATTTCGGCCTTGAAATTTTCGATACTGCAATTTTTTAATCTTCTGACCATCGTACATTTTCAATTTTCGTCACATAGGGAAAAAAAATTACTTTCAAATGCAATTTGATTAAAAACTGTATTCATTGACATTGTATTATATTTTCTAAAATAATTTTTAAGCATGATTTTTTTAAAGTTTATCTTATCACGTGTCGATTTCAATACATAATAATAATAAACATTTTGCACATAAAGCAACAAACATTTTTCAGTATTTGTTTCTGACTAGTTTTGCATAACGAAATTAATACTTCCTTTATAAACAAATAAAAGAATAATATTAAAAAAACCACCAATCTAACATATTTGTGAAAGACAAATTAACAAAATTAATACTTCTTTTATAAACAAATAAAAGAATAATATTGAAAAAACACAAATCTAACATATTTGTAATCGTGCAATTTAAATTTTTAGATCACCAAATAGGATTTTTTTTTCAAATGGAATTTATTTGCAAAGTTCATCTCAGTTTACTGATTGTCTACGGTATTAAAAACAATTTTAAAGCATGAAATATTTTTTAATTTATCTATATCGCGCGGAGCTCGATTACGAAAGATTAATCCGTTTTCCCTTAAAACAAAATAAAGAGTTCACCAATTTCTTACGGCTAATATGCATTAAAAAAAAACTTCCCTCTGAATAAATAAATAAAATATGTTAAATAAAACACAAATTTACCAGACATGTATAAGCTCTGAAATTATCAGAATAAAACAGGATGCCATAAGTAGCAAAATCTTGGCAAAAAACCTTAGCATGCGGCTAATAAGAAAATATCGCTTTTGATAAATTTCAAAAAAATATTTGATTGTATAATTCGTATTTTCCATATGAAAAATGCTTTTTTAATGTAAGTGGTCAATCTAAAAAAATTATTGCATATAAAAAAATTATTAGTTTTCAATTTAAAACAATGTTTTCACCTATATTCTTTAACCCGGGAAGCCGATCCCCTAATGTCAGTAATAGAGTAAAAGGCAAACAGGAAAAAAGAATGTGCAAAATGTGTCTGTTGTTTGAAATTAGCAGTGGAAACCCATAAGCAATAAGAAATGAATGTACAGCTCATATTCAAAACATTAGAATAATTACTTTTTTTTTTATAAATTGAAAATATCGTTTGGTAATTTAATGTCTTTTAATGCAAATATGAAACGATATTTTTATTAAGAACTTCTTGTTGATTAAATTTATTTATTATCTTAAAATTAATATCATTTTTGAAAAGATTAATTGAAAAAAAAAATATTTTGAAAAGTCAGAATATTAGAATATTTATTCAAGTGGTTCAAAATATTAGAATATTTATTCAAGTGGTTCAAAATATTAGAATATTTCACATTAATTCTCCTTTAAAGCGCGGCGCACATTGAGACGCAGCCGACACGCGCAGGGAAAGCTTCCGCGACCCGCGATTTTGTATATCATTGAAATGAAGGGAAAAGCGCATATTAACTCACGCACAGTTTTTCTGACGCAGTACCTGTGCTTGTCACATTTACGTGGAACGCAGTTTCGAGTGCGAGTATGGTCTGTCACGTGATTAATTTCGCTTTCGTAGAACAAATTGGATATTTCAAATAATACTATTAAATATATCAAATTAATGTGATTAATTATTTCGAGTTATATAATTCATAATTAGTAAGATTTATTTTAATAAGTTTTTATTTTTGTTTTTGTATAAATATTCTTTTTCGAGATAAATTATTGTAAATTAGAAAATTTTTATATCAAGACATTTTAAACAATCCGGAATCTCTTAACTTCATTATTTTTAAGTTTGAAGTTTAGACCACACACACATACACACAGACATCTATTTATATATATGTATATATTTTAATAATAAACATGAATTTACTCCTTTCTTATGTTTCTTTCTGCAATTTACAAAACATTTTGCTCAAATTTAAAAATGTCATTCTTTCTAAATATCACTGATTTTTTAAAAATAAAAATAAAAAAATGCTGTACAAAATTACTCTTTTTAAGTGCATAAATAATATTTTAAGCGACAGGCAACTTTAAAAACACGATAAACTGTTTAAATTTAATATAGGAATGCTACTATTATTAAGTGAATAATAGAACTTAATGCACTATTCTATACTTTTAACATATTTTTTTTATTCCATTGTATTCTTTTCAAGGCAGACGATTTTCTGGAAATTAATTATTGGAAATGTGCCGTTGAAAATCGTTGGAATTTAAATGTCTTTTTATTATTAAAGAAATTAAACTTTTGTTGCATGGAGAAATAACCCTATTAATATTATATCCAACTAATAACATTCGTTTAAATGCAAATTAAAACCCTAATGATCATTTCAGCCTGTATTAATTTTTGTATCGGAATCAGATTCCTGAATTTAAATCTATCTACTGAATAAAGTTTAAATATTTGTAAATATGCATGTCAAATTTCCTCAATAATGTCAACAAACGTGATGGAAAACCGAGTTGCAATATGCGCTCACCCTGCCTCGGGCAGTTTTTTCCCTACCCGTGTGACTACACCTGCGCGTGATAGTTGCGTCTCAATGTGCGCCTTGGCTAATTCACCCCAATTCATAACTGGCGACATAATTGTTTAAATTCAGACGATTTTATTTAAAATCAGTATTCTTTTTGCAATTTGTTTGCTTTTTCGTCTAAAAATGGGTCGTGTGAGTGATATTCCTGAATCTATTAAACTTCGTATGGTTGCTTTGTATCGGCACGGTAAAAATCAATATTATATAGCGAATTATTTACATTGTTCGCAATCAAGCGTTAGTAAACTACTAACATAATATTCAGGAAATGGAAAATTTAAAAATAATCGCCGAAATGGCGGCCGAAAAACAAAAACATCTGCTAGAGATGACAGGAAACTGAAGCATATAGTTAAGAAAACCCGTTTTAAAAGTGTGTGATTCTTGCACCGAAAATGGAAAAAAGAAGGAGTTGAAGTTTGTACTACATCGACAACATTAACTCTTTGGGGACGAGCGACTGGTATTCGTGCCACGTAAGGTGCTCAGAATCGGGGATTATTCTCACCAGTAAATTTTTATTGTAAATTTTACCTTATTTAATCCGAGCATTTTATCGATTCAATTAGGCAATAATTTCTGTTTTAAAAAACCGGTGATTAAAGATTAAAAATTCTGTAAATGACGCTCGTCCCGAAGGGGTTAAGACGTCTCCATAAATTTAGGTTTGAATCTCGTGTACCGAAAACAAAACCTCTCATGACTGCAAAACAAAAGCGTATAAGATTGAATTGGTGTAAATCAAGACGTTTGATTTGAAAAATATATTATTTAGTGATAAAAGTATGTTTTGTGTCCCATATGGTAATCAAGGTATTCAAGTTTGGAGAATGAAGCAAGAAGTATTTGATAAAGAATGCCTAAAACGTTCCGTAAAATTTGCTGCTGGTGTCATAGTTTGGGGTTGCAAGAGTGCAGAAAGACCTGTAAAGTTATACATCGTCTGCGAAAAGGTAAATTCTCAGATATATCAAGAAATTTTGGAATATTACATGCTTCCATCATCAGAAGATTTATTTGAAGATGATTTAATCTTTCAACAAGATTTAGCGTCACCGCATACTGCGGTGTCAACTAAGAATTGGTTCCACTAACGCAACATTAAGGTACTTCTTTGGCCACTAAACTCACCAGACCTTAACACAATCGAAAACTTATGGTGTATAATGTTGAAAAAAATCCAAGAAAATCCTCCTTCAAGTAAAACTGAGTTAGTGGCACGTATTAAGTCTATTTGGTCTAATATTAATAGAAATGTTTGTAAATACTTTGTATATAGTATGCAAGATCGATTGCACGCTGTTGTGAAAGCTAAAGGGGATGCTACAAAATATTAACTACCATTTACTTCAAATTCATAAGACAATATTGTTACGTAAAATAAAATATTCTAATATTTTGAACCAATCTAAATTTTATTCTAATATATTTTGATGTGTTTCAGAAAGCTGTATGCATAATTTATTGTACTGTATTTTATATTTTGTAAATGTTAAAATCTTTTCTAAACATTCCAGATTTAATTTATAAGAAATTTAATTGCATTTACTTAGTATCAAAAATAAATAAATGAAAAATAACTTTTTCTTATTACTTTTTCTCAATTATTCTAATATTTTGAATATGAGCTGTATACTAATAAAAGAAAGTTTCGCTCAGTCTGCGTGTCCGCTATGGCTAGAGAAATCTAAAGCACGTACAAGGCTGAAAATTTGTGTGAGTGTAGTCCAAGTCCTCTCCTAATGCACATGAGACTCAGGATTTTAAATAACTGAGTTATTAATTAAAAACCCCAATTAAAAAAATGGAAAAGTATTCATAATTCAACTAAAGCATCGATTTTAATCAGACCACAAAGAAAATTATTTCTCAAACTCGACAAGCGAGAGAAGGGTTACCAGGGTGGTAGGTGTGCAATAGCTTATAAAGACACTAGAGGTTTTCAAAGGGACGTTAAATTTTGTTTAATATTGCATTTATAGATTTCAAATTAACATATCTATGCGTAAAAATTTTTCTCTTTCAGAATTTCTAAATAATATTCCGATACTCCCATTAGAGCTCGAATTATCAATTAAAAATCTGGTTTAATGAAAGGATTTTTTTTTTTTCATTTCATTTCCCAATGCAAAATACATCTTTCCAAAACAGTTTATAAAACCACAGATTTTAATTCTACTTCGAAAGTTCAGAGTTCTATAAAAATTTAAAAAATACTGTATTTACCGGTTGGAAAATTACATATCTGGGCACTGAATGTTATGCTGATTCCAGAAATCTAACTTTCATTAAAATCGCATAATTAGAAGCGGACATGTTAATTAATATTTCATTAAACTGATCGCAGGAAAAGAATTGCTTTTTTTTCACGCGGTAGACATATTGTGTGGGAGATGTTGAATGGAGAAAGATAGCGTTTCTGCACTAATTATCATTATTTTATATCCGACAATACTTCCGCGGGCTCTAACTTTTGTAACCACTCAAAGTTAATTATCTCCGCTCCTAATTAACGCACAGCGAGGAAAAGTTCTTAATTTCTTATTTGAATCCCCCCACCCCCTCAAGTAATATATCGACTGATAGATTGAATAACTGAGTGTTGTTCGGATATAGGTTCGTTTAGAACAGAGTCCTCCCCATGGAGGTTGAAATTGGAATTGACATGTTTTGCAGAGCGTGCGCAGCATCCTGCTATACGGTGCTGCAGACAGCGGGGATACGTCTTGGATGTTCTTACAGAACATATTGCTTCTTGATTTATGAGTGGTAGTTACCACTATTTCCGAATAGTAATTTCGGCGATTTTTTAAAATTCTTATTTGACTCCCCATTGAGTAATATATCTACGGAAATATTGAATAACGCAGTTTCGTTCGGATATAGGTTTGTTTTGTTTAGAACACAGCCGTCCATTCGTCTGTCTATTCGCCTATAATAGCGCAAAAACTACTCAACCGAATGGTTTGAAATTTAGTACATAGAATCGTTGCAGAATTTTGTCGAATCATTTCAGATTTTATGAAAATCAAAAGGTATAATAAAAGTTTTCTTCATTCTATTAAATCCTATCATACGTCATTAGTTCAGTGATATCCCATGATAGGTCATGATTCTAGGTTGCGATGGTGATGGCGTCCTGTTATTTCCGTATGACTGAATATAATATACATAATCGTAATAAATTTTGTATTCATGCATTTTTGAATAAGCGTGCAACAGCTATTGCACCAAGGTCTGAATATTTATAAAACTAGTTATAGTACGAACACACCTCATTTGCCACGCTTGACGTACAATTTCCAACATGTTTCTTTTTGAGCCAACATTTGCACCTGTCGCGAACGAACGGAAAGGAACCTTTTATTTCACTACTAGCTGACCCGCCCGGCGTTGTCCGGGCTCGTGATAATAATATTAAATTAACCTGAAATTTGTATCATCTAACTCGATTTTGTTTGAAGTACATGCCCGCTGACTATGTGAAAAATCGGTTTAAAAAGATCTGCTATTTAGCGGTAAAAAGGCTCAAAAAGACTGAAACGGGAAACACGGGATATGTATCCGATGACTGCGTGATTTTCGTGTTAAAATGTTGATATGTAACAGTAAAAATCACTATTAAGCCACGTAACTATTTATTTTTTTCACATCGAAATCCTGAGGGAAATATTTTGATTTTTAAACTAATTATATCACCCTTAAATCCGACTATACGTCAATGAAATCGATATTCGATCATTAGCTAAAAGGTTTGTATATAATAATTTAATTTCAGAGCTATTGTAAAAAATAAAGTTTTTTAATCAAAACATGCATAATGTTCACTCTGTTGATAAAATCCTAACCGTAACTTAATTGCAACGTAACCGTAACCTATCTGTAATCTAACTTCAACTTAACCGTAACCTAACCGTAACTTAAATATAACATAAATGTAACCTAACCGTAACCTAACTGCAACTTAACCGTAACCTAACTGTAACCTAAGCGGAACTTAAATATAACCTAACCGTAAACTAACTATAACCTAATCGCAACTTAAATGTAACCTAACCGTAACCTAACTAATTTAAATGTAATCTAAATGAAACTTTACCTTAACCAAACTGTAACTTAACACTAACCTTAACCTAACTATACTGACCGTGCACGTGCCGCAAAGTACTTTAGTTCCACTTTCCACCGCCACGGTGCACAGTATGTTTTATACGAACAACCGACACGGGACATCGACGCCGCTGCAACCGTGTATAGCAGGCGTGCTACGCACGTTTTGCAAAATCTTTTAGTTTCACTTTCCACCACCAGGATGCACACTCTTACGTAAACAAACCTATATCCCAACGAAACTCCGATTTTCAACCTATCCGTAGTTATGTTACTCGACGGGGTGGGGACACAAGTAAGAATTTAATTTGCTGAATTTTTTAATTCGGAAATAATGGTAACCACCACTCATTTAAGAGCCTAATATGATCTATAAGAACCTCCGACACGGCTCGTTGCTGCATGCTTCACCGTATAGCAGGCGTTTTGTGCAGGCTCCGTAAAATATGTTAATTCCACTTTCCACCTCCAAGGTTCGCACTCTGTTCTTAACAAACCTACATCCGAACGAAACTCCGTTATTAAACCTATTTATAAATATATTAGTCGAGGGGGTAGGAGAATGATATAAAATTTAAGAAATTTGCGGAAATTTACTATTCGGAAATAACCACTACTCATAAATTAAGGGTGCAATAAGTTTTGAACGAACATCCGACATGGGTTCCCACTGCCTGCGGCACTGTATAGCAGGCGGGCGATAAATTCGGAACATTTTTCTGTATTTAAAAAACAAAAAAGAACAATTAAAAATGCGTTTAAAAATGACTTTAAAAAAAAATCTGAAAAAAAATATTATTAATAGTATCAAAAATAAGAATTTACTTCTATTAAAACTGTTGCTACTCGCTACAGCAGCATAAAGCATTAGAATGCAAAGACTTATTGTTGCTAATTTCTAATTTCTAGTGGTAAAAGAGCCAGTAAGGAGTATTCTAATCTTTTATTTCACGTTTAAAAACCACATTTCTTGCTATCTAAATAAATCAGTATCAAACAGGCACTTCCAATTTTCCGTAAACCAATCAAAATCGATGATTTTTTAGCAGATATTATCGCTCAACCAATCAAAGTAGAGAAAAAACAGGAAACAGTGTGGCAAACAAAAAGCCTGCCAGGTTGTCAAGATGGTTGCTAGGATGTGACATCATTTGAAACTAATCTATTCTCTTAAAGGTTCATTATTATTAAATATTCTTTCAAAGTATGTGCTTCATGCTAAAATTTAATGTTTAGTTGAAAAAACAGTCACTCTTGAAACATTAAGCACTCAAATTGGCTTATTTAATTGTATCCCGATTTACTTAATTATTTCTGCGAAAGTTTTATACAACCAACCAACCGAAATCAAGCGGAGAAAAAGAAACACATTTTTGAATGAGCGATGCTTTATGAACCAACCAACCGAAAGTAAGCAGAGGGAAAAAAGGCATACTTTTGATGAGAGTGATGTCCGAATATTAATTAATTACTCAGCTAATAATTAGAATTTTAAAATTCTGATGATCAGGTACATTAGGAAAGGCCTTGGACTCTCTTCACAAAAATTTTGAACTTCGTACTTGCCGTAGATTTTGCTAGCCATCGCCGACAGACACACACACACACACACAGAGCGATCTGTTCTTTTATTAGTATAGATGTATGTAAAAATAAAAGTGAGCGACACAACTGAGACAACCTATGCCAGCTTTCTAACTTCATTAATCGCACTTTGAACGTGTAAATCAGTGCTACAGTTGTAGAAAAAGCACAGGGTATACGCTTAGGTAGAAGATGCATACTTAGACAGTATATGCTATAGTTTCATTTGAGAAAAAGAAGGTATAGGGAATTTTTTTAAAGTCCAGACGGTATACTGTGTATACTGCTGTATCCCCTCCCCTCCATCCCTGGTGAATTCCACCGACTCAGCCAAGGAAAGCATTTAAAACCCTTTCTAAAACATATAGAATCAGATTTTATGTATTCAGTTTTAAACAAAATTCCTTCTGATGAGGTGTAATACATGAGGTGTAGAAACTAGAAATGAGATGGGGTCAGCCCGAACCCGGGTACGAAACAGGTTTGGGCTCAATATTTATGATAGTCTTCCGGCTCGGGCTCTAAGTCAAAATTTTATTTATTCACAAATTGAAAAAAAAAAAAAGCCGAAAAGCTCTTTGATAAGCAAGAATGTAGTTTAAGTTTTCGTTAAAGCATTTTACAATCGTTTAAAAATCAGTTTAAAAGGGAATCGAATCGTTAATGATGAGATATAAGGAGAAATATTCTCTGATATACTTGGGTAGTTCAATAATTATTGTCCCTAGAGTATATAAAATATTTGTACTGCGATGGTTGATGCGGAATATCGAAGCCTAATCTCTTAAATGCCTATATGCTCAATTTCAGAACCATAGTTGCTATATTAACATATTTTTTGGAGGGAGGGGTGAAGTTTTAAAGACCTATTTTGGGGGGAGTTTTTAAGGAGGGGGGGGTGTGGGGGGGATGAAATGCTGGTTTGGGAGCTTTTAAAGCTAAATTTGTGACAGTGGATGCGATGTGGCTACATGTTTATGATCCCGAGTCCAAACGACAGTAGTTACGTCTCATCCACTGTCACAAATCTTGCCCCATAAACTAAAAATCAGCCTTTCACCCCCACTCCTCCCTCCAAAACTATGTGAATATAGCAGCTACGGTTCTGAAATTGAGCCTATAGGCATCTAAGACATTAAGCTTCGATATACCACAACAACCATCGCAGTACAAATATTTTATCTACACTAGGGACAACAGTTATTAAACCACCCTCGTATATGCCATTCTGAAGCTTTTTCATGGTCAATGTTATTAACATAAAGAAACCGTGGACTATTCGTTGTCTGTCCTCGTTTTCTGCTAGAATTCCTTTTCCAGAAGGACTGAAACCCAAAATTCATGTTTTTCTGCCATAGTTATACAATCGTATTTTAAAACATAAGAATTATTACTTTTGCCGATTTCTTCCAAGGGTTGGGTATAATTAAAAAACTGCCTATTTTAAACAGATTTTCAGGGACATGAAAATCACGGAACGTTGTCATGAGGGAGTATTTGGGATTAATACATGTTTTTTTGTAAGAAGAGATTTTTAAATGATAAAGTTAAACTTGTATCAATTTTTAAATATTATGGGAAATTTTCTACTGTGTAGTTTTGGTTAATGACCTTAAGAACAGCAGAAACGACGAGTTTTATTGCTACTGCTATTTCATTCTCTCTATCAATCTCTATCTCTTTTTTTTTGTCTACAGAATGACAAAGGGACTCCTTTTAGGGAGCATTGAAACAGCTGAATGTTAATCTTATTTTGGCTGCGTGTACTTTTTATTATACGCTATAGCATTAAAAACCGCTTTATGACATAAAAAGTGAAACAAAGAATTGTTTTCGTTTATGAGTAATGATTCGAAATACTTATCATGTAAATATTGTAATATTTGCATTACTAGTAAATGAAATAACTAATACAGTTGAACCTCGTTTACTACAATTGACACCCGGTTTTCACGTCACTCCGCTTATCACGTCAGTTTTTCAAAGTCCCAATTTTCTGTATACGATTTTAATGTAAATAAACTCCGGATTTTACGTAGTCGAATAATTTTCGATCGCAGATATCCCGACGGTTTCGGAAAATTTTCCTTTTTTCATAATCCATCTTATAAGCAAAGAAATTAAGCAGAAGGAAATGTCTTAGCCAAACTTTTCACAAAAGCATCTAAAATATCCATTGAGATAAAGTAGATACTTTATTTCAATCCTTTATCCTGAATAAACGAATCCACACACCATGAATAATGACCCACTCAACAGATGAGCAGTTCATCAAATCCCGAGTGTATAGAAGGCAATGAATAGGACATCCCTCATCCAATATTGTTTAAAGAGCTGTTAGATCGCGAAATAGATATAACGGGGGATGTCCAAATGTACAGTTACAGTCGTAAAAAAAAAAGTAAACACTCCCTACTAACTCCTTAACAAATTATCGCAGACGAAAGTTACTGGTACCGAACGATTGGAAATAAAGTCTACTTTTAAATGACGTATATAAAATTTGCTTAGGGGGCCATCTACATATTAAAACGAATCCAAACTTCATTTTTTTTTCAATGGCAATACCCAATTTTAACGAGATATTTCAAATCTTTGGCTCAAATTATGCCTAGACACCAAATTTCAAGTCATTTGAATGATAAGTTTTTGAATTATAAACATTCAAAATTTAGTGCTTCTAATGTTAAATTACATTTTCATATTTTTATTTATAACTCCTGAAATTATGCTCCTAATGTGCTAATTTTTTGTGTAGCAATAATACTAATATATCCAAACATAAATACGTTGAATTTGCAATTTTTATAATTTTATGATATGAATTATGAATTACGAAATTAATATTCGAAAAAATCATGAATCGCAACCTACAATTTTTTTGATGAATTTAGATTTATTAAGTCCTGCTTTATGAAAATCCCGAATTTCACATTTAGTTTTCAAGTAGTTTTCAAATTATGTTTAAAAAACGACAAAATGATAGTTTAAGGGGCCGTCTATGATGGAAGTGACTAGATATTTTAAAATTTCTTATGCTATCCTGTAATCTAGCAGGCTTCATTGACTGCTTGAGTGGTGCTTAAGGTGCCTTGATCAAGGGTTAACTCTCTGGGTTAACAATCGAGTAATCGAGTACCGAACTTCAATTTGGATACAGCCCTTAAAATATGCTCGTTTTAAAATAATTAATTACTCCGAAACTTATGGTACGAATTGCATAAAAATTTGTTTTTAGACTAATTGAAGGGTGTAGAGTTCATTTATGCTGTCAGAATTGTGTACTGCTATTGGAAAAAACAAAGTTAAGGTTTGTTTTAATATGCAGATGGCCCCCTAAGCAAATTTTATATACATCATTTAAAAGTAGACTTTATTTCCAATCGTTCGGTACCAGTAACTTTCTTCTACGATAATTTATTGAGGAGTTAATAGGGGTGTTTACTTTTTTTTTCCCCACGACTGTACATCGATTTTGATAAGCATGTTACCACATCACCAGATGTAGCAATGTCTGAAATTGCAAAAGCGATAAAAGAAAACAAGGCACATTTTTTTTTTTTTTTTTTTTTTTTTTTTTTTTTCAGACTGGGAGAGCGAAAGTAATATGGAGCTGGAACAAAACAAGCCTCCGACTAAAACCGAAGCACCGCATTGCATTGAAATGATCAGAAATTATTTAACATGTATTTCTGAAACAACGGATATTGATTAATATTCATTCTAAAATATTGAAAAAAGAATTGTAGGAAGCACATCTAGCGATAAGCACACCGAAATTCACGATATTTCCTCATTTCATGTAACAATAAAAAAGTAAGTCATCAGAAATCTGATTTTTATTCATTTCAATTTTGTTTCTGTGTTTATTTTGTTTAATATTGTTTAAAATGCCAGAACACTTATGAATTTAAAATTGTCTTAAATTAATTAAAAATGTAGCTTTTTATAAGCATATTTTCTCCAACTCCGGTTACGGCGACACTCCGCTTATGACGACACTTTTTTCTGGTCATGAGAGTGTCGGGATAATGAGGTAATTAGAAACTAGAAAATTAGGTACTTTTATGTTAGCCGGGCGCAGATGATACATTGCTAAGTATTGTTTCCATCGCCGTCATCAGTACTGCATTCATTTCATTTAAAATATACTTTTTATATTAATTTAGTTGAGGATAGATAAATTACTTTAAAAATAAACATATTACGCAAATTTAAATTACATGCCTTTATCTCATTTTATTAAAAAAAGAAAAGAAAAGAATAAATTTAAAAAAAAGCAATTTAACAAATTACAACGACCATTTGGACAATGATTTTTTCAAAGACTAAAATTTAAGACATAAAAAATAGCACGGAGCTGATCATACATTATGGATTATACATTATGGACATACAGCCATGGATTAATCATTAATATTCCTGGAACCATTTTAAATGAAATTTCATACATTGCGTACGCCATGGATTACATTTTTCGGTACTGCAAATTTTTAAACTTCTACGGAGCTGGTCATACATTACGTACGCCATGGATTAAACATTAATATTCCTGACCCATTTTAAATGAAATTTCATTCTTAAATTTTTAAACATCCCACAATATTACTTTTTACACCGTCGTATAGGGGAAAATGTACTTTTAAATGCAATTTGTTTGAAAGCTGTATCTTAATTTGTTTCTCAGTTATTAATTTTTTTTGTAGTTTTTATTACTTTTTTGTCATAGTGGCAACAGAAGTATCCATCTCTGTTGAAAATAAAGGGAAAATACAGATTACTGTATAGACCCATCAGAAAACGAATAAAATGCGGATTCAACCAATAAAACACTTCAGATATCTTTTTGATTTCCTACCCAGACGGAGGACAATAACCATTTTTCCAAATGGTTAATAACTACAATATCATAAACCGAAAGATTTTAAATAAAATGTAACACATAAACTTGCTCAATAGTACACCTAAAAAAATACTTTTATATGAACTAGTACAAATAAAATTAACGATGAAGCATAATATCGGCGTTTCGAACTGCTTACACAGTCGTCTTCAGGATGAATAGGATGTTGAAATGTTCAAAAGTCTAGAGACGAAAACTTCCTGTCGAGTGTTGATCAATTATATGAACGGTAAACTGCAGTTTTTGGCAATTTCCCATTCATATAATTGATCAGCACTCGACAGGAAGCTTTCGTGCCTACACTTTTCAACATTTAAACATCCTATTCATCCTGAAGACGAGTTCGAAACGCCGATATTATGCTTTATCGTTAATTTTATTTGTACTAGTTCATATAAAAGTTCTCGTTTATGTGTACCATCCAGCAAGTTTATGTGTTTTTAACATATATCCTCCTGAGACTTGGCATCCATTTAAATTCCCCTCTCCTTCTATTGCGCTAAATTTCGTTGTTGCAATCTAAAACCAGTTTGGCATGGTAATGTATGAATCAAAAATCAACATTCAGCTTTTGGAATTTGGCAACGGCAACTACTTTGTTTACAAAATGGTGTAATAAATGAGTCAAGTTGGAATTCTACGTTCTGCTGGTAAGTTTCGTTTTTATGTTATTTTAATTTGTTTAAACTATTTTTTTTTCAATTTTATAGCAGATGTTAATACTTGCCTTATGTTCTTTATAATAAATTTTATTCTTTCCCATACTTTTAGTATTTTTTTAATTATTTTAAAGCGAGTTATGGCCTGAACATCCATTTAGATGGATGTCCTGTAAAACAAAATTAAAAAATCGAAATTTATTAATTTCTTTAAAAACATCATTTTTGATTCCTATTTGTTGAAAAAAAACGCATATTAAAAAATATATAAGCATTATATTTTGCTTGGGTCTCAGGAGGATATACATCTTATTAATTGCATTTTATGGTGCAATTGTTGTAGTATAACTAAATAATAACTCGGAAGATCTTTAAACTACTTTAATGTATAAGAACTCAAGCGCACGATATGTACAGCATGATTACAAGCTTAGAATATACACAACAAAAACAAAGCTAGCCTCGAACCCAGAGTTCCCGATAAGTTCTTCTTAAACTGTTTGTTGCCAGATGCATTACATCACATCTCCCCCTTTAAAAGTCCTCTTCAATAAGTCTTGAAGGAGCACGAACAGTTCTGCCGCTACCAGTCTTAAATGGACTGGCCTGCTTAGTCTCTGGAACTGCAGCATTAGGAGAATAGGTGATGCTAACAGGATCATTCATAGATGTGGTATCCTGGAAGCTGTCTTTCTCGGATGTATCATCAGGAACGCCGTTCTCTTTCACTGGGGTGTCGTTATCCTCCCATCTGAAGGATTTTGGAACAGTAGAAGGATGCAGATATATACGATTCCTTCTTAGGATACCTCGAGGAGTTTCAACCATGTATGACCTAGAAGCTTCATGAGCACTTTTTACCTTTCCATACGTCCTCATGTCGGAGATCCATACCTGCTGACCGACGTCTAATTCTGGTAGTTGTCTAGCTCGATGATGACGATTGAAGTAATGCTTTTGCTTCTCGATCCTTTCCTGTTCCTTTCTGAATAAGGATTTCTCGTCTAATACTTCAGGCTTTAACTTATCATCCACTATAGGAATAGGCGTTCGTAAGCGTCTTCCCATCAAGAGTTCTGCTGGACTAAACCCATTTTCTAGTGGGGTTGATCTTAACGCAAGTAGCATAAGATATGGATCATCGTTTTCCGCTTTCGTGTAATGCAACTTAAAATTTTTCACCATCGACTCTATGAAACCGTTACTTTGAGCCTGTTTCGGACTGGATGTTATAATGGAGCACTTATAAAGATTGGCAAATTTTCTGTATTTAGAATCTACAATTTTTTGCGAGAACTGGGTACCATTGTCGCTTCTCACCACTTCAGGAATACCGTGACGTGCAAAAATAGACTTCATGTGATTCACGACTGCATCGGAAGTAAGATGATCTAATTTTGCCACCTCAATGTATCTAGAATAGTAATCCGCCATTATAAGATACCAGTTACCACTAACTTTGAGAAGGTCAGCTCCGATTGTTTGCCAAGGTTTGCTTGGGAATTCTGATGGGAGTAAAGGCTCTTTGAAATATTGTTGTTGCTGAATACACTTCTGACAGTTTGAGACTAAATTCTCAATTTCTGACGATAATCCTGGCCACCAAACAGACTCACGAGATCTAGCTCTGCACTTTGTTATCCCAAGGTGACCATCATGTATTCTATTTAATATTTCTTCACGTAATTTCAAAGGTATAATAATTCTCGCATCTTTCATCAACAAATCATTTTGTATAGAAATTGAATGCCGATGTTCCCAGTATTTTAAACATTCTTCTGGCACTTCATTTTAGGTAGACTTCGTAAGAAATACTACCTATTGCAGTCGTTACCATGGTGCGACTTTTGAAAAATTCCTTCATAACTTTTCATTACATGACCCCAGGAACCCAAAACCACCCCCACCTAAAAAGTTTATATATATGTATGTATGTACTAAATTTTGTCCGCACGATAAAAGTCGCAATTATGCACGGAACGTCTTCAAACTCGCCAACAACTTTAAGATGGCTAATTTCTCGGCGAGGATTGAAAATGAGCAAAATCGGTCCAAGGGAATGGGAATGGGGAAGGTTTAAAATTTTGAATACCGTCTTAACATGATTCTGATAAAACCAGCTTTTACACAACAATGGCAGGAAAAAATAAATATTTTTCGTTATAGCTGTTGCCAACAATTAAAAAAAAAGCAATAAAATTCTCACCACAACAATTGCTTTTCTAATGCAATGTTTTCACGTGAAAAATTAAATTAGATAAACAGTTTGACGAATTGAAAACAAATTGAATATTTTCTGGAGCAAGATTTCTGCATGAAAATTCAAAATGAAATAAATAGTTTGACGAATTTAAAAAAAACAACAAAATATTGCGTCATATTGAAAATATAATGGACCACAGCAGGTGAATATGTAACGTCATTGAGTTTGAAGAAACGTATTGAAACATGATAAAAAACCGAGTGTGGAAATATTAACATAATTTAACACTTTGAGGTTCTCTGAATTTGATTTAGCCATTTTTAAACCTATTCCATATACATGCGTGTGTGTATATTAGAATTTTCACAAAATGTTTAGCTCGTTAGAGCTCATTCTTAGCAAAGGAACTGGTTTATCTTTAATCCTGATTTAAGTTTTGTTGGTGAATTTAGTACTTAATTTCGAAATATACCTCCGCCTGTAGGCCCGAGCCGGCAGGGATTTTTTCCCTGGTCAACCATCTCTTGAAAATTAAATCAGTAATTTGCAGACTGAGTCTTCTTTTTGCAACGCCCATATTTCAGCCAATCTAGAATCTGATGAAGGAAAATTTTCTGTAATCATTTGCACATAAGCAGTTATTTCTTCGGTTAATTCTTCCTTTCCTTTTTCCGGTAAAGGGCTTCTGGATAACGCATCTGCAATGACAAGCTTTTTCCCTGGAGCATATTTGATGGTATAAAAATATCTCATCATTCGGAGTTTCATACGCTGGAGTGTAGGAGTGTCTAACGGTTTCGACATTAAAATGGGTACGAGAGGTTTATGATCCGTTTCTATGTGAACTTGTAGGCCAACAATAAAATCATGAAACCTTTCACAAGCCCACACAATAGCTAACGCTTCTTTCTCTATTTGTGCGTACCTTTTCTCTGTAGCGGACAATGTCCGCGATGCATAGAAAACTGGACGTCAATGACCATTATCCTTTTGACACAAAACTGAACCAAGGCCGTAAGATGATGCGTCGGCTGATATAAAGGTTTCTTTCTTTGGATCATATAATGCTAATTCAGGAGTATGGCAAAGTTTCTGCTTGATATCTTCGAATGCCATTATTTGAGATTTTCCCCCAAATCCATTCAACATTATTCTTCATTAACTCTTAAAGAGATTTTGCAACATCAGCAAAATTGGGAACGAATTTATTAAAAAATCCAGCCATTCCTAAAAATCTTTTTAATTCAGTCACATTCCTAGGTGTTGGAATTCTGGAAATAGCTTTTGTTTTTTCAGGATCAGGTTTTATTCCCTTTTCAGAAATTATATGACCAAGAAAATGTATGGAATCTTTTGCAAACTGGCATTTTTCAGCGTTCAAAGTCCACCCAGCCGCTTGAAGTTTTGAAAGAACTTCATTTAGTCGTTTATTGTGCTCTTCCTCAGTAGAACCAAAAATTACAAATTCATCCATAAGACCCACTATACCAGGACCTTCTTGAATAGTTTCGCGAATTCTTTTTTAGAACACTTCCGGAGCTGTCTTAATTCCAAACGGTGAACGATTGAACATAAATCTTCCAAAAGGTGTAATAAAAGTAGTTAACTTTGCCGAAGCTGGATCGAGACTTATTTGCCAAAAACCTGCATTTGCATCAATAATATTAAACACTTTAGCATTACTAAATTGACTTAAAGTATAGTCAACTGAGGCCATGGGGAAATATTCTCTTTCAATGTTCTCATTCAGAACTGATAAATCGACACAAATTGTTATGTCACCTGACTTTTTTGGAACAATAACCATAGGCGCACACCATTCTGTAGCTTCGTCTACTGGTTCAATAATTTTATTCCTTGTCATTTCATCTAACAGTTTTTTTAATTTACCCCTTAAAGCTAATGGAACTCGCCGTGGTACAGAAATTGCGTAAGGCTTATGATCATTCTTTAATTTTATTTGATACGGCTTCTCAACCTTTCCAATTCCGCTAAATAATTTTGAAAATTTCTTGGTAGGATCTAGTTTTGATTTCAATTCAAATATTCTCTGGATAAGATTCAAATTCTCACTAGCTGTACAGCTTAGCAATGGGTGCTATAAATTATTTATTACATACACATCATCTTCAAAACTAAAACTTTTGTTCTTTAATTTAACGCGAATTATCCCAGCTATCTTCAGATTTTTTCCATCTGGACCACAAATGGCTTTACTTGATCCCTTTAATTTTATATGTTTCAATTTCGAATCATAAATTGCCTTAGGAACAACCGTCACATCTGCTCCTGAATCGATCTTAAATTCTAGAGGAGTCTTTTCAATCAATACTTTAGCATTCCAACAGTTATCCGATATTCTAACAGGGTTATTTTTATCTGAAGTATTCATTATGTAACCTAAAAAATCAGAAGAATTCGTCGATTTTGTTTTTTCAACTTCGTTAACCTGCATTTTTGATTTACAAACTTTAGCATAATGACCAACCTTCTTGCACCGGTTACAAATCGCTTTACGCGCAGGGCATTCCGATTTCGCATGTTTGTTTTGTTTTTCACACCAAAAACATACTTCTTTGTTCTTATCCGAATTGAAAGAATCAGATTTTTTATTTTGTTTGTATTTCCTATTCTGTGGTATCGCTACCCTGTTAGCTACCTTAAAAGACGTAGTATCGCTACTCAAAATTTGTTGTTGACTTTTAATTGTTTCAGCCTGACGAGCTGTTGTAATCGCTTTTTCAAGTGCAAGTTTCATATCTAGTTGCAGATTTTCAGAAACCTTCTTATCGCGAATACCGCAAACAATTCTATCTCTAATCATTTCTTCCTGAAAAGAGGTAGGGAATTCGCAAGTTTGCACTAATGTGTATAACGATGTGATAAACTGTTCCACCGATTCACCTTCTTCTTGTGTTCTCGTGTAGAATTTATATCTTTCGTATATAACATTGCGTGTAGGAATAAAATGTGTTTCAAATTTATTCTTTACAATGTCAAAATTTTTAATATCGTCTGCACTTAAATTAAAAGATGGCAATATTTCTTCGGCTTGAGAGCCCATTAAATAAACCAAAGAGTTTACCTGTTCTTCCGGTTGTTTCGTTTTAAACCTGATGCAGATCTAAAACGTTCGAATCTGTCAATCCATTTTTGCCAGTCGTCAGGGCGAAAGGAAAATTGTTCTGGCGCAGGTATTTGATACATCTTTCTTTAACAATAAACACTGCCACCATGTAATATAACTAAATAATAACTCGGAAGATCTTTAAACTACTTTAATGTATAAGAACTCAAGCGCGCGATATGTACAGCATGGTTACAAGCTTAGAATATACGCAACAAAAACAAAGCTAGCCTCGAACCCAGAGTTCCCGATAAGTTCTTCTTAAACTGTTGCCAGATGCATTACATCACAATTGTCCTACAAATGTTAACAAAGCATTTTTTATAATTTATACATGCGAAAAATAAAAGCTGCTATTGTCGAGGGGGTAAAAATACTTTTGGCGAGATTCACACCTAAATAACATAAAAGTACCGAAAACTATTTTATATCTTAACCCTATAAAAGCTTGACTAAAGTGGTTTAAGTGGAAAGTGTAGATGTCATTCTAAATGAAGATGACAATAGGTTTGGTAAAGATATATTCTATAATTATGAATGAATATTATTAATATACAGTAAACTCCCGACTATCCGGCCTATTAAAAAATATGAGGAATGTCGCAAGTGGCCAAGGCAGGTAGGTGCCCGTCCAGGTGGGTGCCAAAAGCATGGGAAGAAATTCCAAACATAGTAATTGCAAGGTCTTGGAACATTTTTTTGGACCAAAAAGTTAGACATAAACCCACGTGGGAAACTGCAATGGGAAATGAGAACGATAAGCTTCTTCCGTTGCTGAAAAATATACCGGGCTCTGACGATGTCAAAGCAGAAGACATCATAGAATAGATGGCAAACGACGAAGTTAATGAATTAATTGAAAACGATATTGTAGAAGAGTTGACAAAGGGAGAAATATCAGAAGAAAAAGATTAAAAGGATTGCAGGAAAAATCTCATCCCACATTCGCAAGGCTTCAAGACGATTGAGGCAGCACTGCAGTACATTAGTCATCAGGAATCGATGCTACCTGGTGTCATCTACTTGCGTAAATGGAAGGACACTGCATCGCGGAAGAGGGCTAACAAGGAGAAGCTGTCCTCTATTAAGGACTTTTTCAAAAACGAAATACTGTAAGTTTTGACTCTTACCTTATGTATAACTTTTCATATATGTGCAATCATTTATTTATAAACAGTAAAATAAGATTAACTCATTTTTTTTACGAATTAGGATTATGTTTTCTGTTAATTTTTTTCTTATTTTGAAACTGTATGTACTGCACATATAAAATTTATCTTAATATGTGTAACATGTGTTTCCAATATCATGGCGGGGGGAGGGCACGAAGTTAGTAAATATTAGAAGAACTCCGGCCTATCCGGCTTTTTCATTATCCGGCCTACCCTCCCGCCACATTAGGCCGGATAGTCGGGAGTTTACTGTACTAGAAAGATAGCCCGTCACAAACGACCGAAAATGAGATATAAAGATACATATAAAAGAACGTGCAAGAATATGAGTTTTTCTCGCTTGTTACGCAGTGATAGATGAAAATAAGACACTTTAAAAACAAAACACATTTATGAAAAACTATGTACAGTAAAAGACCACTAATCCGCACAGCTTCATTCCGAGTTTTGTGTGGATTTAAGGCATTTCGCGGATTACAGGTCACGTCTATTCAATCTTTGTTTACATTTTTAAAAATCCCTATCTTGGACAATTTATATTGTTTCTCCTCTCCTCCTCGTCCTCCCCTCCTGCAGAGTACAACCTATGGTGCAGATAGTTCAAAATAATAGAGACGTTGGTACTTTTCCACTACGGGGACCTTGACGTTTTTTTCTTTTTTAAGCTTGGCGAAATTCGGGAATCAGAAAGTGAGATTTGTGACAAAGGATATAAACAACTATGGAAACAACATTGATGAAATTATTTGTTTGTTTGTATATGTATTTTAATTAAATTTATACAAATTTTTTACTTCTGTTTCTGAATAAAATTAGATAAATGGCTTTTTCAAGTTAAATAAATTGCAGAAATATTGAAAAAAATGCGTGTGTATATGAAATGAAACAGTGAACAGGTTGTCAGAAAATATGATGTTAAATTTCCTTATTCGACAAGGCAGTTTTCTATATTTTGCCAAGGCCCCTCCCTGTACTGGAAAAAAACCGAGAACTTAATTTTTGTATCCGGTAATGTAAAGTACATTAAAATCGGGCAGTTAAGAGCTCAGATAATACAGCGGCGTCTAGTGACGGTTATTTTATTAGTAACATCGGGATAAAGATGTAAAGACGTACACTTTCATATATTACACTTTAAATTCTGACCGATACATTTTGAAAAAAATAAAACCCTTAAATGCGCGGAATTTAAATTAAATTTCGGTGAGCTCGATTATGAAAGTTTAATGGGTTTCAATGGGAATTCCGCCAAATTAGCCGGCTATCGCCAAGTTGGCTTCATGTATGATAATTTATTTTTGTCGCCAAATTTGGGGATATTTAGCCAAGTTGGTAAAAGTTTGGCGCTATTGTAGTAACCCTGCAATATTACTTTTCAATAATTACTCATTGTTGAAGCTGATACAAATTTCTCCATAGGAAGCTTAATATAGCTACGATCATTGAGGTGGTCCTAACGGAATTGAGAGGGACACACAGAGACTTGGATTTTACATAAATAGATAGGTACGGATTATAGTACATTGTAAAAAAAATCCGTAATTTTTACAGAAAAAAATGTATTTTTTACAGAAAAAAAACGGTTTTAAAGAAAAACAGCTTTTTTCTGTAAAAAAAGCTGATTTTTGTAATTTTTACAGAAAAAATCTATATTTCTTACAGGAAAAAACTGTTTTAATGAAAAATTACAGATATTTTCTGTAAATTAAACGACTTTCCACTGGCGCCAAAATTGACAGTTTTTTCCTGTCAATTTGAGAGATATTTTTTAGGGTTTCGTTCATCTGACGAAACCCTATTCGTCTCGCTCCTCTGTCTGTCTGTCTGTCTGTCCGTCACAGAGCCCGTTCTCAGAAACTATATATGTTGCTGACTTGAAATTTTGCATACTTATAGCTGAACACCTCACATCAAATGACAAATCCTAAAATTTGGAAAAAGCCTTATATTTAACCCTCTGGGCTCCAACTTGTGTATTTTAATCTTTTTGTTCTAACTGAGCCCCTAAGTAAGTTGAAGACTTAAAATTTTGCATACTTATAGCTAAACACATCACATCAAACGACAAATCATAAAATTTTGAAAAAGTCTTATATTTAACCCTCTGGGCTCTAACTTGTGTATTTAAAATTTTTTTTGTTCTAACTGAGCCCCTAAGTAAGTTGAAGACTTAAAATTTTGCATACTTATAGCTGAACACATCACATCAAACGACAAATCCTAAAATTTTGAAAAAGTCTTATATTTAACCCTCTGGGCTCTAACTTGTGTATTTTAATTTTTTTTTGTTCTAACTGAGCCCCTAATTAAGTTTAAGACTTAAAATTTTGCATACTTATAGCTGAACACATCACATCAAACGACAAATCATAAAATTTTGAAAAAATCTTATATTTAACCCTCTGGATTCTAACTTGTGTATTTTAATCTTTTTGTTCTAACTGAGCCCCTAATTAAGTTTAAGACTTAAAATTTTGCATACTTGTAGCCGAACATCTCACACTAAACGACAAATCATAAAATTTTGAAAAAGTCTTATATTTAACGCTCTGGGCTCTAACTTGTGTATTTTAAGCTTTTTGTTTTTCTAACTGAGCCCCTATTTAAGTTGAAGACTTGAAATTTTGCATACGTATAGCAGAACACTTGCTATCACACGAAAAATCATAAAAATTTCAAAAAGTCTTATATTATTTACCCACCGGGCTCTAACTTGTGTATTTTAAGCAGTTTTTCTAACCTCCCCCATTGCACCCGGTGGGTACTTTTCTAACTTTTACCGACACCCCTTAGACCACTCTTTCCTATTATGCACATAGCCTTACATATTTCAGTTCCACTTTTTACCGCCAGGGGGCGCCTACCTATCTCAGGTGCTATAGACCCGATCCCCTCGACTAATATACCTACGGATTGGGTGTAAAACGGAGTTTCGTTTGGATAGAGGTTTGTGTAGAATAGTGCGCGCCCAGGTTACGAAATGTGGAACTAACAGATTTCGCAAAAGGATAAAGTGTTTTGAAAGGAACATTAAATGAAACCCTCTGTGCAATCTGTGATCACACTTACCCACTTTGTTTTACAGTGTATCAGTACGATTATATCATTAAAATTATGTGGACACTGGCGACATTTTACCGAAAAAGCCTACTATTTTAATAACATAACGTTATATGTATTTTTTAGTTACATGACGTACGGCCCCTGAAGCAGCGTTACATTTTTGCAACCAATTTTAGCGTCGATGATTTTGGCATATACAGGGTTCCCAGCAAAACATGACTGGCATATTCCCTGACCAAATCTCAAAAAATTCCCAGATTTTCCCTGACTAAATCTCAAGAAATTCCATGACTAAACGGGCATACAACGAAATTTGCCACTTATTTTCGCAATCCTTTGTCAAAATTAGCGATTTTTCCTGTGATCGTGTTTCAAATTTCTCGATTTTTTTTTTTTTTTTTTTTTTTGATTATTTGATGAATTTTGTGATTTTTTCCCGAGACTATTTGATGAATTTTATGTCATTTTTCAATTTTTCTCCAAGATTTTTCCATGACTTTTTAGAAAATATTTGTAAATTCCCTGACTTTTCCTATATATTTTGAAATTTCCCCGACTACTGTGAAATTCCCTGACTTTCCAGATTTTTCCTGACTTTTCATGACACTGGGAACCCTGATATACAATAAATTAGATGGCACAATCAGGGCTTAATTTGTGGCGAAGGTCTACGGTACTTTGTTTTCAGTAAATATTTAAATATTGGTCGGATTTCATCGGAGCTCATAAATACTGCGCTCCAGAGCCCAGTGGAACAGCACTTCTGAAAAACCAAAGCCTAAGTTTCCTTTCACTTTCCCAGACTTTTCATGACACTGGGAACCCTGATATACAATAAATTAGATGGCACAATCAGGGCTTAATTTGTGGCGAAGCTCTACGGTACTTTGTTTTCAGTAAATATTTAAATATTGGTCGGATTTCATCGGAGCTCATAAATACTGCGCTCCAGAGCCCAGTGGAACAGCACTTCTGAAAAACCAAAGCCTAAGTTTCCTTTCACTTTCCCAATCATCTCCGCTCATTTGCATTCTTTCTTACCGAAGCTTTTACATACGTGGCATAGGGCAGGAACATACTTCTATTTTATGCTTGCAAGTGTAGAATTAATGGGTTTTTTGTGCCAATGGTTTCCGAACGGCGACGAATATCGACCAGCTTGTTTGACTTCAATGCTGCCCTATCTCTAAAATACGTTAGTTGAATAGGATCAGCGTTCTTCTTCCGTTCGAGCCATTTCACAGCTGTTTCCAAACATTTAAAGGCTTCGTTATGTGATGGGTCTGGGTTGTTTTCAGAGCATTCGTTTTCATTTTCTTAAAGTTCTTTTTCATCATGAATCTCATCCGCAATCTCATCATCATTTAAAATCTGATATCCAGAGTCGTGTACTTCCCTATTTAACCACTCGTTAATTTCATTTTCTTCATAGCTTAGGATTCTTCCCATCTCCTTTATTGTTTTACATTCCTCATTTTCTCATCCACTATCAGTTTTTTTTTTACTTTCTTCTATCTTCAATAGATGAAAGTATTGTAATCGAAATTTTTTTCTCCTTCCGGTTTTCAACGGATTTACACATTTTAGGGGTCAGAGATTCCAAAACAGATGTTTCTACAAAATGTCTGTCTGTCCGTGTGTCGCCATTGTACCATCGAAAAGTATATGAAGTTATACATAGAATTGAACCAATTTTTTTGTGTATAATTTTGGCTATAGCAAGCAGGTCCTCCTTCGATTTGGAAATGTTCCGCCAGAAGGGGGTGCTGTAATAGCGATGTCTGTGCCATTTTCATTATTGTACCATTAGTAAGTGTATGAAGTTATGGATAGGTATGTATTTGGCTGTGACGAGCAGTTTCTCCTTGAATTTGAAAATATCTGCCGGAACGGGTTGCTGTAATAGCGACTTTTGTGCCATTTTCTTTATTGTACCATCAAAAAATGTATAACATTATGCATAGAATTGAGCCAAATTTCTTGTGCATGTTTTTCACTATGGCCAGCAGGTCCTCCTTGAATTTGGAAATGTTCCACTGGGAAAGGGGCGCTGTGACAGCGATCTTTGTATAATTTTCTCGATTTTTTGTAGTTCTTTTGTCTATCGGCAGCTAGTGCAACGACAGAAACTCGCGTTCTGCTAAGTCAGTTATTCGAAAGCAGCTGATGACAGCAGAATAGAATTAGGAAAAAATATTGATTTTAATAAATATCATGATCTAGATTAACTCGTTTTTTCTCCGATTAATTGACTGAAGGATAAATTTAAGATGAAAATCAAAGTTGGTATAGTATTGAACTAATAGTATTGAAACATTAACATGTGTAACTACTTTTTGAAATATTAACCCCTTTCTGCATACTGTGACATATATGGCACATACTGAATTTAGTGTAGTTCTGCAGTTGTTTTTAATCGCAGAAGTTCCATTCCTCTTTGTTTAGTATGTCAGTGGATGAGGCATGTTATGCCAACTGGTGCTGCCTACTTTCGAGTGGATTTGGCACCAAAAAAAGAAGCGAACGGTGAGAATTTATAGTTGTTACTTTGTGTTGCTCGATAGTGAATATTTTTGTTTTTTTGTGTGGAAAAAAGAAGAAGACTGGACTGAAGTAAATACAGCTGTGTTTGTAAATAATATATGACGATGGCAACATATTGTAGAAATGTTAGCGTATGTAGTACGTAAAAATCGGTACGTGCCACATATGTCACACCATGCATTGGCGGATTGTATTTTTCCATAGTGATTGAAATGTGTATTTGTTTATTCACCATTAAAAATGCGAAGTATCACTTTGTCTGAACAATGACCGAAATTGCTGTGCCAAGTTTCACACAGAGTAAAGGGTCCGGAGCTAAAACTAAGGAGCAGCAGAGGGGGTATGTACCCTGCGCGCCAGAACGAAGGGGTGCCGAATGAAGATTTTGTTTGTCGATTTTCATCAGATCTATGTTTAGCACGATTTTGTTAAAATCATCCTATCTGGGGTATGCCAAAGCATGGAAGAATCTATAGATGATATGGCATAAGGATCCTGTATAAAGCGGAATTTGTTTTCGATTCTTGTCGATTTCGTTTTCAAGATTCTAATGAATCAATATTTTACAAAGCAAATTACGTAGTTCAGTACTATATATTTTATTATTACATATTGTAAATTTTAAAATAAGTCGGCTATTAGAAAATTAGTGAAATTCAATTGTAAATATACTTTACGGAGGCGCCAAAATACATGTTCGCCCTAGGTGCAAAAAAGGCTTGTTTCTGTCCAGGGTCATTGAGTGACTGTAGTTTTCAACAACATTGTGTCAGTTACTGCAGACTGTAGCTCTCAGCCAAAAATATATATCAGTTACTGTAGCCTGTAGTTTTAAACCAAACATATATCCGGTACAGTAGAATGTAGCTTTTCAATAAACGATACATGTATCAATTTCTGTAACTTCATTTTTCAATAAACGATATACGCATCAATTACTGTACACTGAAACACACATACACAAATAGATTTCATATGTTCTTTCTCTATATATCTGGAAGTTTCAAGAGTTGGATACAAGTTTTAATTCTGATTTCACTACTATGGAAAAGTAGTCGCTAATGCATACTGTGACATGTATGACACGAACTTAAATTGGACTTAAATTAACGTGGATTTGAAAATTTCGAATTTCGAGTGATTTTTGATCATGTTACATTAATATTTAGCAAACTTTAAATTTTTTTTACCTGCAGGAAAAAAATAATGCAGTAAGGGGTTAAGATATGAGAAAGAAGAAAGTTTTGGGATCGCATCCAAATAGTTTTAATTTAAAATTTTATTCCAAGCCAATGGATAATAGGGAGTTCGGTTAAAATTTTTTTTGGGAGAAATAGGCTGTTCGGATAATTGGAAGTTCGGTTAATTGGAGTTCCGATAACCGGCGCTCTACTGTAATTATTCTTGTAAATATTTTGCAAAAAAAAAAAAAAAAAAAAAAAAAAAAAGCTCTAAATACCAATTTATTAAGTCAGTTTTAATTTAAAAAATTGTCTAAAAATCAAATTATTATTATATATGGTGTTCTGGATATCTTAGACATTAACGTAAATAATTATTCAGGTGAAGCAATTTTTTTAATTCAAAATTCTGGATATAAAGACTCAAGAAGATTCCTTGGACCTAAATCATTCATGTACAATTATATTTTCAAAAATGTAGTCTATCATTTCCAGTACCCAGCAGTTTGAAAGACTTGCAGTTAGAAGATGACTAGAAGCCAATCAGGACTTGATGCATAAGATAGTAGGAAGAAGCTGGCCCTGAAAATAAAATAAAAAAAATTGTCTAAAAAAACAAATTATTATTATATATAGTGTTCTGGATATCTTAGACATTAACGTAAATAATTATTCAGGTGAAGCAATTTTTTTAAATTCAAAATTCTGGATATCTTAGACATTAACGTAAATAATTATTCAGGTGAAGCAATTTTTTTAAATTCAAAATTCTGGATATCTTAGACATTAACGTAAATAATTATTCAGGTGAAGCAATTTTTTTAAATTCAAAATTCTGGATATAAATACTCAAGAAGATGCGATGGATCTAAATCATTCATGTACAATTATATTTTCAAAAATGTAGCCTATCATTTTCAGTACCCAGCAGTCTGAAAGACTTACAGTTAGAAGATGACTAGAGGCCAATCCGGACTTGATGCATAAGATAGTAGGAAGAAGCTGACCCTGAAAATAAAATAAAAAAAAATGTCTAAAAAACAAATTATTATTATATATAGTGTTCTGGATATCTTAGACATTAACGTAAATAATTATTCAGGTGAAGCAATTTTTTTAATTCAAAATTCTGGATATAAAGACTCAAGAAGATGCGATGGATCTAAATCATTCATGTACAATTATATTTTCAAAAATGTAGTCTATCATTTTCAGTACCCAGCAGTCTGAAAGACTTGCAGTTAGAAGATGACTAGAAGCCAATCAGGATTTGATGCATAAGATAGTAGGAAGAAACTGGGCCTGAAAAGAAAATAAAAAAAATTGTCTAAAAAACAAATTATTATTATATATAGTGTTCTGGATATCTTAGACATTACCGTAAATAATTATTCAGGTGAAGCAATTTTTTTTTATTCAAAATTCTGGATATAAAGACTCAAGAAGATGCGATGGATCTAAATCATTCATGTACAATTATAATTTTAAAAATGTAGTCTATCATTTTAAGTACCCAGCAGTCTGAAAGACTTGCAGTTAGAAGATGACTAGAAGCCAACCAGGACTTGATGCATAAGATAGTACGAAGAAGCTGGCCCTGAAAAGAAAGTAAAAAAAAAATGTCTAAAAAGCAAATTATTATTATATATAGTGTTCTGGATATCTTAGACATTAACGTAAATAATTATTCAGGCGAAGCAATTTTTTTTAATTCAAAATTCTGGATATAAAGACTCAAGAAGATGCGATGGATCTAAATCATTCATGTACAATTATATTTTCAAAATTGTAGTCTATCATTTTCAATACCCAGCAGTCTGAAAGACTTGCAGTTAGAAGATGACTAGAAGCCAATCAGGACTTGATGCATAAGATAGTAGGAAGAAGCTGCCCTGAAAATAAAATAAAAAAATTGTCTAAAAAACAAATTATTATTATATATAGTGTTCTGGATATCTTAGACATTAACGTAAATAATTATTCAGGTGAAGCAATTTTTTTAATTCAAAATCCTGTATATAAAGACTCAAGAAGATGCGATGGATCTAAATCATTCATGTACAATTATATTTTTAAAAATGTAGTCTATCATTTTCAGTACCCAGCAGTCTGAAAGACTTGCAGTTAGAAGATGACTAGAAGCCAATCAGGACTTGATGCATAAGATAGTAGGAAGAAGCTGGCCCTGAAAATAAAATAAAAAAATTGTCTAAAAAACAAATTATTATTATAGTGTTCTGGATATCTTAGACATTAACGTAAATAATTATTCAGGTGAAGCAATTTTTTTAAATTCAAAATTCTGGATATAAAGACTCAAGAAGATGCGATGGATCTAAATCATTCATGTACAATTATATTTTCAAAAATGTAGTCTATCATTTTCAGTACCCAGCAGTCTGAAAGACTTGCAGTTAGAAGATGACTAGAAGCCAATCAGGACTTGATGCATAAGATAGTAGGAAGAAGCTGGCCCTGAAAAGAAAATAAAAAATATTGTCTAAAAATCAAATTATTATTATATGTGGTGTTCTGGATATCTTAGACATTAACGTAAATAATTATTCAGGTGAAGCATTTTTTTTAATTCAAAATTCTGGATATAAAGACTCAAGAAGATGCGATGGATCTAAATCATTCATGTACAATTATATTTTCAAAAATGTAGTCTATCATTTTCAGTACCCAGCAGTCTGAAAGACTTGCAGTTAGAAGATGACTAGAAGCCAATCAGGACATGATGCATAAGATAGTAGGAAGAAGCTGGCCCTGAAAATAAAATAAAAATTTTTTCTAAAAATCAAATTATTATTATATATGGTGTTCTGGCTTATCTTAGACATTAACGTAAATAATTATTCAGGTGAAGCAATTTTTTTTAATTCAAAATTCTTGACATAAAGACTCAAGAAGATGCGATGGATCTAAATCATTCACGTACAATTATATTTTCAAAATGCAGTCTATCATTTTCAGTACCCAGCAGTCTGAAAGACTTGCAGTTAGAATATCACTAGAAGCCAATCAGGACTTGATGCATAAGATAGTAGGAAGAAGCTGGCCCTGAAAATAAAATAAAAAAAATTGTCTAAAAAACAAATTATTATTATATATAGTGTTCTGGATATCTTAGACATTAACGTAAATAATTATTCAGGTGAAGCAATTTTTTTAAATTCAAAATTCTGGATATCTTAGACATTAACGTAAATAATTATTCAGGTGAAGCAATTTTTTTAAATTCAAAATTCTGGATATCTTAGACATTAACGTAAATAATTATTCAGGTGAAGCAATTTTTTTAAATTCAGAATTCTGGATATAAAGACTCAAGAAGATGCGATGGATCTAAATCATTCATGTACAATTATATTTTCAAAAATGTAGCCTATCATTTTCAGTACCCAGCAGTCTGAAAGACTTACAGTTAGAAGATGACTAGAGGCCAATCAGGACTTGATGCATAAGATAGTAGGAAGAAGCTGACCCTGAAAATAAAATAAAAAAAATGTCTAAAAAACAAATTATTATTATATATAGTGTTCTGGATATCTTAGACATTAACGTAAATAATTTTTCAGGTGAAGCAATTTTTTTAATTCAAAATTCTGGATATAAAGACTCATGAAGATGCGATGGATCTAAATCATTCATGTACAATTATATTTTCAAAAATGTAGTCTATCATTTTCAGTACCCAGCAGTCTGAAAGACTTGCAGTTAGAAGATGACTAGAAGCCAATCAGGATTTGATGCATAAGATAGTAGGAAGAAGCTGGGCCTGAAAAGAAAATAAAAAAAATTGTCTAAAAAACAAATTATTATTATATATAGTGTTCTGGATATCTTAGACATTACCGTAAATAATTATTCAGGTGAAGCAATTTTTTTAATTCAAAATTCTGGATATAAAGACTCAAGAAGATGCGATGGATCTAAATCATTCATGTACAATTATATTTTCAAAAATGTAGTCTATCATTTTCAGTACCCAGCAGTCTGAAAGACTTGCAGTTAGAAGATGACTAGAAGCCAATCAGGATTTGATGCATAAGATAGTAGGAAGAAACTGGGCCTGAAAAGAAAATAAAAAAAATTGTCTAAAAAACAAATTATTATTATATATAGTGTTCTGGATATCTTAGACATTACCGTAAATAATTATTCAGGTGAAGCAATTTTTTTTTATTCAAAATTCTGGATATAAAGACTCAAGAAGATGCGATGGATCTAAATCATTCATGTACAATTATAATTTTAAAAATGTAGTCTATCATTTTAAGTACCCAGCAGTCTGAAAGACTTGCAGTTAGAAGATGACTAGAAGCCAACCAGGACTTGATGCATAAGATAGTACGAAGAAGCTGGCCCTGAAAAGAAAGTAAAAAAAAAATGTCTAAAAAGCAAATTATTATTATATATAGTGTTCTGGATATCTTAGACATTAACGTAAATAATTATTCAGGCGAAGCAATTTTTTTTAATTCAAAATTCTGGATATAAAGACTCAAGAAGATGCGATGGATCTAAATCATTCATGTACAATTATATTTTCAAAATTGTAGTCTATCATTTTCAATACCCAGCAGTCTGAAAGACTTGCAGTTAGAAGATGACTAGAAGCCAATCAGGACTTGATGCATAAGATAGTAGGAAGAAGCTGCCCTGAAAATAAAATAAAAAAATTGTCTAAAAAACAAATTATTATTATATATAGTGTTCTGGATATCTTAGACATTAACGTAAATAATTATTCAGGTGAAGCAATTTTTTTAATTCAAAATCCTGTATATAAAGACTCAAGAAGATGCGATGGATCTAAATCATTCATGTACAATTATATTTTTAAAAATGTAGTCTATCATTTTCAGTACCCAGCAGTCTGAAAGACTTGCAGTTAGAAGATGACTAGAAGCCAATCAGGACTTGATGCATAAGATAGTAGGAAGAAGCTGGCCCTGAAAATAAAATAAAAAAATTGTCTAAAAAACAAATTATTATTATAGTGTTCTGGATATCTTAGACATTAACGTAAATAATTATTCAGGTGAAGCAATTTTTTTAAATTCAAAATTCTGGATATAAAGACTCAAGAAGATGCGATGGATCTAAATCATTCATGTACAATTATATTTTCAAAAATGTAGTCTATCATTTTCAGTACCCAGCAGTCTGAAAGACTTGCAGTTAGAAGATGACTAGAAGCCAATCAGGACTTGATGCATAAGATAGTAGGAAGAAGCTGGCCCTGAAAAGAAAATAAAAAATATTGTCTAAAAATCAAATTATTATTATATGTGGTGTTCTGGATATCTTAGACATTAACGTAAATAATTATTCAGGTGAAGCATTTTTTTTAATTCAAAATTCTGGATATAAAGACTCAAGAAGATGCGATGGATCTAAATCATTCATGTACAATTATATTTTCAAAAATGTAGTCTATCATTTTCAGTACCCAGCAGTCTGAAAGACTTGCAGTTAGAAGATGACTAGAAGCCAATCAGGACATGATGCATAAGATAGTAGGAAGAAGCTGGCCCTGAAAATAAAATAAAAATTTTTTCTAAAAATCAAATTATTATTATATATGGTGTTCTGGCTTATCTTAGACATTAACGTAAATAATTATTCAGGTGAAGCAATTTTTTTTAATTCAAAATTCTTGACATAAAGACTCAAGAAGATGCGATGGATCTAAATCATTCACGTACAATTATATTTTCAAAATGCAGTCTATCATTTTCAGTACCCAGCAGTCTGAAAGACTTGCAGTTAGAATATCACTAGAAGCCAATCAGGACTTGATGCATAAGATAGTAGGAAGAAGCTGGCCCTGAAAATAAAATAAAAAAAATTGTCTAAAAAACAAATTATTATTATATATAGTGTTCTGGATATCTTAGACATTAACGTAAATAATTATTCAGGTGAAGCAATTTTTTTAAATTCAAAATTCTGGATATCTTAGACATTAACGTAAATAATTATTCAGGTGAAGCAATTTTTTTAAATTCAAAATTCTGGATATCTTAGACATTAACGTAAATAATTATTCAGGTGAAGCAATTTTTTTAAATTCAGAATTCTGGATATAAAGACTCAAGAAGATGCGATGGATCTAAATCATTCATGTACAATTATATTTTCAAAAATGTAGCCTATCATTTTCAGTACCCAGCAGTCTGAAAGACTTACAGTTAGAAGATGACTAGAGGCCAATCAGGACTTGATGCATAAGATAGTAGGAAGAAGCTGACCCTGAAAATAAAATAAAAAAAATGTCTAAAAAACAAATTATTATTATATATAGTGTTCTGGATATCTTAGACATTAACGTAAATAATTTTTCAGGTGAAGCAATTTTTTTAATTCAAAATTCTGGATATAAAGACTCATGAAGATGCGATGGATCTAAATCATTCATGTACAATTATATTTTCAAAAATGTAGTCTATCATTTTCAGTACCCAGCAGTCTGAAAGACTTGCAGTTAGAAGATGACTAGAAGCCAATCAGGATTTGATGCATAAGATAGTAGGAAGAAGCTGGGCCTGAAAAGAAAATAAAAAAAATTGTCTAAAAAACAAATTATTATTATATATAGTGTTCTGGATATCTTAGACATTACCGTAAATAATTATTCAGGTGAAGCAATTTTTTTTTATTCAAAATTCTGGATATAAAGACTCAAGAAGATGCGATGGATCTAAATCATTCATGTACAATTATACTTTTAAAAATGTAGTCTATCATTTTAAGTACCCAGCAGTGTGAAAGACTTGCAGTTAGAAGATGACTAGAAGCCAACCAGGACTTGATGCATAAGATAGTACGAAGAAGCTGGCCCTGAAAAGAAAGTAAAAAAAAATGTCTAAAAATCAAATTATTATTATATATAGTGTTCTGGATATCTTAGACATTAACGTAAATAATTATTCAGGTGAAGCAATTTTTTTAATTCAAAATTCTGGATATAAAGACTCAAGAAGATGCGATGGATCTAAATTATTCATGTACAATTATACTTTTAAAAATGTAGTCTATCATTTTCAGTACCCAGCAGTTTGAAAGACTTGCAGTTAGAAGATCCCTAAAAGCCAATCAGGACTTGATGCATAAGATAGTATGAAGAAGCTGGACCTGAAAAGAAAATAAAAAAAATTGTCTAAAAATCAAATTATTATTATATATGGTGTTCTGGATATCTTAGACATTAACGTAAATAATTATTCAGGTGAAGCAATTTTTTTAATTCAGAATTCTGGATATAAAGACTCAAGAAGATGCGATTTATCTAAATCATTCATGTACAATTATATTTTCAAAAATGTAGTCTATAATTTTCAGTACCCAGCAGTCTGAAAGACTTGCAGTTAGAAGATGACTAGAAGCCAATCAGGACTTGATGCATAAGATAGTAGGAAGAAGCTGGCCCTGAAAATAAAATAAAAAATAAATGTAAGTAACCAGTGATTTGCCACGCTAATGCCTAGAAATGCACCGAATACAATGTTGCCGTAAGGCTACTTTTTTTAAATTCAGATTTCTTGATTGGCACCACTTTTTTGAAATGGTAAAATGCGCTTTATTTAATGACATATTAATTAAGGCGAAGACAAGGGAAATTTTACCATTTCAAAAAAGTGGTGTCAGTTCAGAAATCTGAACTTTAAAAAGGTAGCCCACTGGCAACACTGACCGAATACTCAGTATTTCACAGTATACTACAATATTCGGCAGTACTATCGAATGTTTGATGAGGCTGAATACACTTAAAAAATCCTTATAAAAATATTTCCAGCATTACATCTATTTTTAACTGTCAATAAATAAAGATATTAAAAATTATTAAATAGAATAATTTATACTAATAAAAAGTAAAGACGTCTGTTTGCCTCTCTCTCTGTGTTATGTACTGAAGGGACCGCTGCACGCAGATTTACAAGATTTGTCAGATAGGCAGCGATATGTCTGAAGTTCTGCACCTCGAAGCCTATTTTTACGTGCGTTCGTAATTATATAAATACGTAGCACCTATAGTCGTCGTTCAGTCCGTCTGTCTGTCTGTCCGCATATAACAGACCAAAAACTACCAAACCGAATGGTTTGAAATTTTAAATATATAATTGTTGTAAAATTTTGTCGAGTCATTTCAAATTTTATGAAAATCGGCTGCATAGTTTAATTACAGGGACAGTCAAAAGTTTTTCATTACATTACGGCCAATGGGAAAAAAATATTGAAAGTGCATTTTAATGATGTTACAGCCTTTCGAAAAAATGAAATTGATATGCACTTATGAAGTGCACTAAAATATACATTCGGTACAATATGCGGTGCAAAAAATATTTATAAAACTAGTTATAGTACGAACGCACCTCATTTGCCACGTTTGGCGATCAATTTCCAACTTGTTGCATTTTGTTATAATTAGCTTAGATATTAATTAAAAACCATAATGAACATTGCAAAATGATGCGGTGCCGTAGTGTCTGTGTCAAAACGGCATTTCCATTACGGAATCTCAAACAGCGCGGAAAAAACGATCTGCATTTCCCGCATTTTGAAAGTGCCGCATCTGTTTTCCAAATCAGTATGCCAAAAAAACTAAAGAAAACATGTACGTACAGTCGTGGGAAAAAAAGTAAACACCCCTACTAACTCCCCAACAAATTATCGTAGAAGAAAGTTAATGGTACCGAACGATTGGAAAAAAAAGTCTACTTTTAGATGATGTATATAAAATTTGCTTAGGGGTCATCTACATAACTTAAATTTTTTTCAATGGCAATACCCAATTTTAACAAGCTATTTCAAATCTTCGGTTCAAACTACGCCTAGACACCAAATTTCAAGTCATTTGAATGATAGGTTTTTGAATTATAAGCATTCAAAATCGAGTGCTTCTAATGTTAAATTCCATTTTCATGTTTTTATTAATATCGCCTGAAATTATACTCCTAATGTGCTAATTTTTTGTGTAGCAATAATACTATAATACCCAAACATAAACACGTTGAATTTGCAATTTTTATAATTTTATAATATGAATTATGAATTATGAAATTAATATTCGAAAAAAATATGAATTCCAACTTACAATTTTTTTGATGAATTTTGATTCACTAAGTCCTGCTTTATGGAAATCCAAAATTTCACATTTGTCTTCCAAGTAGTTTTCAAATTATACTTAAAAAACGGCAAAATGATGGTTTAAGGAGCCGTTTATGCGAGAAGTGACTAGATATTTTGAAATTTCTTATGATACTGTAAGTTAGCAGTCTTCAATGACCGCTTGAGTGGTGTTTAAGATACCTTGATCAAGAATGGGGCTCTCTCGGTCAACAATCGAGTACCGAACTTCAATTTGGATACAGCCCCTAAAATACGCTCGGTTTAAAATAATTAATTTCTTGGAAACTTGCCGTACGAATTGCATAAAAATTTGTTTTTAGGCTAATTGAAGGGTGTAGAGTTCATTTATGCTGTCCGAATTATGTACTGCTATTGAAAAAAAAACAAAGTTATCGTTCGTTTTAATACGTAGATGGCCCCCTAAGCAAATTTTATAAACATCATTTAAAAGAAGACTTTATTACCAATCGTGTGGTACCAGTAACTTTCTTCTACGTAATTTTTTGCAGAGTTAGTAGGGGTGTTTACTTTTTTTTTCTACGACTGTACTTTCTCCTAGTACCTTTACGATTTTAACGATGTCTTTGTTTAAAAAAAGTATTAGTACTTACCGTTCACACTATACAGTGGTGGCCAAAATTGTGGACATTTTTTTAAACTTTCACTTTTTATAACTTTGTTTACTTATATAATATATTAATTTTCGCTTAAATACGAATGTTTATATATCAAATTCAAGGAAATTTAATGTAGAATTTAATAAAAAAATTAAAATATCTGCATTACAAAAGAAGTTACACTTATTTTAGTCTGAAATACAAACACAACTAGTCAGGAATGCTGAAGTGTATTGCTATAAAAGCTTCCTAGCCAATCACAATGACTGTTCTGAGAAGCAATCAAATGTCAGTAACTAAACTGTAGTATGTTTTGATTTGTTAAAGCGGTATTTTGCTGGAATGAATTTTGCAGAAGGGTAAATACTAGTGTAACTAAATAGAATAGTATCTTTTCTTTAAAATATTTCTATTTTTTTCTTAATGCAAATAATTTAAAACAATGTCATCAACAGCAAAAACTGATTGGACACCTACAAAAAGAAGCAGGATTGTCATATTGAGAGAAAATGGTCTCTCTTATGCTGAAATTTCATGACAGGTTGATGAATCAGTCATTTTATCTGGCGTAAGAAAGTTGTGCTTACGTATGAAGAAACTAAATCAGTGATAAATAAGGCAAGATCAGGCCGAAAAAATACACAAGTGCTTCTGACGATAGAAAAATAAAAAGGATATGCCTCAAAGATAGAAGAATTTCTTCAGATGCTGTTAGATGTAAAATGAATGCAATGGGTATTTCAGTTAGTTCAAGAACAACAAGAAGAAGATTAGTAGGTTTTGAACTGAAAGGCAGAATTCCGAGGAAAAAAACCATTTTTAAATCTTCAGCAATGCAAGAAATGAGTTCAGTGGGCAAAAGAATGCATCAATTGGTCAGAAAATCAGTGGAAGTAAAGAATCTGGAGCGATGAGAGTAAAATATCGCTCTTTGGGCAAAAATAAGTGAGACGTAGAATCAGGGCCGCCATTTCAGAACTTTCTTGGGTGGGGGTGGGGGCAAAGATATTTGAGGGAAGTTATATAGCTAAGGGTAGGATCCGGCTGTCTACCCCCCCCACCCCCTCGAACGAGAAACGTAAACTGAATCATGCTTACAAAAATAGTAAAAACTCTGAATACGGAAACTCAAGAACCAATGAATTCGTTTTAAACAGGTTTACGTCGTAGCATGTAAAATTTGATATATTGAATATGAAGTATTTTCTTTTTAGGCAGTAGGTTCCATTTTATAAGTATCCTCAAAGACTATTAAACCATACACTCTATAATATAGCTCTGAAAAGATATGTATTACAGTAAAACTTGTGAAAACGAAGCCTGTCTATAACAGAATTCTTTCTCAAAAGGGGAAAAAGTCAAATTTCGATGTAAAAACATCATACAATTATACTTGCTAAGACAGAGACCTTTCTAAAATGGAACTTTTTTCTAGTCCCTTTTGACTTCTTTTCTTCAGGTTTTACTACAGGGGCGCCATTTCAAGAGTTTCTTGGCGAAGGACAAGGAAAAATTTTCTTTGAGGAACAGGGAACGTGCAGAATTTCATAACGTGCAAAACTGTACAAATTTCACAGAAAATGGGAAAATCCCGCACAATAAAAAAAGCTCTGCGGGATTTTTTCCTTAACTTTTTTCACGAACATGTGATTATTGCGATTTTTTTTTAATTTTCGTGAAAATCCACGATTTTTTTTTTTCGAACTCCGCAAAAGCAATTCGTCAATGGGTCACAGAAAAAATCGTGAATTTTGCAAATTTCGAAAAAATATCCCCAAATTGTATCGGAAAAAAGACGTAATTTTTCTAAACGACCGCGGAAAATATTGCTAATTTCATCAGAGATCGCGAAAAGAAATGTAGATTTTGTCAAATGATGGAACAAACTAAAATCTTGAATTTTGTAAAAGGATTGCGAAAAAAATCGCGAAAATTTAGTCGAACAATCGGGGAGAATTTCGTCAAACAATCGAGGGGAATTGCACCAAACGATCGTGAAAAAGATATAAAATTTCATGTAACTATCGCGCAAAAAAAATACAAATTCTTAGTTGGTGGCTGAAAAAATAATCACGAATTTCAACAAATGATCGTGAAAAAGAATCGCGAATTTTGTCCTGATACCTTCCATCAGGGATCTCTTTCCCATTAAAGCACAATTTATCTTTCACACAGGATTCAGCTCCAATAATATCCAATAATATCCAAGCTCCAAAAATATGCAAAGAATGGTTTAAAAATAAAAGCATACAATTATTACTTTGGCCAGAAAACAACCCTGATCTGAATCCTATAGAAAATTTGTGGCGACGTTTGAAAATCCTTGTACAAAAAAAGTGCCTATCTAATATAACGCAACTTATTGAAACTATAATTGATTCTTGGCATGTGATTAAAAAGGATGATCTCCAAACACTAGTTCTCTCAATGAAAAGACGCTGTGAAGCTATAATAAAAAACGAGGGTCATCTTACTAAATAGTGAATATGTAAGTGTAACTTTAAAATACAATGAAATCTAAGATAGATCTTATTTTTTGTAAACGTAACTTTTTTTTTGTAATTCAGATATTTTAATTATGCTTTTTTTTTATTAAATTCTACATTAAATTTCCTTCAATTTGATATATAAACATTTGTATTTAAGTGAAATTTATTATATTCTTCAAGCACACAAGTTTATGAAACATGAAAATTTCAAAAAATGTCCACAATTTTGGCCACCACTGTGGCATTCTCACAATTTTTTTACTTTCGGGAATAAAAATCTGGTGAAATTAAACTTAATAAAATAACATTATAAACTGATAGACGATTAATGATTCAAAATAAAGAAAAAATGGTCAGTAGCGAAAATTTTTTTATTTAACTGAGGTTTAAGTTAAACTTGCGAGTTTAATTTTACTTACCATTTTACCACTATAACTTTTTATTTTCTTCTAAATTTTGACTTATAATGAATTTGCATAGTACCCACAGGACATTCACATAAGAAATAATAACAATTTAGTATTTTCAGTACAAAATTTTGGTATAATATTGTCTTAAAGGAGTATTAAAGAAGGGACGGTAAGGTAAAAAAAGGGGGGGACGGTATAGGAAAAAATTGACGAAATGGGAAAAAAAGGGACGGTAAGGATGGAACGGTAAGGAAAATTACCACCTATTTTAGGCAAATAATGTTAAGACTAAGTGATAGCCACAATGTTCATTGATTTTTAGAAACAGTTGTTAACATTGGATTAAATTATTATTTTTTTTTATTTACCTCGAAAAGTGCAGGAATAAACCTTGGGGACGGTAAGACTACCCATAAAGCCACGATGCTTGAAATTGACATTTACATGCTGCTTTAAATTCTACAGTAAATTTCCTGTCAAAGAATTTTAGCCATTCTTTCTCTAGCATACTTCTGCATGAGAAAAAAAGTAAAAAAAATTCTGTGGCTGCATCTGAAGTGATTTTCTGTATAATTTTAGCAAGAGGGACGGTAAGGAATCTAAAACCCAGGGACAGAGTTAAAAAAATAACAACAACCGTAAAAATGTGCGCAGGTTAATTTTTTGCTACATAAAACAATAGTCCCGATTTCGGAAAAAAAAAATTACATCGAATTACTTTATATTGAAACAATTTTAGCTCCAAACTTAAAATATCAGCATCAGGGACACGGCACGGTATAGGAATTTCGTGGCATATTTGGACCCCCAACATCGTTCAAAACTTATTTATTTCGTTAATATTGTTATGCAGTCATGCAATGGAATGTTTTCCAATTAAAAAAAAAAAAAAAAAAAACAAGAATATGTACTAAAATAAAATTTATTATTCAGGGACTTAAAAGTGAAAAGATTGTGAGATTGCCTCATATATATATTCTTCTTTTTTCAGATATCTCAAATTCTGCCCCCATCCCCCTCTCCCTCCCGAAATAAAAAAGATAAAACTTATTTGTGTGGAATTCTTCCGGTTCTAAGGATGACTTGGGTTTAAAAAATATATTAATATTTATACCGTAGCGAAAATATTATTTTCTGGAAGTAATTTTAATGAATTCAGCAGACTTTTTTTTCCCAGTCCCTTTCCAAATATCATTTCTAGTTTAAAGAGAGTTGTCTGTTGGAATTTTTCGTAGGCGCGTTTTAAAAGATGGATTTGGGGGAGGGGGGTTATTATTTAGGTTTTCTCAAGAACTATTGGTCGGAATTGAAACTTTAATGTATCTAAATGTCAGAAATTAAATTGGCAATCACTATACTGAGGGCCCCTTACTTTTCAAAGGGGAATATATGAAAAAATACCCTACAAATTCGAAGTTCGTTTACAAAAATAAATCAGAGCGTGCCTAGTGCGCTCCATGTACGCTAGGGTCCCCTTCAGTGGGAGTGCACTCAGTGCGTCATCCTTATCTTTAAGGGGGTCGGGGGCTCAAAATTTTATTTTTTTTATTTATGCAGATTTTGTTATGAAATTGTTTTCTGAAATATATTTTAATATAATAAGAATATTGTATGTAAAAGAAAATCTGAAAAAATTTAAATATTAATTTTTTTAACTTAAAACTTTAAACATATTTAATTTTTGATATAACTCTGGAAGTAGTTACTCGATTTACAAAATGTTTACACTTTTGTGTAAACATGTCATTTTAATTTGTCCTCGGGATTTATTAAAATATTTATTATAAATTTTCAAAAAAAAAAAAAAGTAAAAAAGGAAGTTTTTTTATGAGTGAGTTTTGCATTCATTAGCCTATTTTTACAATTATCATTCAAAATTAAAAATTCTGAAGACAGTTTGTTGGAAATAGAGCATAAAATCTCTGTTGAAAATTTCATACCTATATCTTGCAAGGAACTTTAGATAAATTCTTTTAATGTTCACAAATCGTGAAAAAATTCATTCTGAGATAAATGAAGTTAAAGGGCAGCCTGGTCAGAGGGCAGCTGATGCATCGCTTCTCAAGGCAAAAGGTGTTATAGCTCTGGATCTAATGAAGATAAAAGCATGCGGTTTGCGGTATTTAACGCTAAAAACTCAGTATATTTTTTAAGCCAATGAAAAAAAAAAATTGCATTTTTTTTGTTGAGAATTTTTAGCCCCGGACTCCCTTAATGGTTAAGAAAATGTGTGGAATATTACATGCATATTTAAATACCCAAGAAAACAAGAGAAATGTTTGACCGCAAGGGAGAAAAGGAGGCACTATCAAAACAAGGCAGTTTCCCTTACAAAACAGAAGACTCGATAAGTATGCTAATAACATAATTTTATCTGCAGGTACATAAACTTCATATACATCTAGCTAGAGCAGGAACTCTTTATTACCAATGTTAAGTGTACTTTTTAAATCTATTATTTTTTATTTTAGTAATCTTATTTCAAAAGTTCTTGTTTCAAAAGAAGAATTCGTATTTTAAGCATATCAAATTGATTTTCTGTAAGGCAGGATTATATTTCCATTAAACTAGTGTATAACCGCGTCAAAAATGACGGAATGTTGATCTGCGTTGACAATTAGACAAAACAAACAGCAGTATTTATTGAAACAACAATAATAATTAGCAAAATGAAATAGAATTTTTGAACCTTTGACAAAACATTAAAATTAAGTATTCAATACGCACTGTAAAAAAAAACATTTTTACAGTACAAAGTACTGTTCATCTCGCGCACAAACTCGATCACAGTGAATGTGCTGTATCTTTCTTTGGTTTCCTGACTATATTAACATGGAAAATACAGTAGTTGCGTAAAATTAACAGCACAACGTGCTGGCAATTTGGACGCCAGTAGTTTGTGCTGTCCTGTTTTTGCGTCCAAATTGCCAGCACATTGTGCTGTTAATTTTACGCAACTACTATATTTTCCATGTTAATAGAGTCAGGAAACCAAAGAAAGATACAGCACATTCACTGTGATCGAGTTTGTTCTGGCAAATCTACAGTGATTTTTTCACCGCTTTTCTTTAGGGATGGATCAAGGCACGGAGTTAAGATATTGTATTAGAACTCTGTGGGATCAAGTCAGCTGGTTTTACTCATCTATGGAGCTTTACGTTTCATTTCTAAGTCTGGACTTGGCGTCATTTATCATCAATTAATATAAAATAAACAAAGGAACTTTTTGATAAAATTTGTAGTTTTTTTTTAATTGAAAATATGCAGGACGCATTGATTTAATTAAAGATAAATTTCAGCTATAGTTTATACAAAAGTTTCAGCTGTATAACTTTAAAATTTCATTTGGTATAAATAAAATCAAAAGTTATTATTATTATTATTTCTTTCGTAAAATTTTAATTTAATTTTATCAATTTTTAAGAACTTAGCTTATATCCGCTTGACTTGCATTGTAAGTAAAATTTATATTTCATATCAAATGTAATTAAAATGTAAGGAATACAAAATATCATATTATGTACTACATATATTAATTATATTAATGCAAATAAAATTTCGATTTTTAACATAATAACATTTCAACAGACAAAATTATAATTTAATAAGTTAAAAGATAATTTTCAGCCATACTAATGCAATCATTATAACATTTTACATTTCAGATACATCTGGGGGGGAAACATTTATAATGCAAACAAAATAAAAAAAAAATTAAGCAGATCAATGTTAAGCTAAACATAACTAAATTAAAGTTATATCAAAGTCATCATCATAATAATGCTATTCATTTTATTTATATTGGATGAAATGTTAAAATTACATAAATGAAGTTTTTAAAAATTGATATCGAATTACATCATTAAGTCTGCATTTTTTTCTAATAAGAAATTCTAATTTCAATCGAAAGTTCTTTCATTTATATTGATTGCCGAAAGATGGCGCCAAAGCAAAGTTTAAAAATAGACTGGATTTTCTGTAACGTTCAGGCCGATGGCGCTAGTGTACCGAAACCTCCGGTTAAATAACTCCATTTTTTACAAAATCGTGAATTGATTTGAAGAAGTGAAAACTGCATTTCAAATTATTTAAAGGCTTTAATATGCTTTTGCAAATATTTTAATAACAGAATCAGATGTTTTTTTTTATGAAACACTGTAAGAGTCGTTCATTTGTTTCTAGATTTCGAATTTGTCGTTCTAAATGGCAACAGTCTTCGTTTGTTTATATCTTGCACTCCTGTTATCCGTTGTTTATAACAGCTAGTTATCCGTTATTTTCATTTTAGAATTTAAAGCATTATAATTTGATAGTTTTTGAATGTTTTAGAGAAAATAACGAAGAATAGATATGATACAAAGCAGATTACGTGTATATTTCTATACGTTGAACAATCGGCAAACTTACGGTCTCTTGAATATTTATGCCTAACATGGCCGCGATAATTGCTTTTTTCGAGGATGGATCGCCCCGGATTCGTTACACTCTGTTTTATTATATAGAGATTATGAAGAATATTTTTCCTTTCTACTATCCAGCCATACTTTTATCCGTTTTAACATTCAAAATGAATGAACCCCTCATAATCCATACTCTTTCACCTAATCAATGGGACAACTCTTAAAATAGCCGTTGTTCAAGTAAACTCTATTGTGAGGAGTTTTGTGTTAAAATTATCTGGTGAAATAAATAACATATCCGCAGCGAAAACTGGCGTAGCCTTAACCTCTTCGCTGAATATTAAAGTAATAATATTGATTATTACTGAAATATTTATTAAGCATCGAAGCATACAATTCTGAGATCGAAATTGAAATTATATTCGAGTATCATTAACCAGAACGAAAAATCATGCGTGCAGCATAGATTATGTAACAATTTCCAACACATTCAGAATATTGTAACAAAACATCACAGATTATTAAGGGGCATTTCCATGAGCACTTGTCGTGTAAGTCACATACTATGCTTGTTGGCCACCGCTATTTTATAAAAGTTTGCTTCGTCTTTTTCAATAAATGAGATATATCCCATAAAATAAGTCACATTTTCTCCGTACTAAAATACTGTAGTCAAAAATTATAGTATGTGACTTAAACGACAAGTGCTAGTGGAAATGCCCTAAAGTGAAAAGTTCTGTTTAAATGGGACAATATCACAAAATACGAAAATTGCAGTCCACACAATAAAATTTCTATTAAATGTTATATAATGCAATTTCCTTTTTTACACTCTGATAAAAAACATTCTTAGAAGTATTTTCAAGAGATATTATATTCATAATAACACAAAAATAAAGCAATTAACAGACTTAAAATTTCAGATTGTCATTTTCCTGGCATGCCACAGTGTGTGATGTGTACAAAGTAAAAGGCTTTCTGCTATGCTGTACAAATATCCTTTTCTAGTTTTTTTTTAATTTCTAATTATTAATTATACCTTATATAACACACTAGCAAACCCCGCGGCTTTGCTCGCGTAGTAGTTGAAATATGGTAAGTGATATTTGTATGACTATTTTTTTATTAGAAGAAAACTTTTTGGAATAATTCAAAAATTACAAATTACGCCACAGTTTGACAAACTTCATTATAAAAGTGCAATAGACAGAAATGAGATTTTAATTAATAAGAAGAACTAAAACTAATTCCAAATAAATGATAACTCAGAAAGTATTTTATGCTCATTCCATACGCTCATTTCAGTATTAATTTCAAGTTTTGGAATTTTTTAGAAACCATCTTAAGAGTCATTCCATATAAGAATCAACCAGAATCGGGGGTCTGTGGTTAAATGGTAAACCGATTCATGTGATTCTTTTTTTCTCAGAGAGATGACCATTAGAAAGAAATAAATCCAGAATATTAATGCCGTGGGACCATTGGTTTTCATTTGGTGGGGGGTCAAAGGTCAGAGCGCCGCTTGAAAAATTGAATTTTTATGTTTCGTATTGTACTTCTCATAATATGCATTGAAGTTATCATACAAAACAAATTGCATGGTTGTATTATGTAAGGTTGGCCCTTTGCTATTCAAGAATAAAAATTATGGGATATGTGTAATGTGGTGAGCTAGGAGGCTTCAAAAATTGAATTTTTTTCGAAATTTCACTGTAGTTTTGACACATGTAGCTCTTTGCATTGAAGTCATCCCACCATTTTTAACTGCTGAATGCTTCTCTATGATGAAATGAGACACAGAAAAGAAGGCCCCACCATGGCCAGACATTAATGCATTCCTAAATTTTATGCCAAATTTCCAAAAAAAAACATATTTTTGCCTATTTTAAGTGAGATATATTAGACATGCATTAGAGTCAGAAGCTTCTACAATAATAATAGAAATGTAGAATAAATATTCAGCCTTCAAAATCACCAAACAGAATCATGGGCACTAAAGCAGTTTTCATTGGGTAATGGAAATTGCATTGTAATATAATTAGGAAATACGCTACCACGATCATAGCCTTCAATAATTGCCAAGAATAAAAACGCTTACAATTATTTCTAAAATGCATATATTTTTTATTCTAACATGAATTTCGACATGTATAACAATAAATATTTTTAATATGTTTTTGTTATAGGCAGTGAAGATGCTTTAATGAAGTGAAAAGAAGCATGTAAACTAGATGATGATATAAGCATAAATCAAACACTTTGTGCGAATTTTAATACAAAAGTTAAAATCTTTAACAACGATTTAACGCATAAATACGTACAAACACGACACATAAAATCCCATACCATAATTTCGAGGATTCCCGGATCCCCGTATGGAGGGATCCTGCGCAGTGACTCCTTTTTTACAGTTAGTTCTGGTTCATTATGTCATTTCTTTAGGATATATAAACTCTTGTTTTCACCTTTTCAATCATTCCATAAGCCATTAATCGGGGCTATAACCTAGGGTTTCTTCGAACCCATTTTAATTCTCGTTTTTTTTTTTTTGTTTGTTTTTTTTCCCCTCTTACTGAGAATCCCGGAATTCTCGAAACGATCGTATGGGATTTTTTGTGTCGTGTTTGCACGTATTTGTGCGCTGTTACAAGATCAAGTGGATTATTTCCAGTTTCTGAATTTATTAGGCCAAACAATTTGGCATGGTACTGGAAAAAAATAAAAACAAATGTACCTCCAGAAAATATTTCTGAAAAAGATCTCATAGAAAATCGAAGTGGAACTACCCTAGAACTTGAAGATATGATTTGTGCAAAGCACAGATACGAATTTGGAACATTTTGGGCACCACTTCGCTATTGCCAACATCCTGCATAATACTCCTCTAATTGCGAACGAACCAAATTCTGAGCACAGTGCTTCATATTTCAAAAATGTATAAGGTCTCAAATACATGCCCTTTCTTACCCTTGATTTTATGATTAGGATGTTCGCAATAGCGAGGTGGTGTCCAAAATGTTCCAAATTTGTATCTGTGATTTGCACAAATCATATCCTCAAGCTCTAGGGTAGTTCTACTTCGATTTTCTATGAGATTTTTTCAGAAATAGTTTCTGGAGGTACATTTTTTTTTTCATTACCGTGTCAAATCGTTAAGCCTGGTGAGTTCAGAAACTGGAAATAATCTACTTGATTTTGTAGCAGCATATGGCCCTAAAGCACATTTGTTTGATAACTTGCATAAGGAATATTCATCCATGTTTAAAATAGCTTTTAAAAACAGTCTTACTTTCAAACAGACAGTATGCAGCAAGACTGAAGTAGCTTATAATCATTTGGTTTACATGCTTCTTTTCACTTCATTAAAACATCTTCACTGCCTGTAGCAAAAACATATTAAAAATATTTATTGTTATACATGTGGAAATTTCTGTTAGAATAAAAAATATATGCATTTCAGAAATAATTGTAAGTATTTTTAATCTTGGCAGTGATTGAAGGCTATGATCGTGGAAACGTAATTTCCAATTATATTACAATACTATTTCCATTACCCCATGAAAACTGCTTTAGTGCCCATGATTCTGTTTGGTGATTTTGAAAGGTGAATAGTTATTCTACATTTCTAGTATTATTATAGAGGCTTCTGACTTTAATGCATGTCTAGTATACCTCACTTAAAATAGACAAAAATATGTTTTTTTGGAAATTTGGCATAAAATTTAGGAATGCATTAAAGCCTGCCCATGGTGGGGCCTACTTTTCTGTGTTTCATTTCACCATAGGGAAGCATACAGCAGTTAAAAATGATGGGATGATTTCAATGCAAAGAGTTGTATGTGTCAAAACTATAGTGAAATTTCGGAAAAAATCACTTTTTGCAGCCATCTAGCTCACTACTTTACACATATCCCATAATTTTTATTCTTGAATAGCAAAGGGCCAACCTTGCATAATACAACCATGTAATTTGTTTTGTGAGATAACTTCAATGCATACTATGAAAAATACCATGCAAAACATAAAATTTGAATTTTTCAAGCGGCGCTTTGACCTTTGACCCCCCACCAAATGAAAACTAATGGTCCCATGGCATTAATATTCTGGATTTATTTCTTTCTAATGGTCATCTCACTGAGAAAAAAAAAATCACATGAATCTGTTTACCATTTAATCACAGCCTGGGTGATTCTTATATGGAATGACTCTTAACACATTTACATCACAAAATTAACCATCATGTCAAATTCCAAGATTCTTGTCTAACAGTTTACCACCTCTCTGGCTTTAGTGGCACCAACATAAAAGGCCGAAACAGGGTTGAAATAGAACGTCACGAAAAATGTTGAAACAGAGACTGTCACCATTAATTTGCCAACAATATTAACCTTGAAATCGGGTAGTATTTCCTAATATTCTATAGAAAACGGAATTTAGATGATTTTAAAGGCTTTTTTGTTGTTCCTGCTAACCAGGTGGTAGTGACACCGGCATAAAATATAGCCCGTATAGGATCAGGGACTATCACTCTTGATTCGCAACCAATAACTTCTCTAATAGGTTTATTATTTCCTGAGATTCCATAGAAATCGTAATTTAGAACTCTTTTAGATTGCCTTTCGCTCCTCCCCTTCGCTTCACCCCTTTTTAATTTCGAATTTATTTTCGACTAATCTTAGAGGACATTTATATTTTATAAGTAACTACCGTGCTATATTTACAGTTTCTAGCCTCTTCAGTACCGCAGAAATCGCAATTTAGAAAGTTTTTAGCTCCTGCAACTCTCTATGTCGGTTGTGGCACCGACATAAAATATAGATTTTGTTTGGGAAGGTTCTATCACCATCAATTTGCAACCATTATGTTTGAAATTGGTTTCGTATTTGATACGATTGCATAAAAATCATAATTTAGAACGCTTATAGAACGCTTTTCGCTCACTTCATCCTTTTAAATTTGGAATTTTCTTTCGACAATTCTTAAAAAACATTTGCATCTTTGAAGTAATTACCATTTCAAATTTAAAATATTAGACACCCCTCTTTAACACAAACAACGCAATTTAGAACATTTTTTGCTCCTGTAACCCCCGGGTGGTAGTGAAAACAACGTAAAATATAGGCTACGTTGGAGCGGGGACCTGTCACCATCAGTTTGAAAACATTACTTCTGAAATCGGTTTATATTTCTTGAGATTGCGTAGAAATCGCTATTTCGAACGTTTTTAGAACGATTTTCGTTTATTTTCACCCCATTTAAATTTCAAATTTTTAAGGAACTCTTCTCAGACAGCAATTACATCTCATAAGTAATTACCATGCCAAATTTCAAGTTGCTAGCCCCTTCAGTATTACCAAAATCACAATTTAGAACGTTTTTTAAAATGCAATCGCAAGGTGGTGACGCCATGAAGTAGATCCTATATTGAAGCAAGGGCTGTCATCATCAATTTCCAACCATTACTTTTGAAATCGGTTGGGTACTTTCTAAGATATATGTAGGAATCGCCATTTAGAATGTTTTTTAGAGCTCTTTTCGCTCATTTTCACCACTTTTAAATTTCAATTTTTTTAAGAAATGTTCTTAGAGATCATTTATATCTTATAAGTAACTACCGTTCCAAATTTCATGTTTCTAGGCCCTCCAGTAACACAAAAATCACAATTTCGAATGTTTTGTTGCTCCTGCACTCCCTTTAGGGGTAGTTGCACCGATATAAAATGAAGCCTATGTTCGAGCAAGGGTTGTCACCATCATTTTGACACCATTATTTTTTTAAATCAGTTTGGTACTTCCTGAAATAGCGTAAAAATTACCATTTAGAACGCTTTTAGCGCATTTTCACTCCTTTTAAATTTCGGAATTTTTTAGAAATGTTCTTAGAGATCATTTATATCTAATAAGTAACTACCATGCCAAATTCCATGTTTCTAGGCCCTTCAGTAACACAAAAATCACAATTTCGAACGTTTTTTTTTTGCTCCTGCACCCTCTTTAGGAGTAGTGGCACCGACATAAAATGTAGCCTATGTTGGAGCAAGAGTTGTCACCATCATTTTGACACGATTATTTTTTAAATCAGTTTGGTACTTCCTGAAATTGCGTAAAAACCGCTATTTAGAACGTTTTTTAGAACGCTTTTAGCGCATTTTCACCCTTTTTTAATTTCGAAATTTTTTTTAGAAATGTCTGTAGAGATCATTAGTATCTTATAAGTAACTACCATTCCAAATTTCATGTTTCTAAGCCCTTCAGTAACATAGAAATTGAATTTTTAGAACTTTTTTTGCTCCTGCACCCCCTTTGGCCAGTGGCACGGACATAAGATATAACCTATGTTCTAAGTTGGATTAACACCATCATTTTGATGCAATTACTTTTGGAATCGGTTCGGTAGTTCCAGAGCTTACCTCCTACAAATAAACAATTTTTACCTCTATATAATATTAAGTATAGAAGTATAGATATACGAGGAACGTAACAAATTCTGTATTTTAGAAATAATTTTCCATAATTAAAATATATTTGTCTCTGAAAATGAATATCGTTGTCCTGGCCTGCTCATTTTAGTTCTTTATGAGGTACTAGCAAACCCCGCGGCTTTGCTCGCGTAATAGTTGAAATATGCCAAGTGATATTTGCATGACTATTTTTTATTAGAAGACAACTTTTTGGAATAATTCAAAAATTACAAATTAAGCCACAGTTTGACTAAACTTCCTTATAAAAGTGCAATAGACAGAAATGAGATTTTAATTAATAAGAAGAACTAAAACTAATTCCAAATAAATGATAATTTAGAAAGTATTTTGAGAGTTTTATGCTTATTTCAGTATTCATTTGAAATTTTGAATATTTTAGAAACCATCTTAACACATTTACATCTTAAAATTAACCATCATGTCAAATTCCAAGTTTCCTGTCTAACAGTCTACCACCTCTCTGGTATTAGTGAATTAGAATGTCTAGAAAAATGTTGAAACAGAGACTGTCACCATTAATTTGCCAACATTAACCTTAAAATCAGTTGGTATTTCCTAATATTCTATAGAAAATAAAATTTAGATGTTTTTAAAGACTTTCTTGTTGTTCCTGCCAACCAGGTGGTAGTGACACCGGCATAAAATATAGCCCGTATAGGATCAGGGACTATCACTCTTGATTCGCAACCAATAACTTCTGTAATCGGTTTATTATTTCCTGAGATTCCATAGAAAACGTAATTTAGGACTCTTTTAGAATGTTTTTCGCTCCTTCCTTTCGCTTCACCCCTTTTTAATTTCGAATTTATTTTCGACTGTTCTTAGAGAACATTTATATTTTATAAATAACTACCGTGCTATATTTAATGTTTCTAGCCTCTTCAGTACCGCAGAAATCGCAATTTAGAAAGTTTTTTACTCCTGCAATCCTCTAGGGTTTGTGAAACCGACATAAAACATAGCTTATGTTTGAGCAGGTTCTATCTTCATCAATTTGAAACCATTATGTTTGAAATCGGTTTCGTATTTTATATGATTACATAAAAATCGTAATTTAGAAAGCTTATAGAACGCTCACTTCATCCTTTTGAATTTGGAAGTTTCTTTCGACATTTCTTTGAAGTAATTACCATTCCAAATTTAAAATGTCAGACCCCCTCAGTAACACAAAAAAACGCAATTTAGAACTTTTTTGCTCCTGTTAGTGACAACAACGTAAAATTTAGGCTATGTTGGAGCGGGTACTGTCACCATCAATTTGAAAAAATTACTTCTGAAATCGGTTTATATGTCCTGAGATTACGTAGAAATCGCTATTTAGGATGTTTTTAGAACTCTTTTCGTTCATTTTCACCACTCTTAAATTTCAAATTTTTAAGGAACTCTTCTCAGAGAGCATTTACATCTCATAAGTAATAGCCATACAAAATTACAAGTTGCTGCCCCCTTCAGTATCACAAAAATCACAATTTAGAACGTTTTTTAAAATGCAACCGCCAGATGGTAGTGACGCCGACATGAAAAAGTCCTTCCGGCCAGTGCCGGGAGGAAGAGGTAGCTTTCATATTCCTTATTTTAAAAAAGCCAACTTATATTATTGAAACACACGAAGCTCAATTTAGTGGAAACCGAATTTAGGAGATTCAATACTAATTTTTATCAATACTAAATCATTATGAATGAGAATTTCGCGAAATTAGTCAGCTTTATCCAAGCTGCTTTTATTTAAAGTAACTTATATTTGGCTGCCAAATTCGGCGATTTCAAAGGGCATGCCATTTTAAGACAACATGGTGGATGAGGCTAACCAGTGAACTTGGTCGAGACCTTAGTAATTGCTGTGCACATGCTCACTCACATCGGAATCGGTTGATATATACGAGTGCTGTCGCAGGCAAAAAATCAGATTTTTCAAAATGTCACCCACATTAGAAATTGAAACTGCTATATCTGAGCCATTTTTTAAGATAAAGTCAAACAAAAAATGCTCCTGAATCCTTATATCAAGGTCAAATACTTAAGAAAGAAACCTTTTTCAATTTCTAATTTTTTTGCACCTCACTTTAAATATATATATATTTTTTTATTTAATGGCCACCATTTTGAAACAAGATGGCTGATGAAGCTGGCCAGTGAACTTGGTCGAGATATTGATGTATACTATCCACATGCCTGCTTCCATCGAAATAGGCGAATACGTGTGTTATCGCGTGACAAATACAAGATCGTTTCAAAAATGTTAGCCATGCTAGAAATTCAAAGTGCTATAATTCAACCATTTTTTAAGATATAAACAAAAGAACAAATTGTCACAAACAAAAACTGCTCCAGAATCTTTGTATCAAGGACAAACACACACAAAAAAAATCTTTTTCATTTTCCAATTTTTTAATACCACATTTTAAATTTTAAATTACATTTTTTTAAAATGGCAACCCTTTTGAAACAAGAGGGCGAATGAAGGTGGCCAACGAAGTCGGTCGAGACATTGGTATGTACTATGTACACACCAAGGTACATCCAAATCGGTTCATAAATATGTCTGTTATCACGTGACAAAAATCAGGTCGTTTTAAAATGTCAGCCACAATAGAAATTCAAAATGCTATAACTCAGCCATTTTTTTAGATATAGACGAAACAAAACCTGTTCCGGAATCTTTGTATTAAGGTCAAACATATAGAAAAAAAATCTTTTTCATTTTCCAATTTTTTGGTATCTCATTTTAAATTTTAAATTTTTAAATTTTTTTTAAATGGCCGCCATTTTGAAACAAGATGGCGGATGAAGCTGGCCAACGAACTCGGTCGAGATATTTGTATGTACTATGTACACACCAAGGTACATCCAAATCGGTTCATAAATATGTCTGTTATCACGTGACAAATATCAGGACGTTTCAAAATGTCAGCCATGCTAGAAATTAAAAATGCTATAACTCAGCCATTTTTTAAGATATAGACGAAACAAAAACTGCTCCCGGATCTTTTTATCAAGGTTAAAAACATAAGAAAAAAATATTTTTTCAACTTTCAATTTTTTGGTACCACATTTCAAATTTAAATTTTTCTTAAAAAATTAAATGGCCGCCATTTTTAAACAAGATATCGGATGAAGCTGGCCAACGAACTCGGTCGAGACATTGGTATGTACTATGTATAAACGAAGTTACATCCAAATCGGTTCACAAATACGCCTTTTATCGCATGACAAAATTCAGGACGTTTCAAAATGTCAGCCACGCTAGAAATTCAAAATGCTATAACTCAGCCATTTTTTAAGATATAGACGAAACAAAAACTGCTCCGGAGTCTTTGTATAAAGTTCAAATACATAAGAAAAAATATTTTTCCATTTTCAAATTTTTGGTACCACATTTCAAATTTTAAATTTTTTTAAAAATTTTAAATGGCCGCCATTTTGAAACAAAATGGCGGATGAAGCTGGCCAACGAACTCGGTCGAGACATTGGTATGTACTATGTACACACCGAATTACATCCAAATCGGCTCATAAATACGAGAGTTACAGTGTGACATAGGTCATATATATATATATATATATATATATATATATATGGATATATATATATATATATATATATATATATATATATATATATGTATCAATTTTGAACGGAGGGTGGTTTCGGGGTCTGGTGGTCATGATCGATGAAAATATACCAAAATTTTTTGAATTCGCTTTCCTCCGAACGGCTGCAATAGGTAGCTTTTTGTAATGAAAGCTACCTAAAAGATCCTACACTGGAGGCTGCCATGATGACTTCCATGGCTGTCATCATGAATGTCCAACCATTACTTTTGAAATCGGTTGGGTACTTTCAGAGATTGCGTAGAAATCGCAAATCAGAACGTTTTTCGTTCATTTTCACCCCTTTTAAATTTCGAATTATTTAGGAAATTTTCTTAGAGATCATTTATATCGTATAAGTAACTACCATGCCTAGTTTCAAGTTGCTAGCCCCTGCAGTATTACAAAAAACGCAATTTAGATCGTTTTTTGCTTCTTCACCCCCTTTGGGGTAGTGGCACCGACATGAAATACAGCCTATGTTGGAGCGAGGGCTGTCACCATCGTTTTCACACCATTATTTTTTAAATTGGTTCGCTACTTCCTGAGATTGCATAGAGATCGCAGTTTAGAAAGTTTTTTCGCTCATTTCCACCCCTTTTAAATTTCGAGTTTTTAGGAAATGTTTCTCAAGGATCATTTGTATCTTATAAATAACTGTCCTGCCTAATTTCAGGATTCTAGGCCCTTCAGTAACACAAAAATCGCAATTTAGAAAGTTTTTTGCTTCTGCATCCCCTAGGTGGTAGTGACACCGAATGAAATAGAACCTATGTTGGAGCAAGGACTATCATCATCAATTTCCAACCATTACTTTTGAAATAGTTGGGTAATTTCTGAGACTGCGTAGGAATCGCCATTTAGAACGTTTTTTAAAACTGTTTTCGCACATTTTTACACCTTTTAAATTTCGAATTTTTTAAGAAATATTCTTAGAGATCATTTATTTCTAATAAGTAAACACTATGCCAAATTCTATGTATCTGGGCCCTTCAGTAACACAAAAATCGGAATTTCGAACGTTTCTTTGCTCCTGCACCCCCTTTAGAGGTAGTGGCACCGACATAAAATGTAGCCTATGTTGCAGCAAGGGTTATCACCATCATTTTGACACCATTATTTTGAAATCGGTTTGATACTTCCTGAGATTGCGTATAAATCGCCATTTAGGACGTTTTTTAGAACGCTTTTCCCGCATTTTCACCCCTTTTTAATTTCAATTTTTTAAAGAAATGTCCTTAGAGGTAATTAGTATCTTATAAAAAGCTACCATTCCAAATTTTATGTTTCTAGGCCATTCAGTAACACAAAAATCGCATTTTTAGAACGTTTTTTTGCTCCTGCACCCCCTTTTGGCCAGTGGCACGGACATAAGAAATAGCCTATGTTCTAATTTGGACTAACACCATCATTTTGATACTATTACTTTGGGAATCGGTTTGGTAGTTCCAGAGCTTATCAACTACAAATAAACAATTTTTACCTCTTTATAATATGAGTATAGATAGATAAAGACGGCACTGCAGAGTAATTCTTCTTGTTCTTGACAGAGTTCAAGTCAGAAGTAGTAAAATTATTGTAACCAGCATGATCTTTTAGATATTTCTTTGAAAATAATGTGTTTAAAGGCTTTGTAAAAATTGAGTAGACTTTTATTATGTCATTTTATTGGCTTCAATAAATTACAAATAAAACTGAACAGTACACTGAATTTGAGGTGCTACAGAGGAAACATATTCCTTTAAACGAAATCAAAGTGTTAGATCTAAAAAAAAAACAAGAATGTGAAAAATGTTTTAGAATGAAATTGTCATTGCCAAGAAAATGACATATAAGTATAATTATTTGAAAATCAACCTAAGTTGTTCAAACTTTAACAATTTTACATAGAAATTCCTTTATTCAGCTGTTCAACTAACATTTTAAAAAAAATCAGAAGCTTTGAAATGATTTAAATTTTCAAAATCTCACATTTTGTGATATTTACACAAATAAACAATTTGAAAAATGCATAACGCATTTGAAATCTCAATTTCTGCTACTGATACTGATCGCCATATTTATGCGCTCAAGTATGCAAAAGGTTTTTCGCTATAGTGATTACCGTATAAGCAATTTATAGGCGTCAAACTCACAGGGCTCTGTCACAATGATTGTTGTTTTAACAATTTATGTTCGCAAAATTCGTAGGGTTCCATTGTCGATTTAATGATTTATGAGATGCGAAAAAGACGGGATCGCGTTATTGTGATCGTCGTATTCGCATTAACGCTATATGGCTGAGTTTCACACGTTATTTTGATCACCATATTAACAGTCTAATAGACGCGAAACCCACAGCACACATTTACAATGATCGCCATACCTCTTATATTATTAGGCCATCCCATTTTTAAGTGCGTTCGTAATTATATAAATACGTAGCACCTATAGTTGTCGCCTGGTCTGTCCACATATAACAGCGCAAAAACTACCCAAACGAAATGGTTTTAAATTTAATGTATATAATCGTTCATTCACATAAAAACCATTAATTCTACACTTGCAAGCGTTAGATAGAAATATGCTCCTGCGGTATGACACATATATAAGAACTTCGGTAAGGAAAAATGAAATTGAGTGGAGATGGTTGGGAAAGGGAATGATAATAGCCGGCCGCACAGACAACCTCCTCATCGAGTTAGAGGCTGAAATTCCAGAATTAGCTAAAACTCAATTCCCATATTAAAACGCAATCGGTCTGCCAAGTCCTATCTTGGTGCAAAACACCTGAAAACCCGATTTTAGCGGTCGACTCGTAGGCTTACCAATGCGTTTTCCTGACTCAAAGGTATGAAAACATGGCGGACTAAGAGCAGGAAAATACAATGGTAAACTTACGAATCGACCCGTAAAAATCGGGTTTTTAGGTATTTTCCACCAAGGTACGACTTGGCAGACCGATTGCGTTTTAATATGGGAATGGAGGTTTAGCTAATTCTGGAATTTCAGCCTCCAACTCGATGAGGTGGTTGTCTCATGGTTCGTACGCCTCCTTGAATTTTGCTGACCAGAAAATTTTTTGGCACCCGTATTATCTTATAGAAAATCTCTTCTTAAAAGAAGATTGAAATTTTGCGCGTTTAACCTACATTTCTTTTTCCATACAAAGATACTGGTAGTTATCCTGGAGAAATAACGGTATCCGTACGAACCATGTGTCTGTGCTGTCGGCTCCCGATCTATAACTTAGACTTTGGATTTTCAGAAGTGCTGTTCCAATGGGCTCTGGAGCGCTGTATTTATGATTCCAGGTGAATTCTTACCAATATTTAAACGTTCACTAAAAAAAAAAAAGAAGAAGAAGCACCGGAGCTGAGCTCCGGCAAAAAAAAAAAAAAAAAAAAAAAAAAAAAAAAAAAAAGATTGTTGGGTCGATTACAGATATGCGTTTTCAAAATTGTTCATTTAGACATCACCTTTGGACATCATTTAGACATCGCCTCAGTAAACTGTGAAGTTTTGTTACAGTATTGGAATGTGTTGGAAATGTTTCTTACTTTATGCTGTACGCATGATTTTCCATTCTTGTTGTTAATTCATTTGGTTAAAGAATTAAAACGGCTTATGAGTTTAAAAAAATAAATAAGTACAAACGCCTTCAAATAAAGTAGAAAAAAGTTACTGATTTTATTTAAAATATAAAGAAGAGATTTACTGAGAATTTGACATTATAAAATGACAATATTTAAATATGAAAGCAATGTTTGTAAGACTTAAAAATTTTGGAAGAAATTGGAATTGAAATAATATTTGGCGATTTATCATTTGCTTCTGAATAAGAAAAAAAATCCCTGCCGGCTCGGGCTACAGGCGCAGGTAGATTTCGAAGTTAAGTACTAATTTCAACTACAAAACTAAATCATGATTACAGATTTACAGATAAACCCACTTTAACCCTTTGTATCACCGTGTTGCAGATCTGCAATATACCCAAAACGTCATTGTTATTTCAACAGCAAACTTCAAAAGACGATTTTGTTGATTGTTGTTATTTTGTTACACTACTATTAACATAATTATTTTATTAAATCCGCAACAGATGGCGATACTGATTTCCACCCCCCCCCCCCCCCCGCCAAAGTTTGATTTATTGCTTGATCAGCTAAGCTACACGTGATTTTTACTGAATTAAGCTTTGAAATAGTGGAGTTAAAAAAGTCAGCAGACGTCTACAAGTAAACTGTTTACAAAGGTAAGTTTAAATTCTTTATTTAAAGACCATTTTCGATCTAGAAAGTTTATAATATGTATAAGATAAATGTAAACTTTTGTTTGTTGCAGGTCGGCAATAACGCGTCATGTCTTTCCTTGTAATGGATTCTTTAAAATATCGAAAGAGCATCGAAAATTTCTTCTAATGGTTATTTAAGTTGCATTTCTTTCAGAAGAGCAAAATTATTGAAAAGGGGAAACATTAGTCTGTTTTTATATTATTTAATTCCTATAGGGTAAGTTAGGGATCTCCCCCCCCCCCCCCTCTGTAAAATTAATACCAAGTCCAAAGCTAGCAAAAAAAGGGAAAGGTTTCGTAGAAAAAAGAATTCAACAGAAAAAGCATAGAGCGCCTACTCAACATATTCCACAAAAACAAGTGCACCTAGACGAAATTGGCCGCTGGCCATATTGGGCAGAAAAAATAGTGCGTTGTAAATACCCCGATTTTAAAGACTTTACTCAAACTGATTGTGAGAAATATGGCGTGGGACTTTGCTACAATAAAACTAACAATTGTTTCAAAAATTTTCATGTAAATTAAAATTTTAAATATGTTCAGTTTTTGTGCCACTTGGCAAGATGTTGCAGATATGCAACAAACCCATTTTTCCCAATAAAATTTTATTTTTCTGTTCTGAATTTTTTTAATTATTTTTTCCATCCTTAAAATGATGCATTTTAATATCTGTGTAAGAATTTTTCAAATCGGAGTTGTTGAGTTACAAAAGGTTAGCAATTTTATCTGGCCGCTTTGGGTGAGTTTTTAATTTCATTTTTATATAAGAGCTGGTTTTATCAGAATCATGTTAAGGCGGTATGCAAAAAAATACTTTTCCACGCTCAACAACTCGAAATTTTCTGACACATTTTTAGATTCATTTTTAAAAGAAAAAAAAAAAAAAAAACACGAAACTTGCTGACGTGATTTTTGAAGAGATTTATAAGCGAGATATTTCTCTTTTATTTTTCGTTCAATTAATTAGAACTTGATTTATAAACAATTATTTTCTTAGTAGTACAATATCTTTCGTTTCCAACACAATCGCTTCGGGAAATTCAGTTCAAAATGCCCACTTTTACATCCTTTTTTGAAATATATTCTGCCTCTATCAAAAAATAGACCATTACGGCACATTATATACTTTCTGAATAAGAAAACCTACAAATTGGATGCGTTTGAAAGCAAAAATGAATTTAAAAATGAGTCAGAAAATAAGCAGTTTGGATTTGAGTACATCCTTAATACGATGATTTTTTCTTCAACCGCTATGTATTTTTAATTTGTTTTTACTGTAAGAATTGGTCCTATCAAAAACTTGTCAATATAAAAGTTGTAGATAATATTAAGGAGATAATAAATTCGTGGGGATTTTATATCTTGTGAATTGACGATGTTATGGATTTTTTCTTCTTCAACCTTCCCCTTTTTTAATATTTCTTCTTCTTTTTTTTTGGGGGGGGGGGGGGTTCGAATTGATCCTATCAAAAACTTGTCAGTATAAAAGTTGTAGATAATATTAAGGAGATTTATAATAAATTTAATTGAATTTGATATCTTGAGAATTGATCAAGTTATGAATTTTTTCTCCCCAAAACCCTATTTTTTGCGCCCCTTGAACCCATTTTTTATTTTATCAAAAATCTGTCCTACATAAATTTTTGGCCCTTTTTTTAGAAATAATAATAACTTTAAACTGATTGGATTTGTATTATAATTATGAAGTTATGGGGTTTTCTTTTCGGTTTTCATAAAACCCCTCCCTATTTCTAACCCCCCTGGTCCGATTTTGCCCATTAACGAACTTGACAGAGATTTTCTGCCCCTTGATTTTATGTATCAGTTTGGAAGAGGTTTGTGCACAATTATGAAAGTTATCTTGTCCATAAAAAAGTGATATATATATATATATATATGTGTGTGTGTGTGTGTGTGTTAGCAAACTACTTTAAATATATATATATATATGCGCTAGGTTTATTGCTGCACTTGCGAAAAATTTTAGTGTATTATCATTTGATTTCTACTTTTGTAGTTACTTGATACCTTGATATAAGAAATTCCATTTTATGCTGCACGTTTGTCATCTTACATGGTCTATATTAAACTTCATTACAACATGATCATATCACGGTTGTACATTAGTTATTAATTAATTTATATTACAAGTAATAGGTTTCATTTTTATTTTGTATAATGTCAGTGTTATGTTTTGAAGCTAAATTTATTAATTTAATTTTAGTAATTGGAAATAGATGATGAATTGTATTATATGATGGTTATATATAGATAGATAGATAAAGTTTTTTACTGATTGTGGTTTTGGGTTCTATAGGTCAAGATCGGTGTAGATCTGCAAAAAAGTTTCAGGAATTCCAACGTAGGGGAGGGAGATCGCAATAGGTAGTATTTCATACGAAACTACCTAAAAAAGGGCTACTTTTATATCAGCCGTGCCCAAATCTTGCCAATAGCATTTTTTAAATCGCCAATAGCTGCAGTTGCATTTCGAATATATAAATTAAAATCAATTCTTTGTTTTAAGTTATGGCATTATTTCGTGTTATTGTTTTCCTTTTCATCTTTCAACACTTTCCAATAAATTTGAAAAGTGTTTATGACTTCGGTTTGTCTGGCTGTGTGTCCGTGCTTTAACTCTCGTAAGTATACTCGGATCGCCCTGAAATTTTTGGATGTTATTGACGTTTACCATAGCACGTTCCTTATTTCAAATGAAGTTTGTAGCATGCTTAGTTCATTTACAGGGACAGTCAAAAGTATTCTGTTACATTACGGCCTATGAGAAAAACTCGTTTCAAATTATTTTTAATGATATTATACGCTTTCAAAAATAATAAAATTGATATGTATTTATGAAGTACACTAAAATAGGCATTCTGTATAATATGCGGTGCAAAAAATAGTTATTATTCATTTACAGGGTCACACGAAAGAATTCCGTTACATAATGATATAGGGGTGGAGGGAATTGTTTGCGACGTATTTTAATTGTGTTAAACTATTTCATATATAATGAAACTGATATATGTCCCTGAGGTTTACTATAATTTATTTCATTTATAATACGAGGTGTGTAGCATTTACAGAGACACACAAAAGATTTCAAATACTGTATTGTATCCGAAGTACTGCAGATTATCGATGATTGTTGGAAATGCATTTTTAATAATGACATGCGCTTTTATGTTTCACTATATTTATGCATACTATATGGTGTGTATAAATGCTATAATTCATATACAGGGCTACACAAAAGAATTCGTAAAGGTTACTGGGTATGAGCGCAAATTGCTTAAAGGTGATTTTTAAATGAGTTATGCATTTTTACGCTAACTGCATTTTGTTTACTAAGAAATGTTTGTAGAATATAGATAAAATGACATACAGTGTCACGCAAAGAATTGGCTACATGGCCGTCTATAAATGATAATTTCAGTAGTTTTAAGAGTGTTTCAGTTTGAATTAAATTGTGGCGTATAATAAAGGTCCTGGATAAACCACAGGGTTGTACAAAACTATTCAAGTATGTTTCCATCTATTAGTATAAATTGCTGAAAGAGAAATTTCAACCTGTTATGCGTTTTCTTGATAAACAAAATTTTCCGATTATATAGTATATATATCAACCTACCATACTACCTATACCTACCAACCTACTATATAACCAAATACAGGGCTGTTCAAAAGAATTGGAATACATATTTGGTTATGAACGGTAACTGCTGAGATCAGTTTTTCAAATGTTTTATGCGTTTTCTAAAATGTTTATTTAGTTATCTAATTAACCTTATTTCCCTAAATAACGAATTTTTTAAAGCATTCAGGAAGTGTTGGAAAGTGTTTCATAATCTATGATTAACGCATGATTGTTCTTTCTTGTTTAAATTAAATTAGTGTAAGGCATGCATTTTAAATGTAAATATTTTTAATTAAATGAGTGAAAGGTTTGTATTTTAAATGAAAATAATAAAATAAGAATATGGTATGGAAACAACGTTTATTGATTTATTACTTGCGCCCGGATAACATAAAAGTATCATAAAAGCCATACATTCACATTTCTTTGGGTAGTTGTTCATGTGATTCCAGGTTATTTTTCCTTATTCGGATACTTGGTGTATTAGCTATACAATTGGTGTATTAGCTATAATGTTGAAAGCATCATGTTTGAAACAAAACCTTCAAGATGAATTTTATTACAGAAAATTGTATCATCATCATCTACAATATATTTAAAATGGAAATTTGTATTTCATTACGATTTTTTATAATATTTTGATAGGATATACCACTATTAGTTAAGTAAAGTTTTTGGAAAGGTTTTAGTGTATACATTCTACGTTGCTTAGTTATTGAGCTGCAGGAAAAAGTGTAAAAATTAAGCGAATCTGTTTATTAATGTTCAGCCTTTTAAAAAAAGTTTCACTATAATTACATAAAATGCAAATTTGTATTTCATTCCGACAGTTTATAATTTGAGTTCTGCTGGATGTATTTTGAAGGAACTTTTCTTGCACAGTTGGTACTTACTTCCCAGTAGCGACGTTTTCTTCTAGGTTGTTTTTACTGAAGCAAAAACATCAGATTACAGAAAATCACATCATCATCATCTACTATAAACATAAAACGCAAACTCGTATTTCATTCCGTTTTATTATAACTCAGATAACTCAGATATTACTTAACAGATCTTTGTAGAACTTACACTGTTAGTTAGGTAATTTATTTTAGAAATGTTTCAATGTGGAACACGTCGTTTTTCGTTGTGTAATTGTAGATCTATAAGAGAAAGTTTCATAATTAGGTGAACCAGATTATGTGAGTTTACCTTTTATTTAAAGCTCTACGGAACGTATTTTGATTGGAGTTGCACAGTTTGATGATATTTCAGGGATTGTTTCAATATTTAACATATCATTCTATATTTTTAGTTATGGAGCTATGGGGAACATTCTCAGTGGTGTATTCGTAAAAAAAACGGAGGATAAACGCTATAGGCAGAGGGTATATACTACAGTGCGTGTCAAAAGTTTAAGTACAACATAAAATTTCAAAATAAAATTTTATTATTGATTGAAAGTTACATTCCTTTTCATATGACCTACAAGTTGTAGTTTTAAAAAGATATTTAACAGATTTATCCTTTAAAACTTATCTCAAATAATAGAATTTATCAAAAGAACAAAAATGGGTGTGTCAAAAGTTTAAGCACAGTAGTTCTTTAGTCTTTAGTAGAAAAAGAATTAAAAAAAAAATAATACTTGATTATTTCTCCCTTCTGCTGAATTACTTTAAATATGTGGTCTTCCATCAATAAAAAGAGGTTCTGTATTGTTTCTGGTTCAATTTTAAACCACGCGTTCTCAGCGGTATCTTTCAAATCTTTAACTGAAGAATACTGCTTTCCATTTGGATAAAATGCATAAGTGAGAATATTTTCTATACACTATTAAAAATTTGCAGCATTCTGTCTAGTCATTCGACCGTTCTTTGAAAAAACGGTTTCATAACCGTAATTTAACTATATTCTGACCACAAAATGGCCAATAATATGGTCAGAATAGTGTTAAACTTACGGTCGTGTAACCATTTTCGATAAAAACGGTCGAATGACTGAACAGAATGCTGCAAATTTTTAACAGTGTAGGGTTTGAATCAGGGCTATTTGCCGACCATTTCGAAACAAATACTTTTTTCGACTTAAGCCAAGTTGAAGTTATGTTTGAGATATGGATGGAAGCATTATTATGTTGAAATAACCATTTTTCACCCCCCCCCCCCCCCAAAAAAAAAAACCCTCGGAAACAAGGAACAAATGAGTGTCTCTTGATAGTTTTCAGTTTTCAAGACCACCAATGAATGCTACAGATATTATGACCATTGAAATCCATCTGACCATTGAAAGAAATAGCCCCTCATACCATTACACAACCACCATCATGTTGTCGGCTAAATATACTTCTAGGTTCTTTGCGGAGATCATACAAATAATACTTAAAGCTATCAGGGCCATCAAGGTACCATTTTTTTCATCACTGAATATGACATTCAGCCACTTATCACCAAATGACATATCGCTTACCCGCAAGAAAAGTGACACATCTCGACAAAAGTAAATTTCACAGGAGAGGCAAATGGGGGGTGGGTGGGGGGAATTTCGCATTATTTAATGTAACATAAAACGATAGTACTTAATTCTGCATGCAGCTGTAAAAAAGTACAAAAAATGCTTAAAACCTTTAAGAATCAAGACATAAAAGCAATAGAGTGGATTTTGTAAATTTATACCCCCCCCCCCACCACCATAATAAATGTAACCCCTTGTTGAGTTGTGACACTTTTCTTGTTGTACAATTTGTCAAATTCCAGTCGCCTTTCAAAATAGTATGTGCAAAAATGTATATTTGTTTAATGCTTTTAAACAAAGTTGAAAAGTGTTTATGAATTCGGTTTGTCTGTCTGCCTGTCTGACCGTCTGTCTGTCTATCTGTCTGTCCGTCCGTCTATCTGTCTATCCGCTTGTGCTCTAACTCTTGTAAATATAGTCCGATTGCCATGAAATTCTTAGATGTTATTGGTTATCACTATGGCATGTTTGGTATTTTAAATGAAGTCTATAGCAGATACGGTTCGTTTACAGAGACACTCAAAAGTATTCCGTTACATTACGGTCTATGGGGAAAAATCTTTTGCGGTGTATTTTAATGACATCACACTATTTTTAACACTGACATTTATATATATATCACAGGGGTTTACTACGACATATACTGTAGAATATGGTGCGCATAGAATATATCGTTCATTTACTGGAACACACAATAGAATCTGACTGAAGGAGAAATTTAACTTTTGAAGTATATGAACAATAATTGTTGAAAGAACGTTTGCAGTTGTCTTACGCGTTATTAAATTGAACTTTTTTTTTTTTAAATATTACTTAGTGTGGAATAAATTATATTGATCAAAGAATTCCGATCATCCGATTAGATCATATACAGGGCTGTACAAAAGTTATCAAGTATATTTCCGTTTATTCACGGAGATGGCTGAATGGAACTTTTCAACTGTGCTATTTTCTCTGAACTAACTTTTAGCATGGATGCATTATTTTTCGTTCTTGTTTTAAATCTCAATGTTTTAACTTTAATATATCATCATTTATTATCTAGTTTGCATCAAAATAAGGATCAACCACAGATTCCTAACAAGGTTTCTAGGAAATTAAATTAAAAGAAAAAGCATATTTCAAAACTTTTTTATAATTACTATACTACTATAATCTTATAAGTGCATTTCATCGAAACAAAATTATAGTTACTACAAAATAAATATACAAAATAAGTATACAAGAACTGATTATTAAATTAATCTTTCACATAGACATAATTACGTCATAACAATATTTACTATAACAATTGAAAAATAAAAGAAGTTTTGTAGGTAAGTTATTTTTCCCGTTTCAATAGTAATAACTATTTATTAGTTCAAAACATTTTTATATATTTATAAAATGCATTATTATAAAACGTAACCTTACTTGGGAGAACATAAAATACAATAATTATTTATTGTTGTTTAATAAAAATTCAAAAACAAATCTATTTTTTCAGTTTTCAGATTTATTTTCTCTGAAAGGTTGAACAGATTACTACGTTTGTTTTGTAGCTTCTCCAAACTTTTGAAAAAGAAAAAGAATTATTCTAAACAAAAATATAACAGATAATTATCCAAAAAAAATTTTAATAATTTAAAATGAAAAACTAGATAAGTGGTGTTATCTTTTCTTTTTTAAATTTGTTATTCTTATAAAAATAAATATTGCAGCATTTTATAGGACTTTCTCAAACTGGAACTTTATTTTCAAAAGTTCTGTGTGGATGCTACACAGCCCTTTATTTTCATTGTGAATGTATGACTTTGAAGAATATGCTTGGAAGCAATTAAAGCCAAGCAATCTTGTTTCTTCTGTTTAATCAAAGGAAAGGGTTGCGAATACCCTTTATGTAATTGTAAAAGCTCTCTTTTACCACAAGCCTTAATTTCAAACTCAGGGAAACCGCCTTGGTCATAAGAATATCTTACGTTGGATGAAAAAGGTATTGAGTTACCAAATCTTAAAATTTTGATTCTGAAAACCGAAGAACGTTACCTTCATTATCTTTCAAATAATTTCTAAGCACACCCCATTTCGCCACTCAATCGTTTTAAACCTAAAATATCAGAAAGAACTAACTCATTCACTGAAAAATTACGTCCCGTCTTTTTAGTGTTCTAATCAATGTCACTTTTCATCAAATACTTTTCAAGGATGCAAATTTGGCCGTACTTTTTTTTTCTTTGTTTCTCTATTACTGAATGGGCAGCATCGACTTCATTTTACGTGTGTCCGCAGATCAAAAATTTTATTGTTATTTTATAGATTTTTAGTATCTTAACAACATGCATGAATAATGAAATAATATATTTATTTTTATTTTGTACGCCGCAGTTATCACAATAAAAAGTTAATTCCAAATTTTCACCGTCAACACGTGAAGCTTGTAAATATATCCACAAACAAGTATATATTTTATTTGCTCCGCGTTGACCTACATATTCATTCCAAAAATGACATTCGACAACATCACTACCTACCTGACAAATTGTAAAGTTGTAACTATTAATCTATAACCAAGCTATTAACCAATTAATCACCAACAGAGCGTTATTTCGCTAAATAAGGAAATTTTCGTATTTTTATTACTAAGGCAATAAAGGGTTTTATAAATTGCTCGAGTATGAGCTTATGGAAAAAATTTTGTGAGATGTGCCACTTTTCTTATTTCATCACTGCGTATTTCCTATAATGGAAAAGTGACACATATTGTAATATAGAGGTTTTCCCATATAACGACACGAATAATAATTTGCCTGTAGAAAGACGAACATATGACACGAACATATGACACACCTATTTTATGGAATAAAACACAAAATGAATTTTTGCGAGATGTGTCATTTTTCTTGCTCTTTGGCCCACTGTAATCTAGCTTCTTTATGGTGTCATTTCAGGCATGGTAACACAGCCATTTTACGGTTTTTGAAGTATTCCGATTCCAAAACTCTTCTACGAACAGTTATTTTTTTTTTATTTGTCCTCCAACTGCATGTTTTATTTGCGAAAGAGAGTAATTATCCGTTGAAACCGAGTTTCTGATGTGTCGGTCTTCGCACAAAGTAGTCACTCGTGGCCTTCCTGAGCGGAATAGTCGTTTGAAGTCATTACCACTTGATGAATACCTCATTTTGAACTTTTTAATGCACTTGCAATTTCAGAAACAGACTTATGTTTCGCTCTCATACTCCAGATATTTATCACCTCCTCCTCTGAAAATTCTTTCGACTTGAGTATTTTGTACTAACTCAAAAACAACAACTGGCTGCTTCTTATACACCCAGAAATCTTTTACGTGCGCAACCGCTTACATTAGTTTTGTACAATTTGCATAAAAACGATTTTGTGCTTGAACTTTTGACACGGTTCCCAGATAGCATTAGCAGCAAGTTTGATTTTTTCTGACATTATCTTGTAGTGAAAAATTGAAATTGAGAAATTCGCAGCAAATTTTCCGCACGGTATACCATCCCTCACTTGCATGAGTAGTTTGTTGTGAAACTGATGGTAAGACTGTCTTTAATTCACGAAAGTGACGAAAGCAAAAAATCCCTCTGTTGAGAGAACAGACAATCAGCACATACACAGAAATTACAGAAATTTTATTTGGTTGGCACCGTTTTTTCTAAACGCTATAATTATCAAAAACGATAAAAGGCTCGTATTGAAAAGTACAAATATTACCTTAACTTGTTTATGGTGATGAAAACGATGCATGTACCTTCTGACGGTGTGTTCGTATCAATAGACCTGATCAAGTCTATGGACCCCTCCGAAGGGGTTAAACTTATAGTGTAACAGTTGCAAACAGATAGTGGGGCATAGAAAGATTACTACTTTGCAGTAAGTTTGCAGTATTTTTGATAACTTGTTTGCCGTTAATTTGCAATAAATTTGATAGAGCATGAATTTAACTTGCATGACAAGTTAGCTGCAAGTTCAAAGTGTGGTGACTTCGGCGTTTGCGTTATCTTGCTGCAGTCTTGTTATGAACTTTCAGTCTTGTCATGCTGAGCTTGCTGTAACTTTGCAGGTTTCAAAGCAAGACTGCTGCAAATTTTCTGCTAATTAAAAATGCTATCTGGGTTATTTTTGTTCTATTCTTAAACTCCATAGTTTGAAATAAAATTTAAAAGATAATTTTATTGAATATGGTGTTAAAACTGCTGTTATTAACATATACAAGATAGATATTGAAATAAAGTGAATAGTTAAAGCTTTATTTTAAAATTGTTATTGTGATTAAACTATTGACACGCATTGTAGAGATTATGTATGTTATAGCTATGGAGAGTGTTCAGAGTTTTTAAAAAGATCCAGAAGGTATACGATATATAGCCTACACTACATCCCTGAAAATTCTGTAATCAGGTTTACGTGGTTATGAAAGATAAATTTAATTACTACATATACAAAATACAAAGAGGAATTTTTGTCCAACCACATATAACTTGAGTTCTTCTGAAAAGATTTTAAGTGGACTTACATTGTTAGTTAAATTTTTAAGAAAGCTTTTAGTATTTAACACATATCCTTCTTCGTTGCTTAGTTATGGAATTATGTACGGAAATTCTTTAATCCGTAATCCCTATTACGAAAGATTAGCCTTCTTAAAAGGTTCTACTGAGTTTATTTCGATGGAATTAGCACTGTTTGTTAGATAATGTTTCAGAAAATGTTTTAGAGTGTAACAGATATCGTTCTACATTGCTGTAGAATTATAGGCGAAAGTTCTATAATCAGTTGACGCCGATTATGAGCCTTATTAAAAGGTTCCACTGGACGGATTTTCATTGTTAATTTTTCCGGAAGGATTTTATTAGGGGAGAGTAGTCATATTTGGACCCTCGCTTTAAACGGACCGCTGCAATTCTACCGTTAATTAAAAAAACAGACGCCATCTACCGTTGAAATGCTACTCATCAGAATGGCATCATTTATTATTAGAAGAAGAACCCTCCTGCCACGTGCCGTTATCAGACCTAAGGGAAGTTATTATGTTTGCATATACATATCTAAATTAATGCGTTTTACGCATATTTTTCACGCCGATTTCCTTGCTTTAGTTTTTGTTCTTAGTCTTCAGATTGTCTGTTTTAAGAAATGGCACAGTTGCCTTAATTGGACCCATTTGAGTTGCTTAACCTTCTATTGCATGCTGTTGCCAATTGGCAACAAATTAAATTTTCTCTCCTTATCGTTTATTTACCTTTGCCTCTTGATAACTTTATGCTTTATGTATTTATTTTCACCCTATACTTAGGTTTAGTATATTAAAAATACCATAGGTGATAATACTTGTTTATCAGTTACAAATAAAAAGGAACTTTTGAAGCCTTCCATTTTCCTAGCCATAGATGGATTTCTAACACAAATAAAAAATTTTAAAATGCAAAATTTCATTTGAAAAAAATATTTTACAAAAGTATATACTTTTAAAAGTGATTTTAAATAATTTTCAGTAAGGTTTTTTACAACAAATATTGTATGCATGCGAATATACGTTTGTTGCCATTTGGCAACATGAATTGAATTCCGCCTTTTTTTTTACATTTTTAGTATTCTGTTCAATGAATTTGTTGATTGTTTCGTCTTGTTTTTTGTCTATTTTTTCATCAAAAAATTTGTTCTGATAGAGCCTCATCATGTTCAGCATATATTTTAAAGCAAAGATACTAAAAAAAAATATTAACAGAAGAAATTTGGATTGGATTGTCTAGTGAAAGTGACATTTCTTACAATGACAGGGATGACGATCCACCTTTTGATCGAAACCTTCTGTTCAAAAACGGTTCAGGCACTTATGATGAGACTGATTGTGATTTACAAGCAGACAAATCAGCTAATGAAATTGACTAGAATTTTTATTCAAACGTTGAGATAGTGAACATTCCATCTACATCAAAACAAAAGCAGCCAGGTAAACGTAATCAGAAAAAAGTGAAAGCTTCAAACTCTTCAGCAAGATCCTTCTTGGATAAAGATTATTGGAGATGTTTCTCTGCCTGAAACTGTTTTATCATTAAAAACACCATATAAATATTTTTTTGTATTTTTCCACCCAGTCCGTTTCCAGCAAACAAGCCTGTATAGTGTTTTAAAACATGTTCAAAAGCCACTCAATATATGCTCGAAAGATTTGAGTAGTGTGGCAATCTTTAAAATCATAAGATTGTTTGGGAACCCTGTTATTGGTGTATCACCAGGTAGTCGCACTATGATCTTGAATGCATTTGAAAGTATACGGTATACTACAATTTTCCTATCTGAACGATAATACATTGTCATGGGAAAGATAAGTTATTCAAATTGAGACCAATAGTCGGTACCCTGAATGGAAATTCTTATCCATTCCCATCAAAACATCTCTTTGTGTTTATGAGCAAATAAGTGCGCCAAAGGCTCGTCACCATATGAAGAAGTATATCCCTCCCCACGAAAAAAAAAAAAAAAACCCGCATAAATGTAGTTTTAAATTGTTATTTTTCGCAGGAGTATCAAAATTTGCGTACAATTTTGATATTTATTGCGAAATAAAAACAACCAGTCTGCCAGGTGGACCTGACTTGGAGGTTAGTGTTTGAGTCAATGCTAGACTAACTTATCCAGTTGTTGAACCAGTAAATCATGAACTGTATTTTGTTAACTATTAAACATCAGTGAGCGTAATGATACTTTTAAAATCGAACGTAATTTCGTGCCTTGGAATAATAAGAAAAAACAGAACACCGTGCTGCAAAATGCCACCCGACAATTAATAGAAAAAAGACCAGAGAAATATCGTAGAATATGCTTAGAATACGCAATGCATGGTGTTGCCATTTGGCAACCATTTTAAAAAATCCAAAATACGGAAAAATATAAGAGTGATAATCTTTTTAGTATTTTTCCTTTAATGTATGCTCATTAATTAATCAAATATATTTTTTAAAGGAAAAATAAAAAATCATGCACTAGAGGGTTAAATTGCACCAGATATGGGGCATTCTCACAATCTTTTGACTTTGGGGGGAAAAAATCTGGCGAAATTAAACTTGCTAAAATAACATTTTAATCTGATAGACGAATGCCTTAATGATTCAAAATAAAGAAAAAAATGGTCAGCAGCGAAAAAAAAATTTATTTAACTGAGGTTTAAGCTAAACTTGCGAGTTTAATTTTCCTTACCCTTTTACCACTATAACTTTTTATTTTCTTCTAATTTTACTTATAATGAATTTGCATAGTACCCACAGGACATTCAAACAAGAAATAATGACAATGTTGTATTTTCAGTACAATATTTTGGTATAACATTGTCTTAGAGATGTGTAAAGAAGGGACGGTAATGTAAAAAAAGGGAATGGTATAGGAAAAAAGGTACGAAATGGGAAAAAAAATGGGACATTAAGGATGGAAGCACAAGGAAAATTACCACCTATTTTAGGCAGATCATGTTAATTGGATTAAATAATAAAGAAAAATTAATTTACCTCGAAAAGTGCATGAATAAAGCTCGGGGGCGGTGAGACTACCCATAAAGCCACGATGTTTGAAATTGATATTTAAATGCTGATTTAAATTCTACAGTAAATTTCCTGCCAAAGAATTTTAGACATTATTTCTCTAGCATACTTCTGCATAAGAAAAAACTTGAAAAAAAATCTGTGGCTGCATCTGAAGTGATTTTCTGTATAATTTTAGAAGAGGGATGGTAAAAAAATCTAAAACCTAGGGACAGAGTTTAAAAAATAATAACCCTAAAAATGTGTGCAGGCTAATTTTTAGCTACTTATTTATATAAAAAAATAGTTCCAGTTTCAGAAAAAAAATTACATCGAATTATTCTTATTGAAACAATTTTATCCAGAGAGCTCCATACTTAAAAATCAGCACCAGGAACATGGGACGGTACAGGAGTTTTCCAGGTGTTTGGACTCCCAACATCGTCCAAAACTTATTTATCTCGTTAATATTGTTGTGCAATCATACAGTGTGATGTTCCCAAGTATATGAAATAAAAAAAAACACAAAAAAGTGTATTAAAATAAAAATTATTATTCAGGGGCATGAAAGTCAAAAGATTGTGAGAATGCCCCATATACGATCATAAATTTGAAACGCAATGAATTTCGAGGTCTGTGCGCTTTGGACACTATTTTTCTATTTTTTTTTAATATTTTATAATGAAAGCGGCATATGTCCTCCAAAGAGGCATGTTTTTAAAAGTCATTTTGTAGCTGCTTCTGCACTATATGATGAGATAGGCACTGCAGATAGATACATTGATTCTCCACCTAGTGAGATTTCGGAGTCAGAATCAGTAATCATGAAACTTACTAAAACTAAGAAAGTAAAAAAAATGATGAAAACGACACACACAAACAGTCTGGAAGGAAAACATAAGTGACAGCAAAAGTTGTTAAAGATATATGAAACGAAAAGGAAAGAGTAAGTTGTGAGGAGGAGATCGAGCCATAAGAAGGCTGGAACTACAAACCCCCTCAAAAAGACAAAGAATCGTTAAAAATGTTATCTCCCTTACCAAAATCAATTAATGCAAAGTACAGAAAGAGCCAAAAAACAGTTGTGTTAATATCTTTGCCATATAAAGTAAACCTTGTAATGAAAAAAAAAAGAAAACAGAAATACGACAAAAAGAAATCTATCAAAGCATAATGATAAATAGCATAAAAGCAACTGGGACGTAAAATTAAAAAAAATGTCATAATTCAATTGGAAATAAAATGATGGAAGGAAAGAACTACAGACATAAAGTAAAGAAACTTCCGTTGCAAAAACAAAAATGTCTAATGATTCAGGATCTACAAAGAAAAATAAAGACACTGATGATTGGTTTTGCCTAATTTGTAATAAAAATAAAATAGCAGAAATGATATAAAAACATGTATAATAATCACTTATAAACAAATTAAGTTAAAATAATGCTATAAAAAGTGAAAGATATTCTATCACTTTTTATAGCATTATTTTAACTTAATTAGCAGAAATGATTCAGTGTTTAGATTGCCAAATATAGATCATGTTGTTTGTGCTGGAATAAAAATAAACAAAAGGAATTCATGTTTAATCCTTGCATCATTTCTTACATGATATTCAAGTAACTGCCAATTAGTTCCATAATTTATATTCTTAATTACTTATAACTTTGATTTATATTTTGAATACATTTTAATTTAAAACAATTACTCTTACTTTCAGACATTTGATATCATTATATTTCATTGCTGTTGTTTTGTTTGATTGTTTCATTAATCGCAAACTTTGCTTTCAATAAAAACAAATATGTATCGCTCTCCCACAAGAAAAGTGACAATCTCGGCAAAAGTAAATTTCGCAGGAGAGGCAAAAGAAAATTTGCATGATTTTACTGTAACATGAAATTATAGCACTTAGTTCTGCATGCAGGAATAAAAACGTGCATAAAAGCTTAAAACCCTTAAGAATGAAGAGGTGGGAGGAGGGTTGGAGGGTTGGGTAATTTTACCTCCACACACAATCCACCCCTCTTCTGTGGTCACAAATGGACATATAGCGTAATAAAGTGATTTATCGTATAACTAGACTTATGAAACTTCTTGTATAGCAAGACGTACCCATGACGCACCTATTAGTGGAATAACACGCAAAATGAATTTTTGCGACATGCGTCACTTTTCTTGCGGGTGAGCGATTTGTTTTTTTAATTGAAAACTAACACTTTTTTCACATTTAATATATGTTTTTTTAGATTTTTCACTAACAATACCAACAATCATTTTCATATGTTATTAATTATGCATTCAAATAAAATTTTAAAATTTATTAAAAGCGATATTTTCGTATTGGCATCGCGCCAGGAATTAACAGACGAAGGAATCACCAAAGATTTCTAGTCTTTTTACCCGACTGAAAAGAAGGGTTATGTGTTTCACGCGTATCTGTGTAAGTGGATTTCTTTATACCCTCGAAACATCCCAACGGCTGGATGGAATTTTATGAATGAGGTCTCTATCGATTCGTATTAACCGTCCGATGTTCATAGGCTAGGTTTTGTTTTATAAATTCAAAATGGTGGTAGAGACGGAAAAAAAAACTTTACTCACCCTATTGAGTGGCATATGATTGGATAGGTCTTTCAAAATGAAGACGATGTTTCATTGACTATTTTACAGTCAGAAGCTCCGTTAAAATATTATACAACCTGGTAGTTGTGTAGGTAGGATCTCTAGCTTTACTGCAACTCTAACCATCATAGACATCTATAGACCTCTTCAAAGCAGTGTTTATAGATAGGAACTAACAATTAATCACAACTTAAAAGTCATCAATACAAGTAAATAAAAAAATAGGTAAATAATATAAAACAAGTAATATATATATACATATATATATATATATAATTAAGTCAATTCCTACTTAAGTCAATAAGAGAATTTTTTTTTTTCCATTCTTCTTGCCTCTTGAGTGGAGATTAAAATGCCTTGATCAAGAAGAGGGCTCTCTCGATTATTGAAAATTAATTAATTTAATTTAATTAACGAATTAATATTTGGAAAAAAACTGGCATAACATCAAGTATCAACCACTACAAGTTTAAAAAAAATTATTTGAGCTTGATTGGATGAATAATAAATATTTTATTAACGATTGAAAGTTTGAACTATATAGTAAGAGTGTGAGCTAATAGTAGGAATTGAAAAATAATTTCACATTCATGAGAAATAATTAATTAGTTTGCTTTTTACGTAGTTGGGTTTTTTGATTTTTTAAATTTAATTGTTTATTTATTCTGATAATTTCAGTTATAAGCGTGGTTCGTTTACATGTCTTAAAATCGCGTTTTATTATTATTATTTTTTTATTATTATTCATGGATTGATAAAGTTTAAATTTCATTATGGAATATAAACCGGAAACAAATGCTGAACTATTTTATTTACTTTAATTTAATTGCAAACATATTTATCTTTTGAAATCGTCTGTCTGCCAGGTGACAGATAAAAACAAGAAAGAAAAAAAAGTCATGCGTCAAGCATAGATTATGAAACTTTTCCCAACACATTCAGAATAATGTAACAAAACTTCACCGTTTCATAAGTTGAAATAGGGTGTCTAATTGAACCCTATGGAATCGCATAACACATTTGAAAACCCAATTTCAGCTGTTCCGATCCACAATCGGAAAAGGATCCGAATTCTTTGCGCAGCCCTGTATATATATAATATATAGATTTGTATCTATTAATGCATACCTCCCAAAATTGAGTTCACTTAAGAAATACATATACCTCAGTTGAAAATTCCCCTTCAACAACTTCCTCTAGTGAGGAGAATGGCGCGTAAATACTTTTGTGCAGCCCTGTGTATGAGTTTATAGAATTTATATATACAGTAGATTTCCGTTGCAACGAACTCCACGGGACCACTAAAATATTTCGTTGTAACGATTTTTTTCGTTGTAACGAAATTACTCCTATTTGTCTAATGAACTACATATAAAAGTAAACTAATTATGCAAGATAAATTTATCTTTCGTTATAAAAGATTTTAATGGAAGACTAGTTAAATTAACATAGAAAAAGTTAGTAAAATAAAATTTAATATTAAAAATACAAAATAACGGACTAAACTTTATTTAGTAGCACATTATTACAGAAAATCTGTGATTTAGTTTGTACAAAGGAATGAGTAGTTGATGATAACAAAAACGTGTGGAACAAATGAATCTGAGAAAATACGTCCCTTGGAACAATCTTTTGATGAGAAACAAAAGTACACATTTTTTCCAAGCATGAAAGATCTCCCGAAGCGAAACTTTTGAATCGTCGGAGATGACATAATCATCGTCATCACTGCTTTCGTAATTTTATCGGTCTAATGTACTTTTAATGGACAAAATGATATCTTCACCAGACACTTCAGAGCATATTTAATATTGTCATCCACAGATAAGAAATCCTCCAAATATACCTGATCAGGGACTGATGTTAATTTTTTGGCAGCCTTCCAAATCGTGTTTAACTCAGAGAATTCATCAAAATCTAAAATTTCTGATTCATTTTCTTCGGTCTCAGATAATCAGGCATGTTTCCAACAGTTAGAAATGGTTTTCTGGCTAATTTCTTGCCAGGAACTAGAGATCATTTCAAAAAAGAAAAAAGAGCTCGATGAAGATTTTTCGTTGCAACGGAATTCCTAAAAAAATGCACTTCGTTAAATCGGAATTTTTAATACATTAAGGTTAAAGCAATTTGAAAAGGGGATTTGTCAAATTTCGTTGTAACAGGAATTTTCGTTGTAATGGAATTCGTTGTAACGGATATCTACTGTATATATATAACGAGTAATATGCAAAAAACGAGTTAAATTTAAAAGCGCATACTGAATTTTAAAACACACATTCCAGCAATTATGAAACAAATACAGTACTGTCACCGATTCCTTTTGTGTGTGTGTGTCCCTGTAAATGAATAAAAATTGCTATGAATGCCCTGTTCTAACGTAATCGTAGTAAAATTCAGTTATTTATATCTGTTTTAATACATTTGAAATAGCATAATCTCATTAAATACTCTGCAAACGATTTTCCCCATATACCATAATGTAATGGAATTCCCCTGTCAATGAACGATTAATCCTACATGCTTCATATACAATACCAAACAAGCTTTGGTGACCTTAAATAATCTTTATCAATTGCATGAAAATCCGAGTCTGTTTACGGGAATTAGAGCGTGGACAGACGGACAGGCAAACCGAATGCATAAGAGGCATTCTCACAAACTTTTAACTTTTGGGAGAAAAATCTGGCGAAATTAAACTTGCTAAAATAACATTTTAATCGGATAGACGAATGCCTTAATGATTCAAAATAAAGAAAAAATGGTCAGCAGCGAAAAAATTTTTAGTTAACTGAGGTTTATGTTAAACATATGTTATGGAAAATTAAACTTTGCGAATTTAATTTTCCTTACCATTTTACCATTAAAACTTTTTATTTTCTTCGAAATTTTTACTTATAATGAATTTGCATAGTACCCACAGGACATTCAAATAAGAAATAATAACAATGTAGTATTTTTAGTACAAAATTTTGGTATAACATTGTCTTAAAGGAGTATTAAAGAAGGGACGGTAAGGTAAAAAAAGGGGACGGTATAGGAAAAAAGGGACGAAATGGGGAAAAAAAGGACGGTAAGGAAAATTACCACCTATTTTAGGCAAATAATGTTAAGACTAAGTGACAGCCACAATGTTCATTGATTTTTAGAAACAGTTGTTAACATTGGATTATTTTTTTTATTATTATTTACTTCGAAAAGTGCAGGAATAAACCTTGGGGACGGTAAGACTACCCATAAAGCCACGATTTTGAAATTGATATTTAAATGCTGATTTAAATTCTGCAGTAAATTTCCTGTCAAGGAATTTTAGACATTCTTTCTCTAACGTACTTCTGCATGAGAAAAAAATTGAAAAAAAAATCTGTGGCTGCATCTGAAGTGATTTTCTGTGTAAGTTTAGCAAGAGGGACAGTAAGGATGAAAAACCCAGGGACACAGTTAAAAAAATAATATCAACCGTAAAAATGTGTGCAGGTTATTTTTTGCTAAGTATTTATATAAAACAATTGTCCCAGTTTCGGAAAACAATTACATCGAATTACTTTTATTGAAACAATTTTATACAGACAGCTCCAAACTTCAAAATCAGCATCAGAGACACGGGACGGTATAAGAGTTTTCTTGGTATTTGGACCCCCAACATCGTCCAAAACTTATTTATCTTGTTAATATTGCTATGCAATCATGCAATGGGATGTTCCCCAGTATATGAAATAAAAAAAAACACAAAAAAGTGTATTAAAATAAAAATTATTATTCAGGGACATGAAAGTCAAAAGATTGTGAGAATGCCCCATAAACACTTTTCAACTTTGTTGGAAAGTGTTAAAAACCGTGCTTGAAAATTGTTTTAAAAACAATAAAATAGGAGTAAATTACAATACAGTTTTCAACCAAATTGCATTTGAAAATACATTTTTTTTTTCTTTAATCGGCGGTGTAAATATTAACAAGAAAGAAAATCATGCGTTAAGCATAGATTATGAAACACTTTCCAACACTTCCTGAATGCTTTAACAAAACTTCTTTATTTAGGGAAATAAGGTATATAAAATAACTAAGTAAACATTTTAGAAAACGCATAAACATTTGAAAAACTGAATTCAGCAGTTACCGTCCACAGCAAATATGTATTCCAATTCTTTTGAACAGACCTGTATTTGATCTGTAGATTGATATATATACTACATAATGGGTAAATTTAGTTTAGCAAGAAAACGCATAAAAGGCTGAAATTTCTCTTTCAGCAATTTATACTAGTAGATGAAAACATACATGTATACTATTTAGCTAAAATTTAATTCAAACTAAAACACTCTTAAAACTACTCAAATCACATTTCCAGAAATTATCATTTATAGACTGCCATGTATCCAATTCTTTGCGTGACCCTGTATATAATTTTATCTATATTCTACAAACATTTCTTAGTAAACTAAATGCAGTTCAGCGTAAAAAGGCATAACTCATTTAAAAACAACTTTTAAGCAATTTGCAATCATACCCAGTAACCATCACGAATTCTTTTGTGTAGCCCTGTATATGAATTATAGCATTTATACATACCATATGCTATGCATAAATGTAGTGAAACATAAAAGCGCATAACATAATTATAAATTCATTTCCAGCAATCGTCGCTATTGTACAGTAGTTCGGATACAATATAGTAATATAGTATCTGAAATATTTTGTGTGCCCCTGTAAATGCTATGCACTTCGTATTATACATGAAATAAGTTGTAGTAAACCTCAGCGACGTATATCAATTTTATTTTACATGAAATAATTTAACATAATTAAAATACGCCGCAAACAATTCCCTCCACCCCTATATCATCATATAACGGAATTCTTTTGTAGGGCCCTGTAAATGAATAATAACTATTCTTTGCACCCCATATTCTACAGAAAGCATATTTTAGTGCACTTCATAAATGAATACCAATTTTCTTTTATATTTGAAAGCGTGTACCACCATTAAAAATCATTTTAAACAATTTCTTCCCATAGGCCTAATGTAACGGAAAACTTTTGACTGTCCTTGTAAATGAACTAAAGATGGTACAAACTTCATTTGAAATAGAGAACGTGCTATGGTAAACTTCAGGGGCGCGCCGACCCAGTGTGCAAAGTGTGCACCGCACACAGGCGCCAGAATAGTAAAGGCGCCAAATAGTTTAGGCGAAGCTGAAAAATTTGAAAAACTTTTATCCAATTTAAATTTATTAAAGCGGTATTTAAAATCGAAAGTGTGTCATTTCTGATGACACATTTATGAGTTCTTTTTTATTTTTAAGATATATGAAATTTGCAGATGCTCGTCAGCGGCGTAGCTTTAGGGTAGGGGGGAGTCTCAAACCGAAAGGTGCCATGGTGTCGAAAGGTCACGGTCGTAAGGCGCCAAGGAAGGCTTAAGGGCGCCGTCATGCGCCTAAAATAAATTTTAAAAAAGTGCTAGAAGCATAAAAAAAATCGGAAGGGCGACCGCGAATGCCCCTTTTGACATCCCTGCTCTAGATCAGATCTGTCCAACTTTTCAGAAAACAGGGCGCACTACAGTTGGGGGCAAACATGGAAAGCTCCATTATTCAAATGATTGAAAATATATAACACTTCTATCTTACTGTAGTATTGGTGGTGATACACATACTGACGACATAAAAACGAGTAGCATAGTAAATGGCACAATGGTAAAGCAGCATAAGCCCCCAAGTTATGCACGGCTCCATGTAAAAGTAAAGTGCCGAAAAAAGCACAAATCAATCACAGCAATGGGCTACATTATAACAAAAACAATAAATAAATAAAACAGGATGGAGCTCAAAATGCAATGCATTTAGAAAAAAGAAATGAAAAACGCCATTCGATTTCAATCCAATTTAATAGCCATGCCTAACATTGTATGCTTTTACGCATAAAAACGAACCCATTAGCATGTAAGGTGTATGTGAATACTGTGTGTAACTTTAAGATTGAAGACAAATAGTTTTCTTTTTCACATCTTTATATCACACAGCACACAAATGTTACAAACAATCACAAACACTGAAAAACATGTAGAATGATGAGGTGACTTTGGGGTGATAACCCGCTGTTAGAACAAGTGACGTTCATAAAACATATTTTTGGGGAATACTCCCGCTATAAGAAACAGAATAATGGGGGATAAGACCCGCTATAGCATAATGTGCCACAATGGCAGCTAAAAGCACAACATACTCTATACTTGGGGATAAGACCCGCTCGAATACACAACGTGCCGCAATGGCAGCTAAAGAACAACTATATACTTGGGGATAAGACCCGCTCGAATACACAACGTGCCGCAATGGCAGCTAAGCAACAACTGAACTGGGTCACATGACCGCAAAGCTACGGAGCTCGTTCGGCATGCGCACAAGGTCCGAACATGCCGCCCCGCGTTGCAATGTGCGTAGCACATTCAAAATATTAAAAATACACTATAAATACAAGAACTAAATAAAATACCAATACCACAAAATAATATTACAATACAAATACAATAATGATAAGTAGCAACAATAAGGACTATACAATACAATAAAATTAAATTCTTTGATACAAAATTTAAGCTATTTTCTAAAAATAGTTCTATATTGTTCTTAAGAAAAGTTGACTGTAAAATAACATGTAAATCTTAGATGCACCTTAAAATACATAAACAATGAGAAATAAGTATGTACATTAGGTTTCATTAATGGGCAAGACACACAATCTAGATATGGATCTAAGAAAGATATTCGAGGCTGTTTTTACCTTTGCAACCCTAACATTACCGTCCTTTCCTGGTATAACCTCTAAGATTCGTCCTAGCATCCACTTACAGGGAGGTAAATTGTCCTCCTTTATGACTACCATCGCCCCTGGTTTGATGTTTTCCCCCTTTACCTGCCATTTTGAACGATTTTGGAGATGACTCAAGTAATTTAATTGCCAATTTCTCCAAATTAATTGGACGAATTTAGTGATTCTCTGCCACCTAGATAATCTCGATTCTGTGATATCAATCAATTGAGGTTCTGGAATGGCATCGATAGGCCGACCAATTAGGAAATGGCCTGGTGTCAATGCATTAAAATCATTTATATCGGTCGATAACGGAGTTAAGGGACGCGAATTTAGTACCCCTTCGATTTGGGTGGTGACTGTTTGGAATTCTTCCATAGTCAATCTAGCACCTTTTAATGTTCGTTTAAGATAATACTTGAAAGATTTTACACCAGCCTCCCATAAACCACCGAAATTGGGCGATCTAGGAGGAATGAACTTCCATTCAATAGCTTCTGAAGTAAGGTAATTAGCTAATTTTTCATCCGGTCTACGAACTAACTCATGAAGTTTGTGCAATTCTGATTTAGCACCCCTAAAATTCGTAGCATTGTCTGTCATAATAGAAGCGCATTTCCCTCGCCTTGAAACAAAGCGTTTAAGTGCGGCGATAAACGCATCAGAAGTTAGATCCGTTACTATTTCTAAATGAATAGCCTTTGTTACTAAGCAAACGAAAATCGCGACATAAACCTTATGAAAAATCCCTTTTCTTTGATTTTTATATTTAATCTCAAAAGGGCCGCAAAAATCGGCTCCTGTATGGTTAAACGTAAAATTTGGAGTTACTCTTTCCGATGGGAGGTCACCCATGATTTGTTTAGCAGTAACCGGGTTGTTCCTAAAACAGACAACGCAATCATGCACTACTTTTCGCGCTAAATTTTTTCCACTTACGGGCCAAAACCGCATTCGTACGTAATGGATTAAAGTTTGGGGACCAATATGAAAATACTTCCTGTGAAAATGCTCAAATATGAGTTTTGTGAGCTTATGGCCTTTCGGCAAAATGATTTGATGCTTCTTATCAAAGTTTAAATCTGAATTTTCCAACCTACCGCCAACTCTTAAGATATTATCTTGATCCAAAAAGGGGGATAAACATTTAATTTTACTGGAAGGGGGAACCCTTGATTCCCGTTTTAAACCCTTAATCTCTTCCTGAAATTCTGCATTTTGTACTAATCTAATTAGAGAAACTTCAGAATTTTTTATTTCTGGGGTTGTGAGGCTGCCTCTGTGCCGGTCTGCTAACTTACATTTGCAATTGTGAAAAAACCTATAAACATATGCCAGTATGCGAAGAATACTATAGTATTTACCACTTATGTTGAGAAAAAAATCTACTTCTTCAGGATTCCTGAAAAGAGAAAGAGAAATATTAGAATTGAAATCATTACAGTTATTTTTATATTTTGATTTAGTCTCTGGAATGTAATCTGTTTCTGGCACAGAAATAGTTTTTTGCTCAGTCACTAAGTCATCAGCTGCTAGGAATTTTGGTCCCCTAAACCACATTGGATTCTCTACAAGAGAATTAACACTCGCACCTCTGGTCAAGAGATCGGCAGGATTGTCCTTGCTAGAGCAGTGATACCAAGAGTTCGAATCTGAAAGTGCATTAATCTCTATGACACGGTTTGCCACAAACTGCTTCCATCGCTTTGATGATCCTTTGATCCAGAATAAGGTTATTTTGGAATCTGTCCAATAGTACACCTTCGATGTGATTTTTTGATCTAGGATGGGTTTTACTTTATTGGTCAGTCTTGCACTTAGTAAGGCTCCGAGAAGTTCTAGCCGAGGCAGAGTTATCTCCTTTATCGGTGCAACACGACTCTTTGAAGTCACGAGATTGACTTCCACACCACTCTCTCTTTTTATTCTCAGATAAATTGCTGATCCATACGCTATTTTACTAGCATCAGAAAAGGCGTGTATTTCTACAGCTATTACTTGATTCAAGCAACCAAGAATTTTCCTCGGAATTTTTAATTCTGCTAAATTTGGAAGTTCTTCGAGCCACTTTAACCATTTTTCGTGCACATTAGTTGGTAACTGTTCATCCCATGCTGTCTTCTTTAGCCATAGTTCTTGGAACAGGCATTTTATTCTAATGGTGAATGGCGTCAGCATGCCTAACGGATCGAAGATTTTACCAACTGCTTGCAATAGTAGACGTTTTGAGCTTTTTTGCGATGACAAGAATTCTATTAAACTTTTGACTTCGAATGTCAGACAATCTTCTTCTGTTTTCCAGGACATTCCTAATACCTTGCTTAGATTGCTTCCTAGGCTTATTGCAGCATGTTCTGCTTGAATATTTAAACCTTCCTTTTGCCAGCACTGCAGTAACGCTTCATCATTTGTTATCCATTTTCGAAGAATCATTCCTGCTTCAGACATTATTTTGTTAGCATTCAGGGAAACATCAAGAGCTTCTCGCAGCGTATCTTCGCCAGATATAAAATCGTCCACATAAATATATTTATCGAGTAGGTGAACAGTTCTTGGGTGTAGGCTCATAAACCGCTTGATGTGCTCCTTTATTGTAGCAGATAGGAGGAATGGAGAGGCATTGACTCCAAAAATAACACGTTTGAATCTGAAGACCTTGAAAGATTTTAAACCATCATCATACCACAGAAAACGGACAGAATCCCGATCCTTTTCAGCTAGTGAGATCTGAAGGAACGCCTTCTCGATATCAGAAGAAAAGGCAATTTCGTATAATCTGAAGTGGATTAAAATATCAAATAGAAGTGGATTTAAGTTGGTGCCGGGCCATAAACAATCATTAAGGGACAAATCATTGTTATCATGAGAGCTGGCATCGAAGACGATTCGGACCTTTGTAGTAAGTTTATCTTCTTTACAGACCGCATGATGGGGCAAATAATAAACTGCCCTGTCTAAAACAGGTTCATTTTCTTGCACCTGCTCTATAATTCCTTGCTTTAAATATTCCGTGATTATTTCAGAATATTGTCGAAAAAACTCTGGGTTTCGATAAAATTTTCTTTTTAGACCTTCCAAACGCTGTTTCGCAACATTAAAATTATCATTTAAATCCTTCCAGTCTTTTTTCCACGGTAACTGAACTTCATAACGATCGCCTACAAATTTGACAGTTTTATCGAATATTTGTTGTGCTTGATCAGTTTCCGATATTTTCGGATCATCATGTTTAATGCCTATAGACTCAAGCTCGAAAAATTGTTTTAAATTATCATTTATTTCATCGAAATCTCTAACGAAATTGCACATAGTAATATTGTTTGTTTGCGTGTTCTCCTCTAGCGCCCCAGTTGGGATCCATCCAAAAACAGTGTCTTGCAGAAAAAGTTTATCATTTATCTTAACTGAATTATGCTTTAAAATTCTATAAAATAATTCAGCGCCAACCAATGCGTGAACTTTTCCCGGTTTGAAAAATGTGGGGTCTGCCAATTCCACAATATTCGGTAAATTAATGTCCGATACATTTAATTGCTTTGATGGAATTACATCCGTGATTTTGGGAACAATTAAGAAATCTATATTCTCCCTGAAAGAGCCATCTTCGTTTGTAATTACACTCGAAATTTTATTTTTTACATTATAAGTATAACCGTTTAATCCTGTAACGGGTACATTAATTATCCTTTTTTTAAATTTCAGCATGTCAGCGCAATCCTTAGTTAAAATATTGACATTGCTAGCATTATCCAAAATGACTCTAAACCTTCGTTTATTTCCGAAATTATCTTCTATAAAAACAAAGCATGTACTCAATAAAATTGATTTTCTTTCTTTACTTATATTATTCAAGGTCTTTAAAGATTCGTCATTATTTACCGAAATGTTTTTCATTTCTCTATTTACCGCACCTGCAAGAGGGGAGGAAATTTGGGGGGAAGCCAATTCATTTTTGGATTTATTTTCTTTTTCTCGATGAAGCCATGAGCTGTGTCGCAATCCACAGGTATTACAATTATATTTTGAAATGCAAGAATTTACGAAATGAGAATTATTCAAACAATTAATACACAGTTTATTTTTCTTCACAAAATCGTATCGTTCAGAAACATTCATTTTTCGAAACTGAGAACATTTGTTCAAATTATGAAAAGCCAATTTACACAGAATACAAGTTTTTCCATTCGATTTATCATTCGAATTTAGCATGAAATTTTTTTGTTTGTTCGAAAGAGGAATGTTTTTGTTTAAGGGTTTTGAAGCAGAGTATCTATTTACGCTTTCTAACGTAGAACTGCGGTTTTCCAAAAATGACATTAATTCATTAAATTGCGGGTATTCTGATTTTTTAATCGAATATTCAAATAATTTTCGAGATTCCTTATCTACCTTTTGCAATATAATATTGATAAGGATAGCATCAGACAGATTGTTTTGTTCATATTGTAATACTTTTAAGGCCCTCAAATTTTTATTTACACAATCAATAAAGGATCTCAATTCTTTAGAAGACTCGTAATGTATTTTTTCATAATTAATTATGGCTGATAAATGAGTGTCAATGAGCAAACGTTGATTTTCGAATCTTTCAGTAAGTGCTGTAAACAATGACTCAAAGGAATCGTGTGGGCTCTCTAGTTGATTTGCTTCATTTTTTAGCGATGCTCGCAAATAAAACAGCTTCTGAGCGTCATTTAACTGGGCATTATTGATAATTAAATTTGTAAATTGTACTTTAAAGATTGACCACTCCTCATATTTACCATTGAATGTTGGTAGTGGGATTTCAGGTAACTTAACTTTAATATTATTCAAACTTATAGATTCAATACTATCAGCATGCACATTTATTTCAGAAACTTTAAGATTTTTAAGAAATATGTTGAGACTTACCTCAAGTTTCTCGAGACGATCTTCGAGTTCATCTAACTCGTTTTCGATTTCTGGTAAGTCCTTAATATCAGGGATATCATAATATTTATCCCGTATTTCCGATACTTTTGCTTGCAGCTCAGGTAATTTTCGAATCTTTATTTCGAGCTCGGTACTCGAGTAATTAATTTCGTCTGTATTATCTTTTACGAAATTTTCTAATTTCGTTATAGCGCCTTTTAGAGCACCTTTTGTTCTATTTAATTTTTCCATAGCAGCTATTTCGCTGCGAAATCGACGGACCACTAGAATGTATGTGAATACTGTGTGTAACTTTAAGATTGAAGACAAATAGTTTTCTTTTTCACATCTTTATATCACACAGCACACAAATGTTACAAACAATCACAAACACTGAAAAACATGTAGAATGATGAGGTGACTTTGGGGTGATAACCCGCTGTTAGAACAAGTGACGTTCATAAAACATATTTTTGGGGAATACTCCCGCTATAAGAAACAGAATAATGGGGGATAAGACCCGCTATAGCATAATGTGCCACAATGGCAGCTAAAAGCACAACATACTCTATACTTGGGGATAAGACCCGCTCGAATACACAACGTGCCGCAATGGCAGCTAAAGAACAACTATATACTTGGGGATAAGACCCGCTCGAATACACAACGTGCCGCAATGGCAGCTAAGCAACAACTGAACTGGGTCACATGACCGCAAAGCTACGGAGCTCGTTCGGCATGCGCACAAGGTCCGAACATAAGGAAGTTTCATGTCATTTACAGTAGGGAAACATGTTTTTGAGAACAACCTCAAAATGAATTACGTTTTATTGAAATTTTAATTGGATATTTTATAGATTTGCTTCGAACAAATTATAATAGATCAAGCGCTAGTTTCACTCGCGCACAGAGAGTTCATACAATAAATTTATTAATTTTTAACTACAATCTTACAAAATATAGTTGTTAAACGAATACTAAGACTTTTCAAATAACTCGGAATTATTTTATTAAATATTTTTCAATAATTGTCTTCAATAATTGAATTCAATTGGAATAAAAAACGCTGACTATTTATCATTGTGATCTACCTTACCTAAAACAAAGGCCTTGTACAAAGTTTAATATTGCCATTGTGCCAAGTACGCTTTGAAAGGAGGTTACAAAGTTGCATGGCCACTTTGGTCTGTGCCACGTCTTTTTAGGTAGGTTTTTAATTAATATCTCAGCTAATCACCGACAATTCTTTTGGAAAATCATTATCGACAGTCCTTGGATGATTTCGCGTCGATAGGTACCTCGAACTCTCCTCAACTCCCCCGCTGAGCGCCAGCAAGAGAAAGTTTATGTACAAAGGAAAACTGCAATTTTCGGAAAAATTGTATGACCTAGGATAATCTCTATAGTTTTCCTGAAAAATTTAAATAAATTCCTACTACTTCTAATTTTTTCGTAATTTTATTTTTAGTAGATTTGGAAAAAGTAGGGGAGACATAATTTTGCCATACATTTTCGACGAAATTCTGAAAACATAATTGTATCTATTATTGTATATATTTTTGAGTTCTGCGTTACGAGGTTTCTCGAACGATCTCCCTCCCCCCCCATTTTTTTTTAAATACGTACCCGTTCATGGGGGAAAAGCTGCTAATTGTTGAGATTTGTTATGTAAAAGTGTTTCTTAATTTTTGGAAAACTGTATGGGGTAGTAATGAACAAATTAAAACTTTAAAATAACCTCTACTGATAAAGAGTTAAGAGGGGGGGGGGGGAGTGAGGGCTTAGAAATAGCCAGGCCAAAATCTTTAAAACAATGTCACATGAAAAAATTAATTTTCTCCCCCACGAGGGGAAATACCACCTAATAGTCTGATGTAAAGTCCTGCATCGGGTCGGGTTACGCGAACCCGACCCGACCCGCACTCGGCACTATATTTTCGCATTGCGGGTCGGGTCGGGTTGTGTTTAACTATTTTTGTTTGCGGGTTGGGTTGGCTTTCATTGTTTCGGGCTCGGGTTGGCTTTTTACTCTTGCGGGTCGGATTCGGGTTGATCCGATTTTTTAAAAGAATGTGGGAAATATTTTTTCACGTTAAAAGCCTTTATAAAAACGTAGATCAAAGTTTCACAAAAGAAAAATGCGTGCCTGTCTGTTTTGTCTTTAGTCGCCCTTTCACGAGTCTTCGAAATAACAAATTGCATTATATTTTTATCGTATTTTAAAAATACAATACGCAACAAAACGCTAAATGGTCCTTCTTGTCTATCACACAGTAGTTGTCAAAGTTAGAAGTATCAAGACTTATAGAACATTAGCAATCGCAATCTGTTTTGCAATGATTAAAAATGAATTTAACATTTGGAGATTCAAATTTTAAATCTCCACAGTTCCTAAACTACTTGACAAAATAAGTAAGATTAAGTAATCTTAAGTAAAATTTAATGACCAAGCCAAATAAGATGTAAAAATTATTGCGTTTGTATTGAAAATTTCAGAGTTCGGTACAATTTTAGAAGTATGAAGATGAGCCTTAAGATTTTTTTTATATATCTTGAAAGAATACATAATTTTCTATGGAATTTTTATTTAATTGTTTTCAGGAAAATTTAGGTGAGTAAAATGCATGGGGCCATTATTTCCTTTGACCGACTGCACCTTAAAACCGTCAGATACAAATTATATTTATTCATGAAATTGGCCATCATATGAAATTAGAGAGCACTCATCTTAGACTGATGTAGTTATTTGCAGAGAAAAAGAGTATCAGGGAAAGAAAAGTTTTCTGAGGAAAAATTAGAGAATGCGTCCCCTTTAATGGAGAATTACCATCGTAATATAGTATTACCGTGGTAGTGCTTGAAGTGACCTATGTAGTACTAATATACATTAGCTGAATCAGTATTGCACATATATTAAGTGCACCTGTTACACAAATTTAATTAAAATTGTTTTTTTAATAAAATTTTTCTGAATTAATACATTATTTTTTTACACTCTTTATTATAATTTAAAAAAATGACATTTAAATTCAATATTTCAATGTAAAATGTTGAGGTTCTTTAAAATTTAAGAGTTGTAGGAAGTTTAAAGTTCTAAATTTTCATTCTTTTTCAGCAATCCATTATAAATTTTGTCACAGCTATATTTAACTGAAAAATAAATACCCAGAAAAGTATCCAACGTGGTTATTTTACATCCCTGGGTGCACCAGGACAGTCTTTCGACTATCCTCACAAAAATTTTGAGCCTCGTTTTAATTTAGAACTTGGATTCATTGCACGAAAAATTGGGAATTCGAAAAATAAAAAAATCTGACAGAGAAGGAAGGGTTAAGAGTGGGACAAGGTAAAGATATGCTTAGCTTCTTAGCAATGTAAACATCAAAATGAATATGCCTTTTTCATAACAATTGTTATACAGATTGTCCGGTCTCAACGGTGTCCAACGGCTAATTCCTAAACCGTTAGTCATAGATATATAGTTCCAATTACAAAAATGTTTTAAATCAGGTAAAAAAATATTTAAAAAGCGATTTAGGTCAACAAAAACATGTCTTAAAAAATTACAAAATTTAAATTTTTATAAGGTCCCCCGGTCCTATAAAATTTATTTAGTAAAATTTTCCTATCACACTGACAAGTAAGACAAAAAAAAAAGGTCCCATTCCTATAACACTAAAATTGAGCGAGTTATGAAACTTTAAAAATGCATGACTTATGCCACGTTTCTGCTCTAAAAACAAATGAGTTCGGCTTGGCTTTGAGGGGTCACATATCAAGTGCTTAAAGTATTCGAAGATCTTATTTCATGTGTATCTGCGCTTTGAAAAAAAATCGTACAAGTATTACGATTAAGTTAACATTTATTAAGTTTCAGATTGGCTAAAATAACATATGTTTTATTTTGTCAGGTTTTGAGACTGTCTCTTTTATGATTTCTTTTAACAAAAATTGTGTTATTTTTATAAGTTTTTATGTTACTTCAACGATCGTATGTATGTTTTTCCAGTTCAAAATTCGTACTCGAACTTTAACTCACTTTTAAATATCCGATCGAGATTACATTTTACATACTGACGCAAATCCAATAACAATCTAATATTATTATGATTTTCGGTGGTTACCATTTATACTTATTTTACAAGATAACACAAAAAATTTCGGATAGATTACCGCCAAGATGTTTAAGAAAAAGTTTTAGAATAGATAATACAAGACTGCGATTGTTTTTTTTTTTTTTTTTTTTTTTTTTTTTTTTTTTTTTTTACTTTTATGTATTTTTTAGCACTGAATCCGAAAATTACCTTAATTTTTAACAATCATGTCAGGATATTTCGGAAATCATAAATTGTCAAATTTAAAGAATAACAAAAATCGGATACTATAAAGTAGAGGAGATGGTTGTGTTTTTTAACTTTTGATAATTGATTCTTACGTACTTTTTAGCACTGAATCTGAAAATGACCTTCATTTTTAACCATCACGTTAGAATTTTTTTGCAAATCGTAAATGTATAAGTTAAAATATAGCGAAAATCTCATACTATAAAACATATGTAAAACTTTTTTGTTTTATTTTATTTTATTTTCAGGGCTTGAATTTCGGGGCGGGATGGCGGGATTCGTGCCCAAAATTTTGAAATCCCGCCCAAAAGAATATCGTGGGCGGGAGGCTCCCATTCAAAAAAATCTCGCCATTTTCCTGAAAATTTTGCATTTTGAAATTACGATCAACTCTTACGAGTTTTTCAAACGACCGATAGACAAATTTCATTTTTTTTTTTTCGAGATCGGCTGACAAGTTTCCGCGACCGATTTGTGAATTCAAGGGGGATTGATTCTGTTCCGAAAATTTAAGGCATTAGGTTCCGAAAATTATGAAAAATCGGTCATCGGTTCAACAGAAAATATATCGCGAATATCGACAAATGATCGCCGAAAAAATCGATTTCGTCAATCGTTCGAGGAAAAAATCGACAATATCGCCGCAAAGGATTGCGAATAAAACACAAAGTTTGTCAAATGATCGCGAAAAAGAAACTCGAAATTCATCAAAGGATCGCAAAAAAAACACACATTACATGAAAGGATAACAAAAAAATCGTAAATTTCGGCAAAGGAACGCGGAAAAAACTCGAGTTCCGGTAAAGTATCGCGAAAAAAGCGAATTTCGTCAAAGGATCACGAAAAAATGCAAATTTTTTCAAAGGATCGCGGAATAAACGCGAATTTAGTGAAAGAGCCGCTGAAAAAAACCGCAAATTTCCTCAAAGAATCTCGAAAATACGCGAATTTCATAAAAGAATCCCGAAAAGTGCGAGTTTTGTCAAAATATCGCAGAAAAAACTCGCGTTTCGTCAAAAGCTGGAGGAGGGATGCGAATTTCGACAAAGGATCGCAATAAAACGCGCATTTCGTCAAAGGATCGCGAAAAAACACGAATTTCCTTAAAAGATCACGAAAAAAACGCAAATTTCGTCAAAGATCGCGAAAAACGCAAATTTCCTCAAAAGATCACGGAAAAAACGCAAATTTCGTCAAAGATCGCGAAAAAACGCCAATTTCGTGAAAAGATCGCGAATTTCGTCAAACGATCGCGAAAAAATGGGATTTTCGTCAAAAGATCACGGATAAAACACATATTTCGTCAAAGGGCTGCTGAAAAAAAAGTTAACTTACATTTCTCGTGCAGTAGAAGAAATGAATCAGTATCCATTTCAAACTTTTGACTTTGATTGAACAAGCATTCAAATTTTAAACAAAGAAAATACCTGGGGGTCAGGTTTTGACTGTAATTCCATTAAGCATATAATAAAACAATTTTGTTCAGAAATGGATATTGATGATTCCATCACTGGATATACATTGTTCATGCAAGTAGTTAAAAATGAAGGCATGTCGGATATTGCAAAGTTTTCTGAAATTTTTTTAAGTGGGCATAACCATAAGTTTCCGATAACTTCCAAAGTTATAAATGTTGTGCTTGTACTGTCTTCCACAAGTTTACCTTGTGAAAGAAGATTCAGGGCCCAAAATGGAATAAAATCTAAATTCAGAAATTCATTTAACAACCCTATTGTTAAGGACCCATGATATTAGGTTTAAAGTTGAAAAATAGACTATATAAAAGTCTTAACTCTCTTACTTTTTTAAATAAAAAAACATTTTGCATAAGTATTCTGGGTTGTGGATTTAAATTCCTCAATAGTATTTTGTCATGTCTATATTAATACAGGCATGACAAAATAATTAATGTAAATCTTTAAATAGCACTTATTATAACATTCGGTTTTAGATTTTTTTTTTCCTCCCTCCCAAATCGCTCAACTCCCCTCCATTTATAAATGTTGGTAGGGAGACTCCCCTCCTAGAAAAAATTGAATTTCAAGCCCTGTTTTTATTCAATAATTTATTCGATATTTTTGCTTATCCTGGGATTCTTACAGCTAAATAGCTGAGTGGTCCGATGAGATGAGGGAGGATATTCAATTTTAACTTTGAACTTTTTAACTTTGAAATTTGCGAAAAATCCTGATGTGATGGTTAAAAATGAAGGTCAATTTCAGATTCAGCGGTTCAGAATACATAAGAATCAATTATCAAAAGCTAAAAAACATGACATAACCCAACTTTCGCAGGCTAGTGTAATTTAATAATATTTTAAAATACGTATCATTTTGTAAAGAATTGAGGCTGTTAATTTAGCATCATTTTATTTAACAAAAATTCTGTTTTCCTTTCTTCTTAAATGTTTATTACAAATTGTATATTTTGCATTAATATGTTAGAATGATTAAATATTTCAAATTGATATTGCGATGTTAATTTTACTCTCAACCATTTTTTAATATATCTGACGAAATTATATTTCGACTAAATTTGTGAATGACCCCCAATTTGCAGCAAAAAATATGCTCCAACTTTAAACAGCTATTGCTCGGTCAATTTTAACCGTAGAATAACTAGACTTTTTGTGTATTACTTGTCAATGTAAAAGGAAAATTTTACTAAATATAACTTATAGGACCGGGAGACGGTATAAAAATTTAAATTTCGTAATTTTTTAAGAAATGTTTTTATTGACCCAAATCGCTTTTAAAATATTTCATTACCTGATTTTAAACATTTTTGTAATTGGAGCTATATGTCTATGACTAACGGTTTAGGCATTAGCCATTGGACACCGTTGAGACCGGACACCCTGTATAGCCAGCATAGGGGTTCTGTATTTGCTAATATAAAATCAAATGTTCCGGTACTGGAACATTTTCGAATGCACCCCTGATTATAATCTACGTGTGGTAATTGCTTAAGGCGCATCTTAATTGATGTTACATTATTTTAAAAGAAATAAAAGTACTATAACAAGTTCCGATGTAATACGGATACTATTAATTTGAGAAAATATTTTTTCTACTTTTATGTGTATTTACCGTATTACGAGCACGTCTTTCTTTGTGTCATAGTGCTACCATTGATTAATTCAACACAGCTCTATTTCCAAATTAAAGTTTATTTGAACTGTTTTAAGTTTTAAGTATAAATATAAATAAAGATCAGATCTTAAAAATTCCGGGAGTAATGGAGGTAAAAGAAGCTGATTTATGTATAGGAGGTATGCCATTTGTGGGGAGGGGGAGCAAACAGCTGAAGCACCTACTTTTTAGGGATGTCCGTTATTTGTATAGCTGCCAACCTTCCGATGGTTTTCTCCAGATCAAATAAAAGAGTTTGAACCAGAAATTTAATTTAATAAATGAAATAAAAAAGAACCCTGTAGAAAAAGGACACATTTCATTAAATAAATTTTCTGGTTAAAATTCTTTTATTTGATCTGGAGAAAACCATCGGAAGGTTGGCTTGGCAGCTATGCATTTATACTCATTGAAAAATATATATATATGTTTTTCTTTTTTTTTTTTTTTGGGGGGGGGGGGGTAGGAATATGGGGCGCCAATTGAAGTTCTGCACACAGGCGCCGGATACTTCTGGCGCGCCCCTGGTAAACTTCAATAACGTCCAAAACTTTCAGGGCATTCCGAGTATGTTTACGAGAGTTAGAGCGCGGACAGACGGTCATACGGACAGATGGACAGACAAACCGAAGTCACAAACACTTTTCAACTTTGTTGCAAAGTGTTAAAAATGTGCAATACTTAGAAATTTAAAAAATCGCAATAAAAGTAAATGAAAGTTGAATTTGATCATCTGCTATTGCCATTCGAAAAATGACGTCAGCGTTACGCACAGGTGCGTTTGTCCCTTCTAATATAGATAGATAGATAATAGTTAGATAATTATAATCCCTACTCATTAAAACGGTTTAATATTGTTTGGTCTAATTTAGGAGACCGGGGGCCAAACTTAGGCGGCCAGTCGCTGAATTTGGACCACTTTTAACAAATTTTTCAAATTAAAATAAAACTTAAGATTTTCCAAAAATAAATTGTTCTAAAGATTTATTTAGGTAGGAGATAAATAGACTGCTGATCACGTGTACTGATATTTTGCAGATATTCCAAAAATGATGTCAGTTACACCTGGAAATAAGTCAAGTGTCGAAATTCGGCTACTCTCTCCTATGAATTGAATTCTTCCAACTGAGCGAAAATATGCTCAATCCGAGACTCGAACCCAGATCCTTGGCTTACGTTGCCAGTGCTCTACCGTTCTCCTATAATATATATTGTTCTACCGTTCATTTCCATATTCTATTGTGAATGATCAACTAAAAGATTTGCTCCTTAACAATCCAAATTTTGTCTGACACATTATAAATTATAAAATCGTAATGGCGTTCATATTGTTTTCAGCAATGCGGATGAACATTAGAGGTAAATGTATATATTGCTATAAATCACTAGATCAAATACACCGATACGTTTCGTTTGACTAAAGTTTCATTTGGAGAAACTGTCCAGCGTAGTGTGGGCAAAGGCTGCTAATTGTTACATATTTGTAATTTGATTGTACACTATCGGCAGGGTCTGGCGTACGTAATGTATAAAAACGAAAGAGTTCATTTACCTAGAATGGGTCAAACCATCAATCATTCGTGGGCCAGAGGCGGATTACCTACTAGGCTGAGTAGGCTGAAGCCTAGGGGCCCAGAACGAAAGGGGCCCCTTGTGCTAAAACATCTTTTTTCGAGGGGGTTTTTTTCACACTAGGGGGGTTCCGTCCCCCTGCTCGCTACGCTCACTAACCCCCGCGTAATCGCTTCGCGATTCCGTTTGGTATCGCGTATCGAAACCCTATTTTCTAACCAACCCCAGCCGTAATTGTTTCGCGTTTCATTTCAATTCTGGATCGCTTCCCGCCTTATTTTCTATGCAGTCAATTTTTAGATTCCACTTGGTAAAAACGGGCTCCTCCTCAACTTCTGACAATTTTACTCCAAGCACATAATCAGCTTACAGATTTTCGTAATTATAAGAATTATTAAATATGCCGGTAATTATATATATAGTATTACGAATATTGTAAATAGTTAGTGTTTGTGCTTAAAAATAATGTAAATAGTTCAATTAAGCTCTATTCATACGCTAATATTAGTTTTTATTGCATTGAAATATCTCAATTTGTTGATTTTCTGAAAGCAAGTAAACCCTATTGGATTTCAATGGGAGTCTATGGAAATTTGGCGAAATACTGGAAATAGCGAAAAGTTGACGTCACTTTTGGCGGATCATTTTGGTCGCCAAATTTGGCGATATATCGCCAAATTGGCGACAAACTTGGCGACGTTTGGCGACAGAGCCGTCCTCCCCTTGGTAACCCTCTTTATAGCGTCAGAAAGCTCTGACCAATGAGATGCGTTTCGCAGTATCTACGCAGATTTTCATTGGTCCATTTCCAAAGCATTACTTTTTTTATATATAGAAGGATTGAACTAACATTTAATGCAAAAGAGAAATGGTATACAGTATTCTTTGATCACTCATTTGTTGAATCTTGAAAATTTTTAGAATTGCGTTATAATTAATGCATGAAATACCAAGAAGTTAGACCGCTGACGATAGAAACATACTTCCAACTGCAAAAAGTATAAGTACAGACTTTTGATGTTGCATTTGTTTTAAAGGGGCCAGTATACATATTAAAATACGAAATTTTATATTTTATATGGTCCCTGGAGTGGTAGTACTGGTCCTAGGTTATATTTCAGGACATACTTTTTTCGTAATTTCAGAACACATTTACTCAGTATACTACTTAAAAAAGTCCCCAAAAAAATACCACGATCATTTTCAGAAATTCGTGATTTTTTTCCCCAATTCTTTCTCAAAATTCGCGAACTTTTTCTGCGATCGTTCGTTTGCGAAATTCTCGATTTTTTCCCACGATCGTTTGCCGAAATTCGCGTTTTTTTCGAGATCGTTTGCTGAAATCGGCGATTTTTTCCGAGATCGTGTGCCGAAATGCGCGTTTCTTTTCCACGATTGCTTACCGAATTTCCCGTTTTTTTCTGCGACCGTTTGCTGAAAGTAGCAATTTTTTCCGTGGTCAAAATTCGCGTTTTTTCCGCCACCGTTTGCCGAAATTCGCGTTTTTTTCTTCGATCGTTTGCCGAAATTTGCGATTTTTCTCCGCAATCAATTGCCGAAATTCGCGATTTTTTTCAAGATCGTTTGCCGAAATCTGCGATTTTTTCCCGAGATCTGGTGCCGAAATTCGCGTTTCTTTTCCACGATCGTTTGCCGAAATTCGCGTTTCTTTTCCACGATCGTTTGCCGAAATTCGCGTTTTTTTCGCGCGATCGTTTGCCGAAATACACGATTGTTCTCCGCAATCGTTTGTTGAAATTCGCAATTTTCCCCGCAATCATTTGGCGAAATTTGCATTGTTTCCGCGATCGTTTCTCGAAATTCGCGATTTGTTCTTCGATCGTTTGCCAAAATTCGAGTTTTCATTCTTCGATAGTTTGCGAAATTCGTGATTGCATCCCGCGATCGATTGTTGAAATTCGCGATTTTTCTCTGCGATCATTTACTGAAATTCGCAATTTTCTTCGTGATCGTTTGCCGAAATTCGCGATCTTTTCCGCCATCGTTTACCGAAATTCATGCTTTTTCCGCGATCGTTTGCCGAAATTCGCGTTTTTTTCTTTGATCATTTGCCAAAATTCAGAATTTTTTTCCGTGATCGATTGCTGAAAGTCGCGATTTTTTTCTGAGATTGTTTGCCGACATTCATGTTTTTTTCATCGATCGTTTGCCGAAATTCGTGATTTTTCTCTGCAATTGTTTGTTGAAATTCGCGATTTGTCTCCACGATAGTTTGCTGAAATTCGCGATCGTTTCTGCGATCATATACCGAAATTCGTGTTTTTTTCGCTATCGTTTACCAAAATTCGCGCTTTTTTCTTCGATCGTTTGCGAAATTCGGGATTTTTTTCCGTGATCGATTGCCGAAATTCGCGATTTTTTCCGCGATTGTTTGCTGAAATTCACGTTTTATTTATCGTTTGCCGAAAGTAGCGATTTTCTCCGCAATTGTTTGCTGAAATTCGCGATTTGTCTCCGTAATTATTTGTTGAAATTCGCGATTTTTTTCCGCGATCGTTCGAGGAAATTAGTGATTTTCTTTCACAATCGTTTCACGAAATTCGTGATTGAGTTCTGCAGTTGTTCGTCAAAATTTGAGATTTCTTTACGCGACCACGATGTTTTTTCCACAATCGTTCGAAGAATGCGCAATTTTATTCAGCGATTAATTTCTGCAATTGTTTGTCGAAATTCGTAATTTTTTCCCGTGACCAATTGGCAAAATTTGCGCCTTTTTTGCGCGATCACTTGGTGAAATTCGCAAGTTTTTCCGCAGTTGTTTGACGAAAGTCACGATTTTTTTCTCAAATGATTGCCGGAATTGGCGCTTTTATTCATGGATCGTTTGACGAAATTCTCGGTCGTTTACGTGTTTAGTCACTACGTCGCAAGTGTGTTTATATCGTCAACGCGATATTTTTTTCGAATCCTCGGAAATCACAGAACAACCGCTTAAAGAAATTCGTGATGATTTACCTTCCTGTCCGGCTGACAAATTTCCGATTTTTTTTTTCTGTTACCACTTGTCGGAGTTTCCTCTTAGTCCGCACAACTTTGAAGAAATTCCGTGCTACTTATATGCTGCCACCACCGATATGATTACGTGATATTGGTCACGCACTGAGAGGATTGTTTAAATGAAAACCAACGCTTTCAATTAACTAAATTAACAGTTTATTTACACACTATTTACACAATACAAAACACTATTTACACTTAAAACTCGGATGTAAGTGATCCGGTTCAATATTAAATTAAATACAGTAAAGCTGACTGTGTACTGTTAAAACTACGTTATATCACTCTCACTCTATACGCGTTAAATTAGCTTTACCGGAGATCAATCTCAATCTCCCAACACATGGGCTCTAAGCCTAAGCTCTCCGAGCCTCACTCAACCTTACGCTCTCTCTCTCAGAGCTATCCAAGGAACTACCCTTGCGCTTGGCACTCCAGCCTTCAACTCACTGTCTCAGCAGAAGAGCCTGCCCCTAGCAACCTCCTGCCTTTACTCAACGTAACCCCTCGGGGTTTTCTACCTGTCCGCATTCCAAGCTCTTTTCTTCGTTCGTGGAATGCCTTTGTCTCCCCATCTTCAACAGACATCTCAAAAGGTCGTTCAAACCCCTCTCCAACCATCTTCTATTCCTTCACCCAATCTGCACATTTTCACCGGCCCAATCCAGTTTCAGATAAGGAAAGAATTTCTTTGAAATTCCAGTACACAGGCCATACAATATATAATATATTACCCTAGTTCTAATAGCAGATGTTTCTCAGAACCTGACACCACTTAACGAAATTTATCAGGTTTTTTTTATCATCAGGTGACAAAATGTTTCACTATTTTCTGGCTCATATATATATTTTTTTTTCTCCTATGCACTTAGTAATTCCAAAATATTAATTTTGTGGAATTTTGAAAAAAAAAAAAAAAAAAAAAAAAAAAAAAAAAAAAAAAAAAAGATACGCAGGATTGAGCATATATATATTTGCGGTAAAATCATGACTGTTATTGCTATAGTACAAACTCGAAATTTCAGGACAGGTCACCCTACATTTTACGACGTTTTTTCATTTTTTAGGAACTTCAAGACAACCACGGCCCCTGGGTCCTAAAAGAAAGTTGTCCTAAGACCTTGTTGTCCTTGAAGAAGTGCACTTTTAAAATAATCGCATTCTTTTATGACTAAAACTTACCAAAATATAATATTTGGAATTTTATGAAATTTCAATGTTTACGTTTATTTGTACATACTTCTTTCCGTTTCTAGTGCTAAAAAACATTGAAATTAAATAAAATTCACAATTTGGTAAGTTTTGGTTGTAAAAGAATAGTTTTATTTATTTTTTTTCCCCTCTTAGACAAAAAACCTTTTTTTAACTATAACCTATAAGTCCCAGGGACTGTATCAAAATTAAATTAAGAATTTTATTAGAATTTTATTACAAATACCATATCTAAAAACTTTTACTTAATTTCAATATTTTTTGTAATTAGAAGTACGTTCCCTTCTTAAGTGGTTTATGAGATAATTAAGCAGACATATATTTTGAATCATCTGGTCTATATCGCTTTGAAGAAGAGAAGGGGGTCCGCAAAAAATTCAAGCCTAGGGGCCCGAGTAGTGGTTAATCCGTCTCTGCCGTGGGCGCAACAACTCTGCACTAAACTTGAAATCTGACCAAGTCTTGGCAATAGCGTAATCTGCAATGCTCTAATCCTCCGTAGTTGGGTTTCCTCCTCTAATCGAATTACAATGGCGGCGTGCATATTCACAATACCTACTCGGTTCAGAATAGACACTAGTATTTTTCAGTACAATTTTCTGGTACGAAATTTTTAATATCCAGAAACACTTATGAAAGCAATCGCTATCTCATAGAAACGTGGACTTATTATTTAATCGCGTCCTACTAAGCGAACATGTCTTTTCATTGAGTGTTATTTTTCTAATCCTAGTAAAATTATAAATGCAAAAGTGTGAAAATGTTGGACTGAAGCCAGCGTCAAAACGGATGATTAAACGCCTTTGTATTCATTATCCATTATATTAAACTTTTTTCTCAAATGTGCAAAATTCTCACGTAAGTTAATAAATTTTACATGTCTTTTGCGTTTGTAAAATACAACTAAATTTAACACCGGAATATTCTATTGTCTTTGTAATACTGTGGCATATCTCTATTCTAAAAAAAGGGTAACTAATGTCACCGCCGCCATTTTTGAATTTTTTGTGTCCGGAGGTCTTTCTTCGTTAATATTAAGAAAAATAATGCCTACAAAAATACGAAAATCGGTGGTGTTATAGAGAAATGTTTGATAAACAGGCTGATGCAGACGGTTTTCAAATCGAAGAATTATTTTAAGATATATTTAATGTTAAAGTTGGTCAAAATCTTTCCATTAAAAAAGTTTTATAGGAGCAAAACTTATACATAGGAATTTAATCATTTTTAGATCATTTTATACGTCAGAAGTTCCCGGTGTGCAGACTGCATTTATTTTCTTAATTTGACTCATTTTTTGAAGTTTTATTTCTATTTTAAATTCAAATTTTCACCATTTCGAGAGATATTTTTTACAACTTTTAGAAGAAGGTATTATTTTAAATTGTTGCTAACTTTAAAAACAGCGCAAAGAATAATATTTCCTTCAAAGTAAAAATGTATTTACACGTGACTATTATAAACAGAAAAAAAAACTTTCAAATGAGAATTAAATGATTACGTATTAAAGGCAGGAAAATATTGATAATTACGTCCTAAAAACTAAATTTACACGTGAATTTTAAAGGAGAATGAAAATTTTAAAATAATAAATTCATTAATATGTGTTAAAAGTCGTAAATGGAGGATTTAAATTGCGTCATATTTAAAATTGCCAAACCATAATATTGCCAAAAAGTTTAAATTTAAAAATATATATGTGCGAGACATTTATTTCATTTTTTGATATCATCTTTTTAAACTATTGTTGAGAATTCTAAGACAGCGCAAATAATATTTCCTTTCTAACAACAAAAGTATTTTTACGTGAATATTAAAAAGAGAAAGAAAACCTTGGTGAAAATTACGTCAGATTTAAAACGATACATTTAAAATGTCTTATTAAAAAAACTTTCTTATAGCGTTGTTAAAAAATACCGGGAGACAAAGACTCTGTTTACTTAATTCATTTTATATTAGCTTATTTTCAACTGTTTCATTGATCTGATTTCATCAAAAACAAAAACAGGGAGTTAACAGGGAGACTGTTAACAGGGAGATTGCCACTGTTTTTTATTAACCGACTTCAAAAAGAAGGAGGTAATCAATTCGACCTGTATGTATGTTTCGGTCCTGTTCACGCATAACTTCCGCAAATATGAACCGATTTTGATAATTCTTTTTTTTGTTTGAAAGTGTAAGTCACCTGTGTGGTCCCATTCCAATTTCATCAAAATTTGATGATTACAACAAATTTTTTTAATAAAAATTTTTAAATTGAAATCCTTTTTGAAGCAGTCGCCTCATTATAAGCGTTCATCTTTTATACCGAGATACAGATAGATTTTTCGCTGTGAACGAAACGAGATTGACCAATCAGAAACCTGTATTTTTGAGAACTTTTCGCCGTTTGCAAAAATACAGGCTTCTGATTGGTCGATCTCGTTTCGCTAAGAGAGAAAAATCTATCTCTGTCTTGTCCCATGTTCTGTCACCACTAAACCGGAAAGCCCACATAGATACTATAATTTAATCTATATTTAATATATTAATCGATATCGGAAAATCAGCAAGTTTCCTCATGTATCGGACAAAGACTTTTAAGATACATAGACCTGCAAACTGTCGGTTTAACTGAGGATTTTTGATCACAGCTGTTGTACGGCAGTGTATATACTTTATATTTTAATTTACCTAAGAAAAGGCTTTTATCAGCGTATTTTTTCATTGCGGTTCATTAAGTATTAGTATACCCTATTTCATTTAGGCCTTTTTAAAAAAAATACCTTATTATTCATAAATTGTTTGTTTTTTTCATAGAGCAAGTATTTCAATTAACATCCTCCAAGAATAAAAATATAGTGTTACTTTCGTTAATATGCATTTTTTTAATTACCTTTTGCATAAAAATTAGTTTAAAAAACGTAGATTTCTTTACGAGTAATTTAAAATTTTGTAAATTGCTATATTATGTTACAGTTGCTATCTTTACTCTGAACTTTCCTACCAGTTACTTTTTTAAGTCAAACTTAAAAAAAAGTGGAATTATAATCTTTAACAATATGTTTCCATATAAATTTCGCCTTTATTTAGGTTTATAAGGACTATTAGGATTATAACATGAAAAAAAATTATTGATTGATAGATTCTGGACAAAAGATATCGCCATGAATCTTGACGAACTTCCATTATTGCCTAACTAGTGCTTGTTAAATTGTCTGCCACTCGTATAATCAAACTTGTCCAAGCGAGTATCGCCAAATTCTGGAATAGAAAATGCCTAGTTTTGCCATAGTTTAGACTACAGCGTCTAGAATACCTAGTGAGGAAATATGCTATCCAAACAGTGCTAAAAAATTTTATCCCTTAAATGTGCGACGATACTGCTAAAATGCCAAGTGTCGATCGCAGCAACATCTGCGGGGTTTTCGTATCACTAGTATTACATTGTATAGACTAACAATACCTTGCAGTTGTAGAAAAATCCTGCAGATGTCGCTGCGATCTCTGTATTGCAGCAGCATCGTTGCATATTTAAGGGATACAGTATTTTAGCGCTTTTTTAAGTATTACAGAGATATCCGATTTCCACACTATGTATTCTAGTCGCTATAGTTTAGACTACAGCGCCTCCTAGTGTGGAAATATGCTATCCAAACAGTGCTAAAAATTTGTATCCCTTAAATGTGCGACGGTACTGCTAAAATTTCAAGTGTCGATCGCAGCGACATCTGCGGGATTTTCGTAATACTAGTATTACATTGTATAGACTAGCAATTTCTTGCAGTTGTAGAAAATATCCTGCAGATGTCGCTGCGATCTGCATATTGCAGCAGTATCATTGCATATTTAAGGGATACAATATTTTAGCGCTTTTTTAAGTATTACAGGGATAGCCGATTTCCACACAATATATTCTAGGCGCGCGCGAGCTCAGGAGACAGGAACATGGAGTGGGTCTTTATCGTGGATGCAATAAACGTTTAGGGTGTTCACGAACAAATCACGGTTTGATTAATTATGGTGCTATAAAGATAATTTGTTGAATATGAAAGACGAGCTAGATGGCTGAATATATAGCGTTTTGAACTAGGGACTATGGGTTCGAATCCTTCGCGCTCCAAATTGTGTTATAACTTTTTTTTTTTTTTTATTGGTTGCTTTATATTTTTCATAATAAATATGATATTTTTGATAAAGATAAATTTTTATATTAATAATACAGAAGTGTATTTCTATTATAATAATAAAATACTTACTTAAATACGAGAAAATGAGGTATTTCGCGATGAAAGTTTTATATTTGAAAGCCTTTTAATATTCAAAGTGATATTAAGCAAATGAAAATATACGTTTGTGCGTAGGATAATTTTTTGATGTTTTCCTTTCCTTTTTTTTTTTTTTTTTTTTTTTTTTTGAGTACTTTAGGAGTGAATTTTTGTCAAGACTGGGATGCAAATCATATTTTACGGTGTTAAAATCAACATGGAAAATATTATAAAAATAAATGTAATAGATGTACATTATTTTAACTAAAAATATCTGCACATATATTTTTTAAAGATATAAAATATATGGCGTTTTGCATCTAGTTTTGTGGTGAATAAAGTATGATTAGAATGTTTATAAACTTTTTACTGAACGTATAAGAAGTATTTTGCTCATACTAACAGGTCCTGATTATCAAATAGGCACGAAAAGCACGTGCTTCCCTTAGAAAATTAGAAAGGACACAAAATTGAGAAAACAGAGGCCCCAAAATTTTATATCGAATTAATTCCATTCCAAAATTTTATCTAATTTCTTTTCAAATTTACACACATGTATATATGTTTTTTTTTTCTTTGAAGCGTTTCATAAAAGTACCTTTCATTACAAATTGATTTTTCGTTAGTAGGTCAGTTTCAACCACATGATCACAATTCTCCAGTCTGTCCATTATTTTAGATGCATTGTTTATTTTACATATTGAATTTAAATATAATTGAATTTATCTTGCATGTACAACGTATAATATTAATATTTTATGTTGTGCATGCATTCTGAATTCAAACTTTTTATCCAAATTACATTTTTACGCTAATACCATACAAAATCCTTTTTGCACTGATTATATCCTATTTTTTTGTAAGTGGAACATAAAAAAAACTTTCTTTAATGTGAATTCAACTGAGCCAGTGAATAATATTTGTAGCATTGGCGAGTTTTCGGGATGTCGAATAGAAAACACTTCTCGAATGAAAGGGACCCTTCGAAATGAAACTGTGCTTCCCATAACTTCAGAGGTTAATTGGTCCCTGGATACTAACATGATTTTGAGTGCCATTTGTTTCTCATGTTTTATGATATATTTTGGTCTGTTATCCACACGGTATTAAAATATGCAATCATAAGATTACATATAACGTGTACACACATTACACACATTATGTGTAGACACACATTATGTGTAGATTACACATAAATCTCGTAATATAGTGCTATCACAATCTTGGTTTATTAACAGCCTTCTATTTATCACGAAAAATGTAAAGCAACTGATAAATCATTTTCAAATGGATTAAAAGAAAATTGTTAAAAAGTAAAAAAAAAAAAAAAAATTGTAGCACCAATGGAATTGTTAAATTGTATCAATCAACCTACCAAACAAAGCACAAACAATAAAACATAAGCATAAAATGCACAATCACGTGATCAAATCGCCCACATAAATTTTTTGAGCCGCCCGCGTCAAGTTTGTGTGCGGTTGGTTAATTGACTTTAAATACTGCACGGGCTAAAGTAGATGAAGTAGGTCACGTGATGTTTCTCTGGAATATGTTGGATTTTATCTGAGTGAACACAGGCATGTATTTCTGTTACGAAAACCAAGTTTTGAAGGATAAAGAAATATAGTCTTTGTTTTTACCTGTTTTGAACCATAAAAATAATGAAAGAATTGAATTATTTTAAAATTCCTTACTCCAATAAGACCTACTCCATGGCAAAAACTTGAGCGCGCGCGTGGTGTTTACTGCACTTCTGAACAGGCCCTATGTATAAATAGAGTCTGAGCATTGTATGTCACCACTCTCATATAGAGGCACATTACATGAGGAAACAATGGACTTTATTCCAAATCTGGATTCGAGGCTGAAAAAGTCACGTGATACCGGTAATTTACCCAAAGAACTTTTAACTGATAAGAAGGGAGGCTACTTCTGCTTTCCGCATGAACTGTTTCACTGCCTGGCAAGGGTTTTTCATTACGTCTACGGAGCCTTCCCTTCTTTACGCTAGACGTTTTTACCTTGACCACGTGATCAAAATGTAGATGGAATATCCTCCATTGATGGAGATTTTCAGAAAATTATAATGTAGAATTTTGGACCACATTTTCAAACCTGACAAGTCTACAGCCTTTTCGATGCCAGTATTTTAGTACAGAAAATTTTGTTTTATTTGATAGAAGAATTTTTGCAATTTAAAAGGACATACTCTATAAAAATTACAGGTATCCAAAAAGCCAGAGGCTTGCAAACTCTGCATTTTAGGTCGGGATCCAGATAGATTTTTTGCTGTTAGCGAGACGAGATTGACCAATCAGTTGCCTGCATTTTACCGGTATGAAGTAAACAGCGAAAAATCTATCTGGATTCCGGCCAATATACGTGAAGAGTCAATACAAATTTTAATACATAGTCTGCATTTTGCTTCTTGACAACGGAGTCCTACAAAAAATAATTCTTGAATGTAGACTGTTGTGAATACAATGTACTTGTTTAAAAAACTATCATAAGTATTAAATGCTAATAAAATCAATACTTCGAATGAAATTACAAAGAATTTATTAAAAACTATTTGTTTAATAAATAACTTTTGTAAATTATAATTTCTATGACAATTATTTATTCAGCAGATATTGAAATCAGGATAATTATGTATTACGGTATGAATAACTAAAAAGTAGGAAATAAAATAAACTTAAAAAAAAAACCCATATTAACCGACTTCAAAAAAAAGCACTAAAAAGAATTAAATAATTCTTTAAAATTCTTTAATGACGAAACGTTATCCAATAACCATACATCAGATATCATGTATCGGCATAAAAACATTAAATTTAATATGCAGAATTTAATATCCACCAAACATGGATTTTCTGGAGAATATTTTTTACAAGAGATTAATTTACATATTTATGATTTAATTTACGAATATATACATATAAAAAGTAATCAATTACTTTTTGAAGTTGGTGCCAAACATTCACAATCGATAATGATTAAACAAATAATTTACTGAAGAAATAGAGCATTTTTTTGACTTTGTATCATATTTTCCATCATCATTTTATTCGTGGTAATAGATACAATATATTCACAATTTTACTATACTTAAGATAGGTTGGCACCAACTTCAAAAAGTAATTGATTACTTTTTATATGTATATATTCGCAAATTAAATCATAAATATGTAAATTAATCTCTTGTAAAATATATTCTCTAGAAAATCCATGTTTGGTGGATATTAAATTCTACATATTAAATTTAACGTTTTTATGCCGATACATGATATCCGATGTGTGGTTATTGGATAACGTTTCGTCATTAGAGAATTTTAAAGAATTATTTAATTCTTTTTAGTGCTTTTTTTGAAGTCGGTTATTATTTTATTTTGAAAAGTTTATTTTATTTAACTATAATCTATTATTCCGAAATTTTTTAAAGCCGATCAAATTAAAGTGCTTTTAGAGTTTGCGGTGTCTGAAAGGAGGTTGGCGAGCGTAGCTCGTAGGGGGCAGAGCCCCCTAGTTTAAAAAGAAAAAGAAACAGAATGTAACAATTGATTTGGTATTGTAGTAATGATAGATACAGTGCGGCGCAAAAGTTTATACACAAGCTAAATGTTTTTATAAAATGAAAAATGTACACCGGAATGCTTTGAAATGTTTACTGTCGCTAAACAATTGGATTACAAATTCATGTTTCGAATTCGAAAACAATGCAATGTAAGGAAAATAATAAATTATGAAAAAATCAAAATTGTGATGTCGCAAAAGTTTAAGCACAAAAACTAAATATTTACATTTCACAAAGCACAAAAGTCCTTTAGTAGTCTATGGTGTTTCCGTTGCACCTGATGAGATCGAATACACGATTTCCCATTGATAACACAGGAGTATGGAAGATTTTGAGAGCGAATTTGTACCAGGCTTCCTCGATCGCTGATTTAAGCTTTTGCGTTGAGTAGTACTGCTTCCCATTCTCGTAGGTGTCATATGAGAGGATTCCCCAGATGTTCTCTATCGGATTGAGATCTGGGCTGAGTGCTGGCCAGTTCATCACACTAATATTCTAAGATCTAAGCCATTATTTTGTGCAACGGGAAGTAAGTATCAATGTGTTGTCTTGCTGAAATGTCCAGTTGAGATCACCTAGAAGTTCACCAAACGGTTACAAATGCTCACGCAGAATTTCCTGATACTTTTTTGAATTTTGCCTGCCATTTAGGAAGAAAAGAGACGTTTTTCTATTGAAGCCAGAAGCGTCTTATACCATGAGCGAACCACCACTTTGTTGCCTTCTGAATATGCTCTTCGGATCGTTCCTCAAGGCACGCCAATAGAAAGAGAAGCCATCTGGATCATCCAAACTCCATTTTTTTTTTCATCAGTAGAAATAACACTAATCCATTCGTCACGATAATACATGTGCTGTTTTGCCCATTGAAGTCTTGCTTGTTTGTGATACTGTTTCATAAAAAGCTTACGAGATCAATTTTGTTTTTTGATGAATCCTGATTAGGTTATTCGTCTATATATGGAAGCACGTGATATTTTTGATCCAAGTTGATTTTTTTGTCTGATTAAGAAACAAGTTGCTAGTTACAGACGATGTTTTAATTCATCTATTCTCATGAAATGTGGTTTTGCTCAACCTTTCTGAGCGATATGCAGTTTTGAATTGTTTTCCACTTTGCAAAACATTATAAATACCACGTTTAGACGGATTTAAAGTAAGCGAAATTTACAAAACGGATTTACCTTCAGCTTTCAGCATCCAAACTTCTGCAACTTCTTCTGGCGAGAACTGCAGAGATTTCAGCATTTTGATATAACTCGTATAGCGATTGCTACACTTTATACTCTAGGAAAAAGTATCCTCCACCTATCATGTTTAAGGAGATATTTGCATAAAATCTCATTTGTGCATAAACTTTTGCGACCTCACAAAAAATGTTTTTTTGTAATTTCTTATTTTTGTAACTATGAATTTTTTCCAAACTTTAGATATATATATATATATATATATGAGCATGGTATTCACCTACAATGGATATTTGAAAGTATTTCGTTGTACAATTTTATTTTTATTAAAATATTTGCGTTGTGCTTAAACTTTTGCGCCGCACTGTATAGCAATATTAACCTTTACTAAATATATACCTGATGCAAAAATCCAGGAGTGACTGCGTTTCCGAATTTTTTAGAACCACTATTTCATCCTAATATTAATATTCGCCTTATAATTTCTAAGATTAAATAAGGTAGCGATTGCTATATGGAAATAGCGATTATAAAATCCCAGAAACACAATTACCGTGAAAAACGTGGTTACCATCGTTACATTGCGCCAATATTTGTGGCCATCGCTAACATTGTTGCCATTTAAGCGGAATTCTGAATTTAAAATGTCTACCAGACTTTTGAAATCGTATTTTATATTTTATTTAATTATCAAAAGTCTGTCATTAAATGAGGCGAAAAATATTGTTAAAACATTTGTGGTATGTATTTTGAATTCAAAAATACGCTTTATTTTCAACACTGGACAAAGATATCTCTGATACTTGAACTAAAAGACCAATATTGTAAAATATTGGGTTTACATTGGGGATATTTGTACTGAAACGTTAATTCTGCAGATCTACACATTTTAATAATATAGATCTACATATTGTGTACACAATATTGGAAAAGTATTTACTTTACGTAGGAAACTTTAATAGTGAAATCGGAAAATATTTGTTGCCAATATTGCGCAAATATCTGCAAAATGCAAACTTCCCAGTGTTGGGGTAATATATAGATAATACAAACAATATTTGACAGTAGTTTTTTTGCATCGAGGAATATATCTTTTACCAGTTGTTTCACTAGGAGAGTCACATACAGAGTTCGGTTAACATTGCTGTACCAATTATTATTGTAATGCCAAATCAATTTTCACATTTTTACTTTCTTCTATCTTTACAAGAAAGTACTGTGTTCGTGAAAAATTTCGACTTCGGGTTTTAAATATATTTCCTTCTGGTTTTTATAGATTTATAAGTTTCAGAAGGTCCTGAACACGATTTGATTGTTTTTAGAAAATGTCTGTCTGTTAGTCTATCTGTATGTGACAAAAATTTCGTGAGCGCTCTATCTCAAAAATTAATGCAGTGCTTATTACATTTTGGTGTAAATCGTCGAAGAGATGGCGCTGTTATGCTCCATTTTTACGATTTCCACAATAGCTATATCTCAAGAACAAATGTACTTTATTTTCATAAAACTTTAGATTCAGTTAGGCCTTCATATAAACTGGTGCTGATTAGTTATTGTTGTATACCGCCCAACAGGTGGGGCTGCTATGCTACATTTTTCATGATTTCTGCAATACTATCTCAAGAACTAATGCACGGATTTTCTTCAAACTTCAGTTAGTTCTTAATATAGTTTAGGGCTGAATACTTTTGGGTGAAAATTGCCCAACAGATGACGCTGTTATGCTACTTTATTCATGATTATCGCAATAACTCAATCTCAAGATCTAATGCACGAATTTTTATCAAATTTCAGATTCAGTTAGTCCCTGATATAAATTAGTTCTGTTTAGTTTTTAGTGTAAGTGTTCCCACAGGTGGCGCTGCTATGCTGCATTTTTCTCAATTTCTGCAATAGCTGAATCTCAAGAACTAATGCATGAATTTTCATCAATCTTCAGATTCAGTTAGTCCCTGGTATAAATTGGTCCTAATTAGTTTTTGGTGTAAATCCCCGACAGGTGGCGCTGCTATGAAGAATTTTTAACGATTTCTGCAATAGTTCTATCTCAAAAACTAATCCATGAATTTTCATCAAAGTTCAGATTCAGTAAGAAGTTGACTTGTTGCTGATTAGATTTTGGTGGTAAATCACCTAACCGGTGGCGCTGATATATTGCACTTTGAAAGTTTTGGAATTGCCACATCCGACTATTTTTTTTTTTTTTTTTTTAACTTTTAAACTGAAATTGTCACCTAAAACTAGTGAAGTGGTCTGTGAGACCGCTGCATCGAAAGATGAATAAAAGTCGCGATTATATTCTAGGATGTTGTTTTTGTACTAAACGTTTTGTACAGGAGTGTTCTCATTAAAATTCACCTATTCAAAAGTCTCTGGTGATAGTACTAAAGTTCCAAACAAAACAAAATTTCAGTAGTGTTTGTATATAAACTGAAATTTGCAAGTTAAACTATGAAAAGTGATAAAAGCACCGGTCTGTGAAACCGGTAACATCAGTTAAAGGTTAAATGTCACAGTATTATAAACGTATTAGAATATTACATTGTTACATGTGATTAAAAGTAGGTTTTATTTTTATAACTTTTATTCTATCCTTTTATATATAAAAAAAAGTTTTGATTTGAAAATGGACCAATGAAAATCTGCGTGGATATTCACGGCAGATCGGCGTCCAATTTGAATGCTTAAACATGGCCTTTCTTCGTTAATATTAAAAAAAAAAAACTGTTGCATACAAAAATATGAAAATCGGTAGTATTATAGAGAAATGTTTGATAAACACGCTGATACAGACAGTTTTCAAATCGCAGAATTATTTTAAGAAATATTTAATGCCAAAGTTGGACAAAATCGTTCCATTAAAAAAGTTTTATAGGACAAAAAACTGTACATAGGAATTTAATCATTTTTAGATCATTTTATGCGTCAGAATTTCCCGGTGTGCAGACTGCTTTTAGTATTTTAATTTGACTCATTTTTTGAGGTTCTATTTCTATTCTAAATTCAAATTTTCAGCATTTCGAGAAATATTTTTTACAAAACTAGGGGGCGCTGCCCCCTACGAGCTACGCTCGCCAACCCCCGTTCAGACACCGCAGACTCTAAAAGAACGCCAATTTGATCGCCTTAAAAAATATTTCGGAAGATTGAATTATAAGTTAAACAACAGTGGCGATCTCCCTATAAACGGGTTTCTATTCATTTCTCTTTGATTGGGAAATTCTTAAGTCAAATGAGCGGCTGGTAAATGATACAATGGCTGTTTCCGTCTTTGATTAAATAAAATCAGTTGACATTTCAAAAGAAGCTAATATAAAATGAATTAAATAAACAGAGTCTTTGCCTCCCCGTATTTTTTAGCAAAGCGAAAAGAAAGTTTTTTAGAGTTTCGTTCATCTGACGAAACCCTATTCGTGTCGCTCCTCTGTCTGTCTGTCTGTTTGTCCGTCTGTCCGTCACAGAACCCTTTCTCAGAAACTATATATGTTGGAGACTTGAAATTTCCCATACTTATAGCTGAACACCTCACATCAAACAACAAATCCTAAAATTTTGAAAAAGTCTTATATTTAACCCTCTGGGCTCCAACTTGTGTATTTTAATCTTTTTGTTCTAACTAAGCCCCTAATTAAGTTTAAGGCTTAAAATTTTGCATACTTATAGCTGAACACCTCACATCAAATGACAAATCATAAAATGTTGAAAAAGTCTTATATTTAACCCACTGGGCTCCAACTTGTGTATTTTAATCTTTTTGTTCTAACTAAGACCCTAATTAAGTTAATGACTTAAAATTTTGCATACTTATAGCTGAACACATCATATCAAACGACAAATCATAAAATTTTGAAAAGTCTTATATTTAACCCTCTGGGTTCTAACTTGTGAATTTTAATCTTTTTGTTCTAACTGAACCCCTAATTAAGTTTAAGACTCGAAATTTTACATACTTATAGCTGAACATTTCACATCAAACGACAAATCCCAAAATTTTGAAAAAGGCTTATATTTAACCCACTGGGCTCCAACTTGTGTATTTTAATCTTTTTGTTCTAACTAAGACCCTAATTAAGCTGAAGACTTAAAATTTTGCATACTTATAGCTGAACACATCACATCAAATGACAAATCATAAAATTTTGAAAAAGTCTTATATTTAACCCGGGAGAACTTGCTAGTGAGAATGCCCAGTTGCTTTTCTTTTACTTTACATTCATATAATATCAACTTTTTTTGGTTGGCTTAGTACTTTTATTCACAAAAGAGGTAAAATAATTGAAATAACATTTTGAAATTTTAATTAAAATGAAAAATGGTTTAAATAAGAGTCTTAAAAAAGTACGACGGTGAGAGAAAATCTCATGCAGCGAGTTCTCCCGGGTTAACCCTCTGGGCTCCAACTTGTATATTTGAATCTTTTTGTTCTAACTGAGCCCCTAATTTAGTTTAAGACTTGAAATTTTGCATGCTTATAGCGGAACCCCTCACATCAAACGACAAATCCTAAAATTTTGAAAAAGTCTTATATTTAACCCTCTGGGTTCTAATTTGTGTATTTTAATCTTTTTTTTTCTAACTGAGCCCCTAATTAAGTTTAAGACTTGAAATTTTGCATACTTATAGCTGAACACCTCGCATCAAACTACAAATAATAAAATATTGAAAAACTCTTATATTTAACCCTCTGGGTTCTAACTTGTGTATTTTAAGCTTTTCTTTCTAACTGAGCCCCTAATTAAGTTTAAGACTTGAAATTTTGCATACTTATAGCTGAACACCTCACATCAAACGACAAATCATAAAATATTGAAAAACTCTTATATTTAACCCTCTGGGCTCTAACTTGTGTATTTTAAGCTTTTCTTTCTAACTGAGTCCCTATTAAGTTGAAGACTTGAAATTTTGCACACGTATAGCAGAACACTTGCGATCACACGAAAAATCATAAAATTTTCATAAAGTCTTATATTATTTACCCACCGTGCTCTAACTTGTGTATTTTAAGCAATTTTTCTAACCTCCCCCCCATTGCAACCGGTGGGTACTTTTCTAACTTTTGCCCACACCACTTTGACCACTCTTTCATACTATGCACATAGCCTTACATATTTCAGTTCCACTTTCTACCACCAGGGGGCGCCTACCCATCTCGAGTGCTATAGACCCGATCCCCTCGACTAATATACCTACGGATAGTTGTAAAATGGATTATCTTTCGGATAGATGTTTGTGTAGAATAGAGTGCGCCCCCTGGTTGCGAAATGTCGAACTAACAGATTTCGCTAAAGGATAAAGTGTTTTGAAAGGAAAATTAAACGAAACCCTCTGTGCGGTCTGTGATTACACTTACCTACTTGTTAAAATTATCTTACTTTTTATCATTTTAGTTCATTGCTTTTATTAATTATTTTAATATTTTACTATACTGCATTCATTATAATTTTGATTGCATTACTACATTCAAATTACTGTTTAAAAAATGTAAACAAAGCCACGACCAGAAATCCGCAAAATTCTAAAATCCGCACAACCTCTGGTCCCAAGCTGTGAGGATTTGAGGGAGTCTACTGTAGATGTTTTAATTTGAGGACATAATAGTATTGTCAAAACAGCAGTAATATGTAGAAAATCTGTCCCACACTTCATATGAAATAGCCCTTTAATAGGTTTAAAAATCTCCATATTTTTATCCTAAACCGAAGTAATCTGCCCGTTTTTAATAGGTTTAAAAATCTCAACATTTCAAACCTCAGACCTAAGTAATCTGCCCGTTGTCAAGGCCATTCCATGAAAAACGGAAAAAATGTCTCTTAATTACATGTGACACTTACATACCGGTGTCCCAAAAATGACCGGTGATTTTAAAATTCAATAACTTGCAAACGGTGACAGATATTAAAAAAATTCTTACTGGAGGATTATGTATGATGTCAGAAGTTTTTTACGGTGATTCTTGATTTTGGTTCGAGTTTTAAACAATAGATGGCGCTGAGAGCAATAAGTTCACAGTGCAGACCCGATATTTGGTACTTCGGGATCCATTCAATACATTTTAATCTCCTTTTTTAGCATGGAAGAAGAGAGAGGCCGAAAAATCGAGCCTGGATTTAGCTGTTATTGCTTGCAGCGCCATCTATCGAATCTATTCGTAACTAAAAATGAGAATCGCAGCATACAAACTCCTGACACCTTACATAACACTCCTGCAAGAATTTTTTTAATATTCTGTCACCGTTTGCAAGTTATTGAATTTTGAAATCATCGGTCATTTTGGGGGACACCCGGTAAGTGTCATTACGAGTGACACTTACATAAATACAAATATCTAATAATTTTAAAGTTGTTAAAATACATTAAAAAGGCTATACAGTAAAAATAAATGTTATACATTAAAAATAACAAAACCCCCTAGATTTTCATATTAGCATAGATGTTTTAATTTGAGGATATAATATAGCATTGTTAAAACCCTTTCACCGTCCGAGGGTTTTTCAGTATTTTTATAAGAATGCTTGTAAATCCCAGGATATATATTTTTAAAATCTCAGTTTGATGCTATAATATCTTTAATATCACTACTTTCTATATAAGGTTCAAAATAGAAATCTGTTTAAAATATTTTGGTCTACAGCCATTTTAACATGATTTCTAGGAACGGAAAAATCCGGGCCAGACGGTTAAATGGTTAAAAAAGGCTGTAATATGAATAAAATCTATCCCACACGTGGAATGGCTCTGTACAACTATGGCAGAAAGAAATGAGTTCCGTTTTCCAGCCATTCTGGAAAATGACTTAAACAGAAAGCATTTTTAGACAAAGGATATCCCATGTTTGTTTGTTTTTGTTGTTGTTGTTGTTTTTTAGGGTATTCGTCTCACTCTGTCTGTCTGTCTGTCCGTCTTTCTGTCTGTCTGTCTGTCCGTCACAAAGCCCGTTCTCAGAAACTATACATGTTAGAGACTTGAAATTTTGGGTACTTATAGCTGAACACCTCATATCAAACAACAAATCATAACATTTTGAAAAAGTCGGTAATTAACCGAATTACGGGCTAATTAACTTCTAAAATTAACCAATCAATCGTTTGAACGCAGCTACGAACGCACCTTCTCCAAATCAGCGGAGTTTCTCCTAAGAGTTGCCAGTAAAATCAGCGGATGCACGGTAAAATCAGCGGATGCATAGTTACCACGGAGGAAATTAAGGGGGCACAGGACCTTTAAATTTTCAAAAAATCAGTTTTCTGTTTTTGCTTAATTCTGAATGTTTTAAAAATGTTTAACAATATGCAAAAAACCGCATTCAAAAATCTGCATTATTTCTTGAGTTATAATCATTTCTAAACGGTGAGTATAATGGAAGGTCCGTAGATATTGAAACTTTAAAAAGCGTTTTCTCAAATTAGCAAATTTGGAGTTTGCGCGCAGTGTTACTTTTAAACTATGTAAGCTACAGTTTTAAAAACAAGTGGGTAAGTGTAATCACAGATCGCACAGAGGGTTTCGTTTAATATTCCTTTCAAAACACTTTATCCTTTAGCGAAATCTGTTAGTTCGATATTTCGCAACCAGGGGGCGCACTCTATTCTACACAAACATCTATCCGAAAGATAATCCATTTTGCAACTATCCGTAGGTATATTAGTCGAGGGGATCGGGTCTATAGCACCCGAGATGGGTAGGCGCCCCCTGGGGGTAGAAAGTGGAACTGAAATATGTAAGGCTATGTGCATAATATGAAAGAGTGGTCAAAGTGGTGTCGGCAAAAGTTAGAAAAGTACCCACCGCACAGTGGGGTATTTCACAAATCTGGGCGGCCAAAATTATTTTTTTCTTTTAAACTAATTTAAACGTTTAAAGCAGTAAATAAATGCATTTTTTAAAATAAATATTGTTTTATAACTTAAAAATCATGGATGTGTTGCAACTTCGTACTGATTTTTATTGATCAAAATTAGTATTTTAAAATAAATGATATTTATGAAAAACAGTATTATAAAATAAATGATAATTATGATAAATATTATAAAATAAATGATAATTATGATAAATAGTGTTATAAAATAAATGATAATCATGATAAATAGTGTTATAAAATAATTGACAATCATGATAAATAGTATTATAAAATAAATGATAATTATGATTTTAAAAAAAAATGGAATAATGTATTTAATAATTGAATAAATTATAAAATCAGATTATTTATGATAAGAACAATTAGTTTGTAAATCCCCAAGGTGGGATCTTTTAATCAGATGATAATTCAGAATCGTAATCTGTTTTTTCATAATCAGAATCCTCTGGATCACGAGCTTCAGAAGATTCCATAGGCAGTAACATTTCTAGAGTTTCTTTAAGGAAAAAATTTGATTTTTTTTCTTATCGTGAGTCTCATTCCAGTTAAAACTGGATCTGAACTCAAAAGCAATCTGTTGAGAACATCACGGTTACAAGAAATTCTTGAAAATTTATGCGATAGATTTTGGCAAAATAATCAAAAATGTTTGTTCCGTGCTTCAGCTGCTTCTTCAGACAATTGGCCTATTGGTAGTAAAGCTTTCTCTTTCACAGTGAGTCCATGGATTAATATTTTATACATTGTGGGTGACATTGGTTACCATTTATATAACTGGACGTAGAGCTCTGGATTTTGTACTTGTGACTGCGTTACATATTTTTCCATCGACCATAGTAAGTATCATTTTATGTTTTACTAAAAATGCATTTTCCTCTAATGTAATTTTTGAGGACTGTACAGATTTTAATGCATTTTTTATGCAATTAATCTCATCATTAATAATTTCTGTTGTTTCATTTACAAATCTTATTCGCATGGGCCAGCAATAACGTGGTGATGAAGGCAATGGATTTCGCCAGATAGTCTTGTTGTTTATACTGCAAATTAGCTGAATTGGAACAAACGAGCTCTGGAATATATGCTCATCGGAAGAGGAATAACTCTCAAATTTTTGTTTGTATATTGTGCTTGTTGCGATCCATCGCAGCCCCATTTATATATAAGAATTAATGCATTTCTTTCATCTTCTTTTAAACTTTCCAAAACTTCTTTCAAATAAATGAATAATCGTGTCACTGTTAAATTAAGTAAATCTTGAATATTAATTTCAGCACAAGTTTCAGTAATTTTAAAGGAGTCTTTGTCTGGATAGCAATCAATTTTAGACCGTTGTAGAAGACTATAACAAGGGTATACATTTTTTTGATATCGTCTTATAATTTCGTATTGATTCCTTGAAAGGTTAGCTTCGACGAATAATGATAACGCTTGTAAAGGCGATATTTGTGTTTTCTTTTCCGTCTGCTGAGTTCTCAAATATGCTTTTTTATATTTTGTTGCTCGCATTGGTGAACATGTTAATTCCTTTAGAACATGGGCAGTATCTCTCTTCCCTGAGTTTTCTAACTTTATCTGAGCAGCATGTGTAAGTACTTCCACATCAGTCGAGCTCCTCAAACTTTCTCCGCTTTGACCTGATACTTGATTAAGTGAAAGCTTTTGCTGGCCTTCCTGGTCGATTTACTTTTTTTGAAATTTCTACTGTACCTTCAAGCCATTCCTTATTATTTTTCACAAATTTATCTAACATATAATGGGCTTCGATCCATTTGCTCTTGAACTGAGATTTAAATCGGGAGAAATTGTGCTTGAGGATTTTAATTTCATCATCGTCAAAATTATCACTATTAAGAAGATAATTTTCAAGGAAATTTAATCTATGATTAATGTTTGGCAAATTCTGCTGTTGCTTAATGTTAAAAAATTCTTTTCGAGTCATTACTCTGACAGTCGAAGACCCTAAATAAAAATAAATACAAAATATGAACAAAAAAGAATGCATAATAGTTATATGCAATTTAGATAGATAACATCATTTTATCCCTTATTTTTAAAAAAAATCTCACAATCTTTCACTAACTTTTAACAAAAACATATGGAAAATTGCTTTGACTTATTTTTTAGGTAAACAAATGTTAATAACGAGCAATAAATTATTTCAATTTTGTGAAAAGTGCTTTAAAAAAAAGGGGGGGGGGATGAATACATTATTTTAAAGCAATTTTTTCCAAATTATATAAATTTAATTTTAATCAGAATGACTGAAAAATAAACAAATGTGATCATTTTCTAATGAATCATAACAATTTTTTTAATATTAAAATTTATATGATAAATATCAGTTAAAAGTCAATATATAGTAATTTAGTATGCTTACTCAGAATTTTGGAAGAGCATATTTATATCGCCTTCATTTTAAAAAGGGGACGAAGGTGGAACTACTTTAAACGAAAACCCACATAGAAGGGTGTATATTTATTGGTACAATAAGTAACTTTGGTTGGAAATGTTTGGAAATATAACTAAACCCTTCGTGAATTGGGAAACAAGGGAAAAAATAATAGAAAAATATGCGTTATTGTAAATTAATTTTGTAAATACTAAAACTATTTCTTTCTCAATTCAAAGTTAATGATAATAATGATGCATACCTGCCTCGTCACTGTCCATAACGATTAGATTTTAAATACTTCCAAAACTAAAGTTATTTACATTCAAAAATAGGAAGTCACAATGAAGAACGATTTGACACTCATATACTTAACGCAACACTCCACTTTCAACGGATAACAGGAGGTCATCGTTCTCTTAAAGGAGATAAAAATCGCATCACGTGATTCCCCAATGATTCAGTTTCAACTTATTTCCATCCGTTCGATCCTGCGCTGTACTTTATGAAATCGACTTTTGGCCGGCCAGATTCTTCAAATACCCCACAGTGCACCGGTTGCAATAGGGGGAGGTTAGAAAAATTGCTTAAAATACACAAGTTAGAGCACGGTGGGTAAATCATATAAGACTTTATGAAAATTTTATGATTTTTCGTGTGATCGCAAGTGTTCTGCTATACGTGTGCAAAATTTCAAGTCTTCAACTTAAATAGGGGCTCAGTTAGAAAGAAAAGCTTAAAATACACAAGTTAGAGCCCAGAGGGTTAAATATAAGAGTTTTTCAAAATTTTATGATTTGTCGTTTGATGTGAGGTGTTCAGCTATAAGTATGCAAAATTTCAAGTCTTAAACTTAATTAGGGGCTCAGTTAGAAAAAAAAAGATTAAAATACACAAGTTAGAGCCCAGAGGGTTAAATATAAGACTTTTTCAAAATTTTATTATTTGTAGTTTGATGCGAGGTGTTCAGCTATAAGTATGCAAAATTTCAAGTCTTAAACTTAATTAGGGGCTCAGTTAGAAAAAAAAGGATTAAAATACACAAGTTAGAGCCCAGAGGGTTAAATATAAGACTTTTTCAAAATTTTATGATTTGTCGTTTGATGTGAGGTGTTCAGCTATAAGTATGCAAAATTTCAAGTCTTAAACTTAATTAGGGGCTCAGTTAGAAAAAAAAGATTAAAATACACAAGTTAGAGCCCAGTGGGTTAAATATAAGACTTTTTCAAAATTTTATTATTTGTAGTTTGATGCGAGGTGTTCAGCTATAAGTATGCAAAATTTCAAGTCTTAAACTTAATTAGGGGCTCAGTTAGAAAAAAAAAAGATTAAAATACACAAATTAGAACCCAGAGGGTTAAATATAAGACTTTTTCAAAATTTTAGGATTTGTCGTTTGATGTGAGGTGTTCAGCTATAAGCATGCAAAATTTCAAGTCTTAAACTAAATTAGGGGCTCACTTAGAACAAAAAGATTCAAATATACAAGTTGGAGCCCAGAGGGTTAACCCGGGAGAACTCGCTGCATGAGATTTTCTCTCACCGTCGTACTTTTTTAAGACTCTTATTTAAACCATTTTTCATTTTAATTAAAATTTCAAAATGTTATTTCAATTATTTTACCTCTTTTGTGAATAAAAGTACTAAGCCAACCAAAAAAAGTTGATATTATATGAATGTAAAGTAAAAGAAAAGCAACTGGGCATTCTCACTAGCAAGTTCTCCCGGGTTAAATATAAGACTTTTTCAAAATTTTATGATTTGTCGTTTGATGTGATGTGTTCAGCTATAAGTATGCAAAATCTTAAGTCTTCAGCTTAATTAGGGTCTTAGTTAGAACAAAAAGATTAAAATACACAAGTTGGAGCCCAGTGGGTTAAATATAAGCCTTTTTCAAAATTTTGGGATTTGTCGTTTGATGTGAAATGTTCAGCTATAAGTATGTAAAATTTCGAGTCTTAAACTTAATTAGGGGCTCAGTTAGAACAAAAAGATTAAAATTCACAAGTTAGAACCCAGAGGGTTAAATATAAGACTTTTTCAAAATTTTATGATTTGTCGTTTGATATGATGTGTTCAGCTATAAGTATGCAAAATTTTAAGTCTTTAACTTAATTAGGGTCTCAGAACAAAAAGATTAAAATACACAAGTTGGAGCCCAGAGGGTTAAATATAAGACTTTTTCAACATTTTATGATTTGTCATTTGATGTGAGGTGTTCAGCTATAAATATGTAAAATTTCAAGTCTTAAACTTAATTAGGGGCTCAGTTAGAACAAAAAGATTAAAATACACAAGTTGGAGCCCAGAGGGTTAAATATAAGCCTTTTTCAAAATTTTGGGATTTGTCGTTTGATGTGAAATGTTCAGCTATAAGTATGTAAAATTTCGAGTCTTAAACTTAATTAGGGGCTCAGTTAGAACAAAAAGATTAAAATTCACAAGTTAGAACCCAGAGGGTTAAATTTAAGACTTTTTCAAAATTTTATGATTTGTCGTTTGATATGATGTGTTCAGCTATAAGTATGCAAAATTTCAAGTCTTCAACTTAAATAGGGGCTCAGTTAGAAAGAAAAGCTTAAAATACACAAGTTAGAGCCCAGAGGGTTAAATATAAGAGTTTTTCAAAATTTTATGATTTGTCGATTGATGTGAGGTGTTCAGCTATAAGTATGCAAAATTTCAAGTCTTAAACTTAATTAGGGGCTCAGTTAGAAAAAAAAAGATTAAAATACACAAGTTAGAGCCCAGAGGGTTAAATATAAGACTTTTTCAAAATTTTATTATTTGTAGTTTGATGCGAGGTGTTCAGCTATAAGTATGCAAAATTTCAAGTCTTAAACTTAATTAGGGGCTCAGTTAGAAAAAAAAGGATTAAAATACACAAGTTAGAGCCCAGAGGGTTAAATATAAGACTTTTTCAAAATTTTATGATTTGTCGTTTGATGTGAGGTGTTCAGCTATAAGTATGCAAAATTTCAAGTCTTAAACTTAATTAGGGGCTCAGTTAGAAAAAAAAGATTAAAATACACAAGTTAGAGCCCAGTGGGTTAAATATAAGACTTTTTCAAAATTTTATTATTTGTAGTTTGATGCGAGGTGTTCAGCTATAAGTATGCAAAATTTCAAGTCTTAAACTTAATTAGGGGCTCAGTTAGAAAAAAAAAAGATTAAAATACACAAATTAGAACCCAGAGGGTTAAATATAAGACTTTTTCAAAATTTTAGGATTTGTCGTTTGATGTGAGGTGTTCAGCTATAAGCATGCAAAATTTCAAGTCTTAAACTAAATTAGGGGCTCACTTAGAACAAAAAGATTCAAATATACAAGTTGGAGCCCAGAGGGTTAACCCGGGAGAACTCGCTGCATGAGATTTTCTCTCACCGTCGTACTTTTTTAAGACTCTTATTTAAACCATTTTTCATTTTAATTAAAATTTCAAAATGTTATTTCAATTATTTTACCTCTTTTGTGAATAAAAGTACTAAGCCAACCAAAAAAAGTTGATATTATATGAATGTAAAGTAAAAGAAAAGCAACTGGGCATTCTCACTAGCAAGTTCTCCCGGGTTAAATATAAGACTTTTTCAAAATTTTATGATTTGTCGTTTGATGTGATGTGTTCAGCTATAAGTATGCAAAATCTTAAGTCTTCAGCTTAATTAGGGTCTTAGTTAGAACAAAAAGATTAAAATACACAAGTTGGAGCCCAGTGGGTTAAATATAAGCCTTTTTCAAAATTTTGGGATTTGTCGTTTGATGTGAAATGTTCAGCTATAAGTATGTAAAATTTCGAGTCTTAAACTTAATTAGGGGCTCAGTTAGAACAAAAAGATTAAAATTCACAAGTTAGAACCCAGAGGGTTAAATATAAGACTTTTTCAAAATTTTATGATTTGTCGTTTGATATGATGTGTTCAGCTATAAGTATGCAAAATTTTAAGTCTTTAACTTAATTAGGGTCTCAGAACAAAAAGATTAAAATACACAAGTTGGAGCCCAGAGGGTTAAATATAAGACTTTTTCAACATTTTATGATTTGTCATTTGATGTGAGGTGTTCAGCTATAAATATGTAAAATTTCAAGTCTTAAACTTAATTAGGGGCTCAGTTAGAACAAAAAGATTAAAATACACAAGTTGGAGCCCAGAGGGTTAAATATAAGCCTTTTTCAAAATTTTGGGATTTGTCGTTTGATGTGAAATGTTCAGCTATAAGTATGTAAAATTTCGAGTCTTAAACTTAATTAGGGGCTCAGTTAGAACAAAAAGATTAAAATTCACAAGTTAGAACCCAGAGGGTTAAATTTAAGACTTTTTCAAAATTTTATGATTTGTCGTTTGATATGATGTGTTCAGCTATAAGTATGCAAAATTTCAAGTCTTCAACTTAAATAGGGGCTCAGTTAGAAAGAAAAGCTTAAAATACACAAGTTAGAGCCCAGAGGGTTAAATATAAGAGTTTTTCAAAATTTTATGATTTGTCGTTTGATGTGAGGTGTTCAGCTATAAGAATGCAAAATTTCAAGTCTTAAACTTAATTAGGGGCTCAGTTAGAAAAAAAAGATTAAAATACACAAGTTAGAGCCCAGTGGGTTAAATATAAGACTTTTTCAAAATTTTATTATTTGTAGTTTGATGCGAGGTGTTCAGCTATAAGTATGCAAAATTTCAAGTCTTAAACTTAATTAGGGGCTCAGTTAGAAAAAAAAAAGATTAAAATACACAAATTAGAACCCAGAGGGTTAAATATAAGACTTTTTCAAAATTTTAGGATTTGTCGTTTGATGTGAGGTGTTCAGCTATAAGCATGCAAAATTTCAAGTCTTAAACTAAATTAGGGGCTCAGTTAGAACAAAAAGATTCAAATATACAAGTTGGAGCCCAGAGGGTTAACCCGGGAGAACTCGCTGCATGAGATTTTCTCTCACCGTCGTACTTTTTTAAGACTCTTATTTAAACCATTTTTCATTTTAATTAAAATTTCAAAATGTTATTTCAATTATTTTACCTCTTTTGTGAATAAAAGTACTAAGCCAACCAAAAAAAGTTGATATTATATGAATGTAAAGTAAAAGAAAAGCAACTGGGCATTCTCACTAGCAAGTTCTACCGGGTTAAATATAAGATTTTTTCAAAATTTTATGATTTGTCGTTTGATGTGATGTGTTCAGCTATAAGTATGCAAAATTTTAAGTCTTCAGCTTAATTAGGGTCTTAGTTAGAACAAAAAGATTAAAATACACAAGTTGGAGCCCAGTGGGTTAAATATAAGCCGTTTTCAAAATTTTGGGATTTGTCGTTTGATGTGAAATGTTCAGCTATAAGTATGTAAAATTTCGAGTCTTAAACTTAATTAGGGGCTCAGTTAGAACAAAAAGATTAAAATTCACAAGTTAGAACCCAGAGGGTTAAATATAAGACTTTTTCAAAATTTTATGATTTGCCGTTTGATATGATGTGTTCAGCTATAAGTATGCAAAATTTCAAGTCTTCAACTTAAATAGGGGCTCAGTTAGAAAGAAAAGCTTAAAATACACAAGTTAGAGCCCAGAGGGTTAAATATAAGAGTTTTTCAAAATTTTATGATTTGTCGTTTGATGTGAGGTGTTCAGCTATAAGTATGCAAAATTTCAAGTCTTAAACTTAATTAGGGGCTCAGTTAGAAAAAAAAGATTAAAATACACAAGTTAGAGCCCAGTGGGTTAAATATAAGACTTTTTCAAAATTTTATTATTTGTAGTTTGATGCGAGGTGTTCAGCTATAAGTATGCAAAATTTCAAGTCTTAAACTTAATTAGGGGCTCAGTTAGAAAAAAAAAAAGATTAAAATACACAAATTAGAACCCAGAGGGTTAAATATAAGACTTTTTCAAAATTTTAGGATTTGTCGTTTGATGTGAGGTGTTCAGCTATAAGCATGCAAAATTTCAAGTCTTAAACTAAATTAGGGGCTCAGTTAGAACAAAAAGATTCAAATATACAAGTTGGAGCTCAGAGGGTTAACCCGGGAGAACTCGCTGCATGAGATTTTCTCTCACCGTCGTACTTTTTTAAGACTCTTATTTAAACCATTTTTCATTTTAATTAAAATTTCAAAATGTTATTTCAATTATTTTACCTCTTTTGTGAATAAAAGTACTAAGCCAACCAAAAAAAGTTGATATTATATGAATGTAAAGTAAAAGAAAAGCAACTGGGCATTCTCACTAGCAAGTTCTACCGGGTTAAATATAAGACTTTTTCAAAATTTTATGATTTGTCGTTTGATATGATGTGTTCAGCTATAAGTATGCAAAATTTTAAGTCTTTAACTTAATTAGGGTCTCAGTTAGAACAAAAAGATTAAAATACACAAGTTGGAGCCCGAGGGTTAAATATAAGACTTTTTCAACATTTTATGATTTGTCATTTGATGTGAGGTGTTCAGCTAAAAGTATGTAAAATTTCAAGTCTTAAACTTAATTAGGGGCTCAGTTAGAACAAAAATATTAAAATACACAAGTTATAGCCCAGAGGGTTAAATACAAGACTTTTTCAAAATTTTATGATTTGTCGTTTGATGTGATGTACTCAGCTATAAGTATGCAAAATTTTAAGTCTTCAGCTTAATTAGGGGCTTAGTTAGAACAAAAAGATTAAAATACACAAGTTGGAGCCCAGTGGGTTAAATATAAGCCTTTTTCAAAATTTTGGGATTTGTCGTTTGATGTGAAATGTTCAGCTATAAGTATGTAAAATTTCGAGTCTTAAACTTAATTAGGGGCTCAGTTAGAACAAAAAGATTAAAATTCACAAGTTAGAACCCAGAGGGTTAAATATAAGACTTTTTCAAAATTTTATGATTTGCCGTTTGATATGATGTACTCAGCTATAAGTATGCAAAATTTTAAGCCTTCAACTTAGTTAGGGGCTTAGTTAGAACAAAAAGATTAAAATACACAAGTTGGAGCCCAGAGGGTTAAATATAAGACTTTTTCAAAGTTTTAGGATTTGTTGTTTGATGTGAGGTGTTCAGCTATAAGTATGGAAAATTTCAAGTCTCCAACATATATAGTTTCTGAGAACGGGCTCTGTGACGGACAGACGGACAGACAGACAGACAGAGGAGCGAGACGAATAGGGTTTCGTCAGATGAACGAAACCCTAAATATTAACCAAATATGCTTTTCTTTATAGTCTACAGGCTAAAACCAAAAAAGTTCACATATTTTGGTTATTTATTTTTTTACGTTTGAAAAACTTGTAAAAAAATGAGATTTTTGAACTTTTTTTTATTTTGTGCTAAAATTAAATTTTAAACAAAATTTTTTGCTTATATTTTGGTTTTAAGTTAGAAGTATGTATGTTATGATTCTATTTTGTACAAAAATTGTTTTCTCTATGCATAATTTAAAGTTTTATCATGCGCGCAGCATTTAATCACGCATTAGTTAGATGAATTTTTAAATTTAAAACTTAAATATTAATTTTGTACATACAATATTTACTTTTCTGGATAATGTAGTTAAGGATATATATTTTAGGCAGGAAGGGTAAAAAAAGATCTTAATTGCATATTGTTTGTGTTTTGGTACTTTGAAGAAGGCGATGTTTCTGATTGTTTCGACAAACTCAAATGTCCTTAAGCAATAAATGAAGTGGACATTTAAAAAGCGAAATCGCATCTCCCAAAGTATTGGTCCTACAAATTCGTAAAAGGTGTAGAAAGACGCGGCAAAAATTCTACTTTATTTTGGTATAAAGTTCAAATTTCTGCGTTGGGTATAACGCAAAAAATCCACTAAAAATCGATCGATAAAAATTTAATTTCTGTATTTGAAAAGACAATGAAAAGAGATTTCATTTCAGCGGAAAGCAGGTGTTGTCATCTTTCAGACATATCGGCGCTGGAGAAATTTAAGCAGAGGATATTTTAATACGAAATTTAAACTTTTTAAATATTAAATTTTTAGATTAATTTTTTTACATCCCGACGTAATAATTTTGGCTGATTTCATACATACCCAGTTTAATTACTCCTAGCTTAATTACAAGCTGAGATATGAATTATTATTACATTAACTGGATCATTACTTTAAAACTTTCCTTTCAACGGATTTTTTTTATCTCAGACATGACGACGCACTTGCGGTTTTTATTTTAATACGAAATATAAACTTTTTAAATATTAAATTTTTTTAATAAAATTTTTTGACATCCGGACGGGAAATCTCTTGCAGATTTCATACATACCCAGTTCAAAGAGCTAGCTTAATTAGAAGCTGAGATATTAATTGTTATTTAATTAATCTGTTTCATTTCTATATAATGCATAGATTAAAATGGAGGCACGCGCTTTTTTAACCACGTTTGAAAGGAATATTAAACGAAACCCTTTGTGCGATCTGTGATCACACTTACCCACTTGTTTTTAAATGACACTTTAAATGTATCGTTTTTAATATGACGTAATTTCCACTAAACTTTTCTTTCTCCTTTTACTATACACGTGAAAATAATTTTATTAGAAATGAAATATTATTTGCGCTATCCTAATAAAAATAGTTGAAAATATCATCTTAAAATATTACATAAATGTCTCGCGCAATTTTTAAATTTAAACCGTTTTGCAATATTATTTCTTGTTCATTTTACGTAATGTGTAATGTGACGTAATTTCTCCTATTTAAGACTTCTAACGCATGTTAATGAATTTATTATTTTACAACACTCTTTCACTTTTAAAATTCACGTGTAATATAGTTTTTATGATAATTTTCAATGAGTTCCTGCTTTTTATATTTTCTTGTTTATAATAGTCACGTGTAAAATAAATTTTTAATTTGAAGCAAATATTACTGTTTACGCTGTTTTTACTGTTGGCAACAGTTTAACTTAATACCATTTTCTAAAATCTCTTCTCTCTATTCTAAAAAAAAGTAACTACCGCTGTCACCGCCGCCGCCGGTTTTGAATTTTTTGCGACCGGAGGTCTTTCTTCGTTAATATTAAGAAAAATAATGCGTACAAAAATATGAAAATCGGTAGTATTATACAGAAATGTTTGATAAACACGCTGATGTAGACAGTTTTCAAATCGAAGAATTATTTTAAGAAATATTTAATGCTAAAGTTGGACAAAATCGTTCCACTAAAGAAGTTTTATAGAAGCAAAAACTATTCATGAGAATTTAATCATTTTTAGATCATTTTATACGTTTGAAGTTCCTGGTGTGCAGATTGTATTTCTTTTTTTAATTTGGCTAATTTTTTGAGGTTTTATTTCTATTTTAAATTCAAATTTTCAGCATTTCTAGAGATATTTTTTACAGATTTTAGAAAGTGAAATTAATTTAAACTGTTGCCAACTGAATAAACAGCGGAAACAATATTGTTTGCTTCAAAACAAAAATATATATATATTTATACGTGTAATAAATTAAAAATTTATTTACACGTGACTATTATAAACAGAAAAAAAGCATTTGGAATTAGAATTAAATAATTATGTACAAAAAGCAGGAACTTATTAAAAATTACGTCATTAAAACTATAATTATATGTGAATTTTAAGAGAGAAAGGAATTTGTAAAATAATAAATTTATTAACATGCGTTAGAAGTCTTAAATAGGAGAAATTACGTCATATTTACGTCACATTACAGTTATTACATAAAATGAACACAAAATAATATTGCAAAACGGTGTAAATTTAGAAATTGCGCTAGACATTTATTTGATATTTTGAGCGGATACTTTTCAACTATTTTTTGTAGGAAAGCGCAAATAATATTTCATTTCTAACACAAGTATTTTCACGTGAATATTAAAAAGAGAAATAATAGTTTGGTCAAAATTACGTCAGATTAAAAACGATTAATTTAAAATGTCTCATTTAAAAGAACTTTCTTTTCGCATTGTTAAAAAATACCGGGAGACAAAGATTCTGTTTACTTTGTTTACTTAATTCCTTTTATATTAGCTTATTTTGAAATTTTGTTACATGTGTCTACGTCATCAAGTTATCTTTATTTCGACGTTTTATTTGTATTTTTATTAATGTTGTACTAATTTATTTGTTCTTTCGTTATTTAAAATAAAAATTATGTCAATTTGTATAATTTGGCGAGTGGTTTGGCGATTTATATAATTTGCGAAATTAGTCGACGGGATAATCAAGTACTACCGCAGCGGATTTGGCGTTAAAATTTCCCCAATCAAAGACAAATGCATAGAAATCCGTTTATAGGGAGATCGCCACTGTTTTTTAAATTATAATTCAATCTTTCGAAATCTTTTTAAAGCCGATCACATTAGCGTGCATTTAGAGTCTGCGGTGTCTGGACGGGGGATTGGCGAGCGTAGCTCGTAGGGGGCCGAGCCCCCTAGTTTGTAAAAAAATATCTCTCGAAATGCTGAAAATTTGAATTTAAAATAGAAATAAAACCTCAAAAAATGAGTCAAATTAATAAATTGAGTGCAGTCTGCACACCGGGAAATTCTGATGCATAAAATGATCTAAAAATTATTAAATTCCGATGTACAGTTTTTGCTCCGATAAAACTTTTTTAATGGAACGATTTTGTCCAACTTTAGCATTAAATATCTCTTTAAATATTTCTTCGATTTGAAAACTGTCTGCATCAGCGTGTTTATCAAACATTTCTGTATAACACTACCGATTTTCATATTTTTGTATGCATTATTTTGCTTAATATTAACGAAGAAAGACCTCCGGTCATAAAAAAATCAAAACCGGCGGCGGTGACAGCGGTAGTTAATTTTTTTTAGAATAGAGATATTTAGAAAATTGTATTAATTTAAACTGTTGCCAACTGTTGTGCGCAAACAATAATGCTTGCTTCAAATTAAAAATTTATTTTACACGTGACTATTATAAACAGAAAATATAAAATGCAGGAACTCATTGAAAATTACGTCATAAAAACTATACTTACACGTGAATTTTAAAAAGAGAAAGAATATTGTAAAATAATAAATTCATTAACATGCGTTAGAAGTCTTAAATAGGAGAATTTGCGTCACATTACACTTATTACGTAAAATAAACAAAAAATAATATTGCAAAACAGTTTAAATTAAAAATATGCACGAGACATTTATTTGATATTTTAAGATGATCATAATATTTCATTTCTAACAAAAGTATTTTTACGTGAATATTAAAAAGAGAAAGAAAAGTTTAGTGAAAATTACGTCATATTCAAATTATAATTCAGTCTTCCGAAATCTTTTTAAAGCCGATCAAATTAGCGTGCTGTTAGAGTATGCGGTGTCTGAACGGGGGTTGACGAGCGTAGCTCGTAGGGGGTGGAGCCCCCTAGTGTATTACAAGCAAATAAATACGTAAATTTTATTAACCTAAGGGAAAATTTGCTCATTAGAAAGAAAATACATATAATGTATAAGGAATACAAAGTCAACCATCCAAATACGAATATAATGATACGTTTTGGCGCTGAATTCAGCGATGCATTTTCACAATTTCTCATCGATAATATCATTAGGATTAAGATACTATTATTACTAACATGGAGATAATAAGAAAGGTAATAGACTGGGATGCATCTGCACAGACAATCATCGAGTTGGAAGCTGAAATTTCAGGATTAGTCAGAACTCGTTTAGCCTATTAAAATGCAAACGGTCTTCCAAGCCATATCTTGGTAGAAACCCCCTTCAGACCGGATTTTAGTGGTTGACTCGTAGGTTTATGAGCCCCCGGTACGGTATACTATTTCTGTCTCCCGGCTTATTTTGTGTCCAAAAAATAACGTTACCTTACAGAAGCCAGCCGTAAAACCAAGTAGTATGATTAAATACTCTTTAGCAATTTTTTAAACTTCTAAGCATCGCACATTTTCAATTTTTATACCGTCGTACTGGTAAAAAAAGTTATTTTAAATGCATTTTGTTTGAAAACTGTATCTCCATTTATTTTTGAAATATTAATTTTTTTTTTTTTTTTTGTAGTTTTCAGCGACATTTGCTTCATTTTGGCAACTCAAGTACTCCATTTCTGTAGAAAGTAAAGGGAAAATAGCTGAAAAATAGCAATTATTTTTGTTGCCATTTTCTCATAACAATCGAAAAAAAAATGTAATTAAATTACGTGCTATTTTGAAAAATTATAAACGTATGATTTCTGTTAAATCATGGAGCTATTATAAACTATTTAATTTTAAGTATCTATAGTTATAAACAAATGAAGACCTATGATTCATTAGACAACCCTTTTTTTTCTTTTCTTTGGTCGAGTTTCTTTAATGACTGCATTTGTGTATTATTATTTCGCGATAGTGACGTCCTATGCCTACTTTACTGTAGATGTTTAAGCTTGGATTGTAAATGTGGAATTCCTAAGCGGATGCGAATGACGTCATTTTACATAAAATAAAAGCGTGTGCTTTAAGTCTTAAAATTGAAATATGTTTTGTACTATTTATATATACATATATTTTTTTTTCCTCGGGGGTGACACTAAATTCTGGAAAAGCAGAATTCCTGTTTTCTAGTCATCGTGTTTTCTCGCACCCAAAGCTATGAAAACATGGAGGACTGGGGAAGCAGGAGAACCCAATGGTAAACCTACGAGTCAATCGCTAAAATTGGGTTTTCACGTGATTTCCATAAAGATATGACTTGGCAGACCAGTTGCGCTTTAATAGGCGAATCGATTTTTACTTAATTCTGGAATTTCAGCCTCCAACTCGATGAGGCGTTGTCTGCGCTGCCGCGTTCCGGTCTATAATTATTGCCAAATACCGGGTGAGCCGAAAGTTCTTAAAAACTCATAAAAAAGGAAGAAATTATGATAAAGGAGTGCGGTTTGCAAGAAAGGGCTCACAAGGTAGTACGGTTTTTTTTAACAGCAACAAATAATATAAAAATTTTGTTTTTAAAGTCAATTCCTACTTAGGCCATCAAAGAAAAATTTAATAAAATCCCTTAAGCTAATATTAGTTTTTGTTGCATCTCAATTTGTTGATGTTCTATAAGCAAGAAGGTTTGCAATGGACGTCTATGGGAATTTGGCGAAATATTAGAGATATTGCCAAGTTGGCGTCACTTTCGGCGACTCATTTTGGCCGCCAAATTTGGCGATATATCGTAAAGTTGGCGACAGAACAGGGTCCCCCCTATGGTAACCCCTTATTGCAAATACTTTCATTGATCTTCAATAACCAATGGCCGCTATTTTGTTTTCCATGCAAAACTAAAATTAATTCATTAATTAATTAGTATTTGAAAAAACTGTATTAACATCAATTGTCATCCAGTACAAGTTTAAAAAAAAAATTATTTCAACTTGATAGGATGAATAATGAGTATTTTATTAACGATTGAAAAATTTGAACAAGATATATAAATATATAAATATACGGAGAGTGTGAGCTAATAGTAGGAATTGAATGAAAAAGAAAAAAAAATAGTTAAAAAATCACATGTAGAGGAAGCTGACGACGCGAAACACATTGAACAGGACAACAGTTGTGTCGTAGAATGTTATGGAGGTCATGTTCAACATTTGTTATTAGAAGAACAGATGAATGGAGCGTATTGTTGTCCTGTTCATTGTGTTTCGGTCGTCAGCGCCCTCTACGTGTGATTTTTTAAGTACTTTTTATTTCTTTTCGCTGCTAAAAAAACCGACTACCTTGTGAGCCCTTTCTTGCAAACCGCACTCTTTATCATAATTTCTCCCTTTTTTATTAGTTTTTAAAGTTTTAACGAACTTTTGGCTCACCCGGTAATATTCACTAGCGACTAAATCGCGCCCCTCACAACAGCTCGTATCAAAACTGCACCCGAAAATTTCCCTAATGCTGCCGATAAAATCCCTATTTAAAGGGAAGTTATGGTTTCTTGTTCAATTGGTTTCCCCTATTCGATATTTTAAATAAACGTGACCGAGCAATCGTTTGTTATTATGGATATTTTATTAGTTATCTTATTATTATAGATTTGTGATTTTATAATAACAGTCGTTTTGATATAACTATGCAATTATGTATTTTTTCTTTGTTTTAATGATGAACGTATGAGCGCATAGCGTTAATGAAAACTAAAACAAATCACTGGGTGCAGCAATCTAAAACACGCAGTAATTCGCTAAAGCCGCGATCACGAACGAACGAAATTCGTTAACGCCGCAACTAATAAACGAACGTATGAGAGCATAGCTCTCATTAAAACCGAAAAAAAATCACTGGATGCAGCAACCTCATCGTGCAGCAGTCTCAAAAACGCCCTAAATTCGCGAAATCCGCGATCACAAACGGACCAAATTCATTAACACCGTAATCAGTAACGAACATATGAGCGCATAGCGCTCATGAAAACCGAGAAAAAAAATCACTGGGTGCAGCAACCTCGTCGTGCACCAGTCTCTAAAACGCACTAAATTCGCGAAAGCCACAATCACAAACGAACGAAATTCGTTAACGCCGCAATCAGTAACGAACGTATGAGCGCATAGCGCTCATGAAAATCGAAAAAAACATCACAGGGTGCAGCAACTTCATCGTGCAGTAGTCTCAAAAACGGCCTAAATTCGCGAAATCCGCGATCACAAATGGATGAAATTCGTTAACGCCGCAATCAGTAACTACATATGAGCGCACAGCGCTCATGAAAACTGAAAGAAACATCAGTGGGTGTAGCAATCTCGTCGTACTGCAGTCGCTAAAATGCCCTAACTTCGCGAAATCCGCGATCACAAACGAACGAAATTCGTTAACGCTGCAATCACTAACGATCGTATGAGCGCATAGTGCTCATGAAAACCTAAAAACAATTACGGGGTGCAGCAACTTCATCGTGCAGTAGTCTCAAAAACGGCCTAAATTCGCGAAATCCACGATCATAAATGGATGAAATTCGTTAACGCCGCAATCAGTAACTACATATGAGCGCATAGAGCTCATGAAAACCGAAAGAAACATCAGTGGGTGTAGCAACCTCGTCGTACTGCAGTCTCTAAAATGCTCTAAATTCGCGAAATCCGCGATCACAAACGAACGAAATTCGTTAACGTCGCAATCAGTAACGAACGTATGAGCGCATAGCGCTCATGAAAACCAAAAAAAGTATATCACTGCGTGCAGCAACCTCGTCGTGCAGTAGTTCGCGAAAGCCAGGATCGCGAACGAACGAAATTCATTAACGCCGCAATGAGTAACGAACGTATGAGCGCATAGCACTCATAAAAACAAAACAAAAATCCCTAGATGCAGCAGTCTCAAAAACGTACTAAATTTGCGAAAGCCGCGATCACAAACGAACGAAATTTGTGAACGCCGCAATCGCTTACGAACGTATGAGCGCAAATCAATTTCATTTAACTTGTGCATGAATGATATTTGTAAGTCTTTTTCTCATTTTTTATTTGTAAAAATGATGAAGCCAGAATATGCAACACTAAAATAAACAATAATGACATTGCATGAGCCAGGGCGAAGTGCTAGGCATTTCTGAGGTGCATTTGTGATAAGAGCCACTGTGAGGAGCGCGATTTCGACGCTATGTAATATTCAAGATAGGACGCAAAACTCCGAACGCGTTAATTAATAATTATATGCTCGTATGAGATAGCAATAACCTTCATAAAGGTTTCAGAATATTCAAAATTACATACCAGAAAAGTATAATGAAAAATGCCAGTGTCGAATCTGAACCGAGTAGGTATTGTGAATATGCTGGCGGCGGTATATACAGGGTTAAGTAGGTCTAATAATTTGAATAATTTTAATTTTCATAACGCATACGACACGTATACGCATATTTATACAAGCACAGGCTATTTAAACATATTAACAGAACTGATAAATCTTCATTTAATGTATTACATGAAAAAGTACATAATTTAACAAATCTGAAAAAGTTATCCGAATATAAAAATAATTTGTCAATGTAAAGAATGCAAGTTTTTGAATTTTTAATTTGAAATAATATAAATTGTTAATTAACAACGTTTCTCAAATTTCAACCATGCGAAACAAGAGAGTGCTAAAACCAGCTGTGTTATTGCAGTTTACGACACAGATGAACTCGTCTTATATTATTACATATATTACACTGTCGGGAAATGCTAATTGTGATCGAGCGGCACATCCATATCATTCAACGTGCTTTTCGATATTTCAAATTATTTGTTATTTTCATCTAATCAGCAATTAATGTTTATTTAGAGCTAATTTATAACTATATTTACCAATTTCAATTTTATGAAAAGCTCTTTAAATCATGAAATGTTGATTCGGTGATATCATATCAATCTTATAAAATTCGTATTAAAAATATTATTATTTGCATATTAAAAATATTATTCGTATTATCTATTTTAATTCTCATAATGCATAACTTGCTATCAATAAGATCAAAAGTAGCAGATGATCACGAAGATTTATGGTCCAAATATTTCGAAATTTGTCAAAGCAGTCCTTTCCATGAAATAACAAATTCTGGTGGTTTTGTTGATCTTGGGACCAAAGTAAATCATGCATGCCATTTTGCTCTAAAGGAAAAAATGAGGCAATTGTGGCTAGAATTAGACTGGGATTCACAGAAATTTTACAGTAGTGTCTCTAAGCTTCGAGATGCAATGGCGAACATGATGACAATCTTTCTTGAAAGTCATGACCAAGTGCTGGCAAGTAATTTAATTTGTCTCGATGGAACTACAAGTTGCGCAGATTTGATGGCCCATTGTCTGGCTGAAGATGGTGAAACGTTTCTGGTACCAACACCTATGTGTGGGCTCTCCTATACAAACCTCGTCCAGAAATCTGGTGTTGAAGTGTTTCCCATAGAAATAGTCACTACTGAAAATGCACCACCAATACTGACAATTGAAAAAGTTAAATATGCATATAGAAGAGCTCTCATGACGAAAAAAGTTGTCCGAGGCGTATTCCTAACAAATCCAAATGTAATGGGAGATATTTACTCTCACAAACTGCTTCTAGATATCCTTACATTTTGCAAGAAGTACTCGCTTCATTTTGTAATTGATGAAACTGAAGCGTTATCCGTTCATTCGGAAATAAACCAATTTTTCAGTGTTCTGAAATTAAGGCAAGTTCCGGACCCGGACAGAACCCATATCATCTACGGTTTGAACAAGGATTTTGGCCTTGAAGGTCTAGGAGTTGGAGTCATTCACACAAAATCTAAAGAACTCCAAGACTACTTGAACAGGTTTTCTTGCATTGGAAGTATAACTCATCCATCTATGAGAGTCGTAGAGAATTTCTTAGAAGATATTGTTTGGTGCAAAGAATACGTACGAACTAATAAACAACGTTTGTCCTGCTTGCATAGATTTTGTGTAGAGTATTTAGAAACTAACAATTTCAGAGTACGAGTGTGCCCGGCTGGATACCATTTGTGGATCGACTTGAGTCAATATTGTGGAAGAACTTTCGAAGGTGAAAGAAAACTATTTGAATGGTTCCTGAATAGATACAAATTATATGTAATTCCAGGAGAGCACTGCCATTGTCCTATACCAGGATGGTTTAGAATGGTTATTTCACAAAAACTGACAACATTAGAAGCAGGTGTAAAACGCTTCATTGAAGCTGTACAAAATTTCAAACGATAGCTTTAGTTCTAAATCCTAAAATAAATTAGAAATCATCGATTAAAATTATGACAATTCAAATAAAATGTATAATTTAAAAGTTTTATATTAAATCAAAATTATTTGTAATTTATTATATTTTTGTAAATTGATTGTGAAAATGTTTAATAACGAATTGTGAAAATTTATGTATAAATGTTACTTAAATTAATAATTAAAAGAATTATGATTGCATTGTTAAATAACTGATGATTAAAGTGGTAAGTGATCGTTAAGTTTGAAAAAATTTCAATTTCTATTTAGAGTGATGAAATGGAACCTCCATCAATGCATTTCTTTACTTCTACCTTGGTTGTGTTGTATTACATTTAACGTAAAATTATTTTATTGTCAAAATGTCTTGTCACATACAGACAGGCTTTTTCTAAAAACCATCAAATCGTGTTCGGAACTTTCTAAAACGTATAAATCCATCGAAAACCGAAAGTCGAAATTTTTCACGATTTCAGTACTTTTTTCTTGTAAAAATATAGAAGAAAGTAAGGCACAGATGTCATATACGCCCCATATTGGCGCGATTTTTTTCTGACTCCAATTTGGCGAAAGCATCAACAGTATAAACAAAAACATCCGGGTTACCATATCAAGCAAAATAACGACACTTTTGCGCCAGTTAAGTACCCGTTGCGTATATGATATCTATGCCGAAAGTAAAAGTAATAATCTTAGAAATTCTTGAAATTTTAGAAAAAAATGGTGCGATCGCAATTTAATCTCCTTCTTGGAGCCATTTTCAAAAATCGCCAAACTGTTGTCATTGAGTTGCCATATTGGTTTACTAAAAACTAAACACATTATCTGAATAGACATTATATACTTGCTTTAAATTCAAAAACTTTTATAATTTGGGGCACAGATGTCATATTCGCCCCATATTGGCGCGATTTTTTTCGGTTGCCAATTTGGTGAAAACATCAACAGCATAAACAACATAATCCGGGTTACCACATCAAGCAAAATAACGACACTTTGGCGCCAGTTAAGTACCCGTTGCGTATATGACATTGGCGTCAGAAAAAAATCGCGCCAATATGGGGCGAATATGACATCTGTGCCTAATTGGGTTGTCAAATTTATATTTTATCTCAAAAAATGCACAAAATCTCGTGACGGAATGACACAAAACAATACTTTATTTTGCATGTATTATTATCAAGAATATGGCTTTAAGGCTATTATAAACCATTAAATATTATGCTACATGCATTCGTTTATTTAAGAAATGCAAAATAAACAACAATTATACTATAATAAAACACAGATATATATTAAAACACACATACTACAATATATATTAAAACACACATACACACATAAATAACGCCTGCATTCAACAGTTAAAGGTATATATAAATATTTTACAGACATACATACAATAAATACGATAAACCCAACTGGAGTGAAAAATTACTCCTGGCTCTGGCTAATTTTTCCCTCCAGTTGGCTTTATCGTATTTATTGTATGTATGTCTGTAAAATATTTATATATAACAATTATACTGGTTTTCTAAGTGTTCTTCAAGAATACTATTTGTACACAACTGCAAGCATTTTACTTTTCAGCCATGTTGTTTAATTGGATTGTTCCCAGTTGCAAATAAAATTATATTATTATATTATATATAATAAAATTTTATTTTTCCTTCGCCAAGGCTTTTTAGAGCGATTTGCGCAGTTATCGCGCCCCGGTATTTCGGACTGATACTCGTACTTCTTCCAATATGGCAACCCTACGGCAAAAATTTGGCGATTTTTGAAAATGGCGCCAAGAAGGAGATTAAACTGCGATCGCACCAAAAAATATTTAAATTATAGAAGGCATAGATAATTATGAAATTATAGGTACTACTTGGTTATCCCGTCGATCAAAAATCTATCGCCAAACTATAAGATTAAATGCCTATAATGGTTGATCGTAAATGTCATTCACTTGACTCTAAGGAAGTTACATGTGTTTACGCCATCAAGTGATTTTTATTTCGATGTTTTATTTGTATTTTTATTAATGTTATAATTTATTTGTTCCTTCGTTATTTAAAATAAAAATTATGTCCATTTGTATAATTTGGCGAGTGGTTTGGCAATTTATATAATTTGGCAAAATTGGTCGACGGGATAACTAAGTAGTACAAAATTATGATGTCAGTTGATTTACAAACCAGCTAAATTTAATAATTTAAAATTATAACATAATTTGAATAATTTAAAATTAAAAAAAGCGAAAGCAAACTCTGATAACCTCAAAATGTTAAAATATGCCAATATTTCCATAATCAGGTTTTTATCATGCTTCAATACGTTTTTTCAAACTCTCATGGCGTTACGTTCCACCTGTGACTTACATTACATTTCCTATATGAAATCTTCCTCTAAAAACCTTATGACGTAATATTCATTTTTTTTCACTTCCTCAAACTATTTATTTCATTTTCATTTTTCACGTGAAAATCTTGTAATAAAAAAGTAATTGTTGTGGTGAGAATTTTATTGTGTTTTTTTTTAATTGCTGACAACTGCTATATCGAAAATTTTTTTTAATTTTTTCCAGTCATTGTTCGGTAAGAGCTGTTTTTATCAGAATCATGTTAAGGCGATATTCAAAATTTTTAACCCTCCCCATTTCCACAGCTTTAGACTGATTTTGACATTTTGCAATCCCCGCCGAGATATTAGCCATCTCAATGTGTTTGGCGAATTGGAAGACGATCCGTGCATAATAGCGATTTTTATCGTGAGGACAAAATTTAGTACACACACATATACAGGGTGCAAAGGAAAGTCCCTTTAACCTGAAAATATTTGCGAACGGGTAAGCTACAGCTATGCAAGTGAGGTAACGGTATAGTAAAGGGACTACGCCCGGTCTAGTGCAAACTTCGCTCCCCAAGTTGCGAAATTTGGAAGATAGCCATTGCAAATTGAAAACGAAAAGAGATACAGCAAAATTTCCAATTAGAAAGTTTTAGAGCATCAATTAATTAGTACGAAACGGCATTTAGTTCACACGGATAAGACAAATTGTCGCCTGTATATGCAAAAATGTCCGAAATCGATGAGCAACAATGCTACTTTGCATATTCACATTCCGGAAATGTAGTAGTGCACAATTGCAGATTGTGACGTTGTACTGTGCTGTAATGTCTGTAAAAATTTAATTTCTAATACATTTAAAATTTTAGATTAACTCTTTCAGGGACAGAAGAATTCTGTTCGTAAATTGACGAAATAATTGAATGTCACCAGAATATTCAAACGAATTTCTTAGAAAATAAAAACCCGCTAATTTGCACTTTCACTACAAAAGCAAAATTTCATTAAAATATTCTTAGTGCTATTTGTCAGTTTTTGAATTAAAATTAGGTGGTTAGATCGTCTAGCCATCGCCCTTGAAATGGTTAAGTCTATGTCGTCGTATTGAAGAGGCTTGAAAAAGACGTTCCATGATGAGAAATGTGCATGCAGAATTGCTATCACGAATACAAACGTGTATCTTGAACAATGGTGAACTTTACGAACGTACTGAATATTAACTTTTTATCACTGTGAAACAGTTTGTCTCTTTTGTTTTTTTGTGTTATGTTATCAAAATGTATTGAGATAAATACATATTTATACCATAAATTTTGCGTATTTCTTCATACTTCTGGCTATTCCATTCAAACGTTTACACAAAATGGAGTGCATCGATTTCGGACATTTTTTGGGTATACAGACGAGTATTCATCTTATCCATGTAAACCAAATGTCGTTTCGTACTAATTAATTGATGCTCTAAAATTTTCTAATTGGAAATTTTGCTCTATCTCTTATCGTTTTCGATTTGCAATCTCCAAATTTCGCCGCTAGGGAACGCTTCTGTCGTTTGCATTAAATCGGGCGTAATCGCTTTACTATACCGATACCTCACTTGCATAGCTGTAGCTTTCTCCGTTCGCAAGTATTTTCATATTAAAAGGACTTTCCTTTGCACCCTGTATATATATAATATATAAACTTTTTAGGTGGTAGTAGTTTTGGGTTCCTGGGGTCATATAAGGAAAAGTTATGAAGGAATTTTTCAAAAGTCGCACCATGGTAACGACTGTAATAGGTAGTATTTCTTATGAAATCTACTTAAAAACAGCAGCCAAAATTTTTGTCCAACAATGAGTAGATAGCCAAGCTTGCATACTTGATAAATATTTTTCACTGCTGAATTATTCAAATATAACATTTCATGAACAATTTCAGTATATTTTAAAATTTCGAAGTAAAATGGATATTTTTCAAATTAAAAAAAAATCCCTGCCGGCTCGGCCTACAGACAGATAGTTTTCGAAGTTAAGTACTAATTTCACCAAAAAAAAAAAAAAAACTAAATCAAGATTAGCGATAAGAAAAACTCAGTTTAAAAATTTTATCTGGCCGCTTTTCATGAGTTTTTAATTTTATTTTTCTGTAAGAGCTGGTTTTATCAGAACCATGTTCATTCATTTTTTTTCTTCAAGCCTTCTCTTTTTTTTTTTTTTTTTTTTTTTTTTTTTTTTTTTTTTTTTGCTGTAAGTGTTGGTCCTACCAAGAACTAGTCAATATAAAAGTTGTAGATAATATTAAGAAGATTTATAATAAATTTAAGTGGATTTGATATCTTGTGAATTGACGAAATTATGAATTTGTTTTCTTCTTAAAACTCTATTTTTTCACCCCTTGAGCCCATTTTTAATGATATCAAAAATCTGTTATACATAATTTTTTGGCCCTTTTCCTAGAAGTAATAACTTTAAACCGATTTGATATGCATTATAATTAAGAAGTTGTGGGTTTTTTTTTCTGTTTTCACAAAAGCCCTCCCTTTTCCACCCCCTTGGTCCAATTTTGCCCATTAGTGAGCTTGACCCAGACTTTCTGCTCCTTGACTTTATGTTATGTAGGGTAGTCCGACCAGTAAGTGAACAGCCCCCCGTGAATGAACAATTGGTATATATTTTAAAAGAATAAGGTTTGAAAATCTCCCCACTAGATGGGGTTACAACATTGCCTTAATTCTATTCAATAGGAAGCTATCGCATTCATATTTGGTTACTGAAGTCACATTACTTTACTTTGAGAACATGTTGTATTTTTCATGTCTGAAAAACACATTGTTTCTATGCTGAAATAATAAGCTAAGTGCTATGTCAGTTCATATGTTTGAGAAGAATTTACTGTTTTTTTGTACATACTTTAAGTATATATATTATAGCCATATTTCTAATCGTTTTAACCATGGTAGAATATGTACAATTTGAGAATAGGGATGTTTAATAACTAGTTAGACAAATGTTAAAAATCCAATGAATGAACAGCTGTTCATTCACTGGAAGGGGTACAGTAGGATACTTTTCCTAGTGAATGAACTCTTTTGGACTTTATGGTTTTTGTGGCTTTTTTTATACCTATATTTTGAATTAAGTGATTTTTCAGCAATAGTAACAAATGAAAACAAAAGAACATATACACATACATTGTTAAAGGTAATAATCATTTGATGACATTCAAATCTTACTTTTTCTATGTTTTTGGATGATTGATAGAAATATTCTTACTGATGACCAAGAAGATTCCTCAAAAGGAAATATGGGAGGTTCAAGTGCTCTACAGAGGACCTTGAAAACGTACAAGCTATAAGGGTCAGGTCAGCTCAGTTAGAAGAAGGCATCTCTTCATTTTAATGTTACAAAATGAACGATGTCTATGAAACTGCGAGGGAAACCAGTTGAAAGTAAGTGTATGGGACATTGCCTGTGTTGCCCTTTGAAGAAGAAAAACTCCTTGGACATTGGATAGTTGGAAAGGGAAATTTGGATTTACAATGCATGAGGATGAAGTAAAAGGTGATGTTTACAATGTCATGAAACAGACACGAAAGAAAAATCCATTTATAGACAAATATCTAGGTGAGAAATGGATGGCTCTTTTTTTTTTTTTTTTTTTTTTTAAATAGCATCCACGTTTGGAAATATGAAGTAAGCACCATGACAATATTTGGACCACAGGTCCACATGTGGTAGAATTGAAAGTGGCCTGCAGTAAAGTATTAGATTTGGTATTTTAAGGATCATATGAAATGCATAATGAAAACACTTGAACTTATTCCTGCAACATCCTCCCGTTCATCTGGAGTTATTACTGAAATGGGGAAGTACAGGGCTAATGATTTAAGGAAATAGAATTAATGTTTTGTTTTGTTTTTAATCTGTAATTTATGATTAATTTCAAAATTTAAAAGCGACTTTTCAAGCTAATTAATTATTGTTCTGGGTTTTAAAAAATCGTAATTCAGTAAAAACATGTTATAAGTTATTTGTACAAGTAGTAAAATAAAAAAAGAACTGTAAAATTTAAGTATTTTTAAATTTCAGCCTCTTCATTCACTGGAAAATTTTGAGCTCATTCACTGGTAACAACTGTTCATTTACTTGGTTTTTGTGTCTATTTCTATTAAGACACCCCTAGCATTCCAAACAAGTAAAATATAAAATTCCTTTTGTTATTTTTTAATTATTTATAAACCAACAATTGTATTTGCACTGTCAAACACCAATAGGTACTGTTTATTAAAATATAATGAATCATTTTCTTTTTAAATGTGCTTAAGTGTTCATTTACTGGTCGGACTATCCTATCAGTTTGGAAGAGATTTGTGCAGCATTATGAAAATGATCGTGTCCATAAAAAAATGATATAGATATATATATGTAAAGCTCTGAGGGGGGGTTGGGTTCTAAAGGTCATGATCGGCGTAGATCTGCAAAATATTTTCAGAAATTACAACATAGGAGAGAATGCAATAGGCAATTTTTCTTATGAAATCTATCTAAAATTACGGTGGTTAAATAGGGTGGTTGACTAACGGAGATCTGCAAAATTTCAGGAATTAATGTGAGAGAAGGATGTCAACTGGCAACCACTGTTCAACAGGGCCAAAACTAGGGGGCTGCAGAGGGGGGATTTGTCAGGGGCACCAGAACGAAGGGCGAGGGGGGACGCCAAATGAAGATTTTGTTTGTCATTCCATACAAAATGTATACATATATGAAAAACAAAGAAATTAGCAAGCTAATGTTAAACCAATGGGAGCGTTCTTTCAAATTTGTGAAAGTAAAAGTAACTTTATAAAAAAAAAAAACCTGCAACCAAAATAGAAAATGTAAACACTAACCCGGTTAGAATTCAATCAGCTATTCTAAGAAAGAAAAAAATCCTTTAAAACTATTAATATGCAAGTAAGAAATTTTAAAAAGAACGCTCCCATAGGTTTAACGTTAACGATCCAGTTTCTTCGCGTGGCTAGTGTTAGGCTCGTAATGCTCAAGCTAATGTTAATCCTATGTGAGCGTTGTTTACATATTTCTTGCTAGCATTTTAATTATTATTAAACGATTTTTATTTTTTAAGGATTTTTTGTTTCCTTTTTTGCATAGGGTACCTGCGGTCGATAACTTTTATTGTGCAGGAGGAAGGAAGGGAGGCGCCAAAATTCAAGTTGCCCCGAGTGCGCAAAAAAGGCTAGTTTCGGCCCGTTCAACAGTACTTACAATAACTCACAGAATGTATTGGTCGTTAGTATTCAAAAGTAAGAAGACACCATCAGGCATGGGAATATGTGAATAGTGGGACTATTTTCAGAAAACATCAGTGTTGGTAATGGTTGATCGCCAGTCAGTTTTGGCATCATTGCTATAAAGGGAACGTCTTCCGGGAGGAACTTTTGAAGGGAAAGGGACCAGATTCAGGAGCATGCAGGGGGCTAATACAGGCAGGGCCCGACTAATGCAGGGGCATGCGGGGCAGCTGCCCCGGTCCCCCGATTTGAGAGGGGGGCATAAGTCTTAGTTAAAGAAGAGCCAAATGATAAAAATATCCAAAAGTGACCAGATTCTAATTTAAAGTGTTTTTCATTTTGTGATGTTTAATTTCTTCCTTACTGATTTCATAAATTTTTTAAGTACATAATTTTAATTAAAATATTACAGTAATATCACACATCTGCTGTCTGTTGCTTTCTATTTTCATATTATGAAACTTTATACCAAAGTACTTTATGGCATCATGGGGAATGCAGTAACAACATAACAAGTATTGAAATTTGTTGCTATTATTATTAAATGCATGCCACCACTTGCCTTTCTATATGATGGAATCACCCAAATGCATGTTGATTGAATACAAAGATTAAGTTAAATAGAAAAGTATTAACACAAACAGCCAATAATACCTGAGAGAACTGTATTTACATTTTAACGGCTCACATTTATCCTTATATTCCTATAACAAAAAAAAAAAAATGTATGCTACAGTTTCTTAAAATTATCTTTCTTGTACTATACTGTATACAGATGTGAATAGTACTTGGTATGAAATTTAAGTACAATAGGTATGAAATTAAGTACAATAGTTTACAATAGGTATGAAGTTTAGTTTTAGTCATTTCAAAATAATTAACGAAAATTTTCAAAAGATCGAAGGGGGCCCTCCCGAATAATGTTTGCCCCAGGGCCCCCCATTGTCTAAGTCGGGCCCTGAATACAGGGGCATGCGGTGCAGCTGTCCTAGCACCCCAATTTGTGGACGGGGGGGAGGGGGAAATAATCAGGATTTTCGTTAAGAGAGTGATAAATGGTTAAAATTGGTCAAAAGGGACCAAAATCCTTATACAGAGTGATCAAAAAGTCGCGCAACTCAAATTTTCAAAAAATGTACAAAATACAAAATAAGTAATACTGGGGATCATCTTTCGATAGATGGCAGCACTATACATTTGAAATTCCTTTACCAGTAGAAATTTCAGTTGCAGTTGATGTTGTAACCTGTAAGAGCCATTTGTTTCGTGAAAGATGGCGATGATGGACGTGAAATTTTCCAAAGCACAAAGAATTTTTATGGCTAAACTTTATTTCGCAACAACGTCTTTCGTTAAAGTTATTGAAGTGTTTAAAGAGACATATACAGATGTTCCTGCGTCAAATATAACAACAATTTACCGTTTGATAACCTGATTTTAAGAAACTGGAATCGTTCATGATAAAAAACGAAGTGGCCCAGGGTTGCCAGTTTGTCCTTTACTTTAGTGAAAAGAAATTCGAATTCACACAGGAAATTTTAAAAGAAGAATTTTTACTTTATTTAATAATGAAACTAGGGGGCTCAGCCCCCTGCTCGCTAACGCTCGCCAACCCCCATGAATTGCTACGCAATTCATATTCGGAACGCTACGCGATCCCAGCTCGCTCGCCACTATTTATGTCAACTATAGCCAGAATGATTGCTATCATAAATCATTGCAACGTATTAAATTTACAAATATTTTTAATGTATATAGAAAAAAAGTAATGGAAAATGTAAATAAAAATGTACCTTGGAAACAGAATTAATTTAAAACCTTCGTGAAAATACGATAAAAAATATTTTTAGTTGGGCCGTAATGCGATCCGAGCAAGCAACATATGAAATTTAGAAATATTTTAATTCATAAAAAAATAATTGAAAATTTTGTTGAAAATATAAATAAAAATGCATTTATTAAAGTTTGACGCTGTGACTTGTTGATCATCATGGAGAAAGTTAAACAAACAGGAAATTGACGCCGTTTAAATTTAAATAGCATGTTAGTGTCAGATGGGGTCCTTCTCCTTTCATTTTGCCTATAGTATTGAAAATCATGGCTTAAATTAATTTAAAACTATAATAAGACGCTATAAAAATGCTACGTATCACGCTATCGAAATGTAAACAAAACGTTTTCGCCTGTGTCTAAATACAAACTCGGATCAAAAAGCTGATTCGCTGAATTCCTCACGTCACCGTAAAACGGACCAATAGCAATGTATTGCTCAAACGGTTTGCGTTAAAAGAGAGATTTTGTCTGGATTTTAATTTAATGAGTGGGTTGGAACATGTGACTGTAACTTAACCACTTAGAATTATCGCTTTGGCTGTTGCCAAATAGCAAGCTACAAATACAGCCCTTTTTTAGCGCTTTGCCATTAAACAAAGAGTAAAATATAACAGGTAATTTCTGGTGTCAATACAAAATTTTGGGATAAAAAAAAAAGGTCAAACAGGCAATCCTGAAGTGGCTGCACATCTGTTGTTCTTAATTCTGAAAAAATGAAGGAAATTAAAAATGAAATGTTCCAGTCACCGCAAAAGTGTTTGAGAAAGCTTTCCATTGATGACCTGAAAACAAATATTGGACATGACATTCAAAAAATAAGTGTTCCAACATTGAGAAGAGTGACCTCAAATTTGAAAAAACGCACACGTCTTTGTATCCGGGAAAAAGGGTCACATTTTCAATATCTTCTGTAACAATGTTAATTTTCGCACAATTTTGTGTTTCAGTATTGTTACTCTAACAATTTAGTTTATATTTGTCATTTGAATCATGTTTGTAAGTTAGTAAACAAAATATTTTTAAAGGATTGCGCGATATTTTGATCACCCTGTATTTTAGGATGGGAGTTCGGCAATCCTTTCCTTCTCTGCGGCCCCGCAAACAAAGAACAAGCTGTGTCCTTATAAAAACTAAATGCTTGAATTATTATTCTAACAACTTACCCACATAGCATGAACATTAGCAGCAAGTTTGATTTTTTCTGATATTATCTTGCTGTGACAAATTTGAATTGAGAAATTCGCAGCAAATCTCCCACAAGGTATACCATCAACCACTTGCATGAATAGTTTGTTGTGAAACTGATGGCAAGACTGTCTTTAATTCACAAAAGTGACGAAAGCAAAACATCCCTCTGGAGATACGCAAAAATTGCAGCAATTTTATTCGGTTGGCACCGCTTTTTTTAAACACTATACTTATCAAATAATTGAAAAGTACAAATATTACCCTATCTTGTTTATGGTGGTAAAAACGATGCATGCATCTTAATGGTGCGTATGCATCAATAGACATGATCAGGTCTATGGACCTCTTCGAAAGGGTTAAACTTATAGTACAAGTTGTAAACAGTTAATGTGGCAAGGAAAGATTACTATGCAGTATTTTTGATTGCTTGTTTGCCGTTAATTTGCAATAAATTTAATACACCGTGAATTTAACTTGCACGACAAGTTAGCTGCAAGTTCAGAGTGTGCTGACTTCGGCGTTTGCATTATCTTGCTGCAGTCTTGTCATGCTGAGCTTGCTGCAACTTTGCAGGTTTTCAAAGCAAGACTTCTGCAAACTAAAAATGCTGGGTAGTAGTTCATTGTTTTCAAAAGAAGTTCATTACTGACATTTTCCTTGTAGCGTGGCAAGTTAAAAGCATTAATGATGACTAAATGGGGGCATTTTTTTTTTTAGTCGTCTTACGACATACTTTGACAAGATTATTCGGCAGTATCACCCCCTTCATCTTTCAGGCCAGCGGTTTGTTAATAGGTTACATATCAACTACAGGAGTATGCATTAAGTTCTAATTCTATATGAAAAATTAAAGCAGGTTCTTCACATATTCAATATAAAATTAGTAGTTATCCCCCTCCCTACCTTATACAAATTCTCAGTAACAATATTGATAAAATCCAGAATCATCAAAAAGCCGGAGATTATGAAATTCTGGTTACCATGCCAAATAACGGAAGATTAGCTTATATCGGTGAAACAAAACGAAATTTTTCAGAGAGATTAAAAAAGCGCAAAAGAGATATTTCACAATCGAAACAGAGTACAGCTCACGCAATATTTTATTTTTCAAATGAAGGTAGCCAAGTTGACTTTGATGAGGCTAGAATCATAATACCATGCAAAAATCCCTATGTTAATAAAATTTTAGAGACCCTTATGATTATTAAACTTGGGCAGTATACATGTAACGACAATGTATCCCATAGCATTCATAAAATCTGGCATAATATGTTATAATCCATTATTACAGCCTGTTCATTTTGTCTTCAACCCCTTTCCTCCTTTATTCACTGTGGTGGTTTGCTCCTTTCGGTTACCATGGGAACTTTGTGACGTTTGCGCACCAAAGCGCTATAAGTAAGCGTATAAAGTTAATGCTGGAATCTGCCGTAAATTGACACAGCTTCGCCATCTTGTGGATGTAGTGAATAACGCAAATACGCGGGTTTTTTTGTATGACGTCATAATGACAGGATATCTACCATCTGCGCATCTCGTACGCAGGTCTATTTGAAGATGTTTACAATTTAAGAGTTATAGGCGGAAAAGCAGACAAAGCTATTTTAGAGAATACCTGTTAAAATTTTAATCATGAATTTCAAATATTTACTCACTCATGGAAGATAAACCTTGTTTACCAGATTTATTGCAAATATTTTTGTTACAGTTTGTTTTGATGAAAATATGTGTATTTAAAAAAAAAAAATCGCAATGTCATTTTAATTTCGGGAGAAAAAGCACTAATGCTACGTAAACAGCATTGCCTTTTGCCCCGAAACTAAACTGACATTGCAACTATTTTTTAAATACATATATTTTTATCAAAACAAGCTGTAACAAAAATATTTTGTAATAAATCTGGTAAACAAGGTTCATCTTCCATGAGTGAGTAAATATTTGAAATTCACGATTAAAATTTTAACAGGTATTCTCTAAAATGGCTTTGTCTGCTTTTCCGCCTATAACTCTTAAATTGTAAATATCTTCAAATGGACCTGAATTTTATGCAAGCTATTCAGGCTAAAAAAAAAACCATTTTTGTTAATAAAAGTTATAGGCGTAACTTTTAATTCCTGGTTTTTTTCCACATTGGAAGAAATTTGCCCACCTTGGGTTTATGTTATTATTTGTTAGAAAAAAATGTATTTTAAATATAATGAGCGAAAAGCATGTGTTTAAATTGATGTAATATACCAGTATGTATGTATTTTAAATAAAGTTATGTTTTTCAAATGACGAGTATATTTTTAAAATGATGATTTTATATTTTGAATGAAATTAATGCAACATAAACGCTGGTGATGGGGAAAATATTTGACGGTTTATGAACTGCGGCCGGCTAACATAAAAGTACTTTTTTACACTGTTTATTTAATCTAACCCTGTTCATATATATGAAAAGATAAAAAATTTTAATCGATTTTTCCCTCCCAGATATGCTAGAAAAATAAATATTATGTACATGGATTTGTTTCTAGTAACAATACAACATTTTAGTAGTTTTACAACTTGATTATAAATTAGCAAATTAATTTTACGTTATCTAAACGTAGCTGATAAATCCTTAAACATTCTTTATGGTTGTTACAACTGTATATACAAGTACAACAATTGAGTAAGTTATGTAACAAACTACGATTTCTAAAATATACCAGCTGGTTAGGAAATTGCAAAAGAGAAATATTTAAAACCTTTAAGCATCTTAAACGTGATTTTCAGCCCTATAATTTTTTATAAAAAAGTTAAAATATTATTTAATATATATTATTAAATGTCAGTGATTTTAATACGTTCAATTGGCTCATCTCCGTCCGCAGCCCTTTTTTCTACTACTTACTCCGACTCTTTTGCGGAAAAAAAAAATCAAAAATTGAAACCGGAAAAAATTAAAAGGGAAATTTGAAATTTTTGGCTACCGACCAACAACTGCTATGTCGAGCTTATTATTAGTCTATAGTTTTCAGTTATTGGCAATTGTTGTGTGTTTCATAAGCCTTTTTCAAATTTGGAGAATGCTCCGCAATTGGGTTATTTCAATAAAAGTTACTTTCATTTTCTAACGATTATTTAACTTTTATACAGTTACAATTGTATACTGTTTTCTCATTTGACGCCAATCATGGCTATCGGCCCGATTACGGAAAGTTATCCATTTTACACCTGCGAAGAACCGGTGTAAGATATTAAATGTTTAATTGAGCATATCACGTACTATATGTAAATATTTTATATTTTATTCCAATTTTTGAAGTTTCTTCTATACTTTGTATGCTTTCTGCAATGTTATTCACCTGTGCGAAGTGCAGGTATCCCATGAAAACTATTTTTCCCGGATATGACACAATGACCGACATATTTCTAGATTTAAAAAAAAAAAAGTAATTTGTCGATTTTAGGAATTTTTTTTATGCTGTTGTCTAAAATTCTCAAAATATTTAAAACTATAAATAATCAATTATTGCTGGTTTAATAGTACAAGAATTACTGCTTGCATTTTAAATTAAAGTGGATCCTAATGTAAAATTAAATGAGTTTTAAATGGAATGAATGAAATGCTTCTATTTTAAATATTATAAATACAATTCGATCAAGAGAATATTTGGCAATTTATCGCCTGCGCCCGGTAAATAAAAAATATGCCTTAAAATTAATTATATAATTTATACTTAAACTCTAAGCGTAATAAAACATTTAATTTTCATTGGAAATACACATGTTTATGTAATTTTTATAACTTAATCTTATCAGGAATTGAATTAAAAACGCTGCTGTAAAATTCTATCTTAGCATACATTAACTAATTTTTATATGCCCTTGTTCATTGCATTACTAAAACATAATTCAAATAGAACGTATTAAAATTACTGACATTTAATAATATATATTAAATAATATTTTAACTTTTTTATAAATTGTAATAAAACACAAAACTAACCTGTTTTTCTCTTTTGGGAAGCGAAAAAAATAAGTTCTCTCAGATAGAGAGTTATTTTTGCATTTTTGAAAACTGCAATAATTAGAACGCCAACGTGGCATTTTCACAAATAATGTAAGTTCTTAAAAGAACTGATTTTGTTTAAATAACTAACTTCAATTAATAAATTAAATAATGGCGAATAAATAAATCGAATTATATCTAACTTCCAACAATTAAGTACCGCAGACGACAAACGAATAAAATCACGGCTGCGCGTGCGCATAGTCAGGGGCGTGCCTAGCGGGGGGGTGTTGGGGGTGTAATACCCCCCCCCCCCCCCCCACACATATTTGGAAGAGTTGGTAAAATTTAGAATAGTCGGAAAGTTGAGAACACACCCTGCAAAAAGTACCCTCTCCCGTCGTCAGTATCATTTCAATTCTCTGTTGTCCGTCTTTAAAGGGGAAAAAAAAGAACCTCTCACAGAAGATTGTGTATGATTCTGTGTGAGAGGGAGGGGCTGTCAGAGAGCGGAGGTGACAGATAGAGAGAGAGAATCGCGTTTCTGAGAATTTGAGCTTTCGTGAAAGGAAGGGGGAGGGGGGGGGGGTGTTGTTGCAATCTCTATTGTAAGTTTTCCCATGTAGCATCTTTAATTGCTCTCTTCTGCTATGGACTGATTCTTAGAATTTGGTGACCTCTTGGCTCTGGATTTGGCGCTAGTTATTTGAGGTTGCTGCATCTAAAAGATGAAGTCATGGACACAGAAGAAGAGCGATTTGCAAAAGTTTGTGTTTGTCGCATGATGGCGGATAATTCAGTGAAAATTTTATGCACACACCGTGATCGCGTTCACACACATTTCACAGAAAAAAAATAAATTTATATCGCCATATAAGAAAATTTCATCCGAATGAAAACATCGACCTCCAGAAAGGAAAACGGATTCAATGTACAATATGTAGATATTTCTGCATTTCTATTAGAGACCTGCATAGTCATATTCAAACAGATCATCCAGATGTAAAATTCAGAGCTTCGTAAAAATGTTTCTGAAACATCATTTTCATCATAAAATTTTACTGCGAATGTTAAGACTTTTGCAGACCGGATTCGGCACTACAGTGAAAGTTTGATTGAGGAATGCGATAAAATCCTAACTAGAAATTCTATGGAAAATGTCAATGTTTCTGAAAAGGAAGATACCTCGACTTTTCTAAGTTGTGATCCAGCCGATCGTATTGGAAAGAATTTAACCGAAAACCAGAAACTTTCCATCCTGTCTCGTGGACCTTATCAACATCAGAGATCATTGTACCCTGTGAATCATAACATAGATCCTAAGAATCAGAATAAGTTTAGCTCCTGCTGGTATAAAGAATATCCATATTTAGAATACAGCAACCAACTGGATGCCGCATTTTGTTTTGCTTGTTCACTTTGTTCTGATGACCCGGGGACTGAAAACGCAGAAGAAGCTTGGATCAGTGTTGGTATTCGTGTATGGCATAAGATGAAAGGCCGAGGAAAAACCCGTAAAGGCAAGTTAATGGCTCATTTTACGAGCAATGCTCATAGAGCTGCAGTGTATAAATTAGATAATTTGGCCCAAAAAAGTAAGCACGTTGACAACTTTCTATCTAGTCAACGTAGAGAGATTATTAATATACTTCTAGACTGCACCAGATATCTAAGTCGTCAAGCACTTGCATTTCGGGGACGAGAAAGTGACAGCGGTAACTACATTCAGCTCATTAGATTAATAGCAAGGTGGATTCCAACTTTAAAAAACTCGATTGATGATAATCATCTTCGCCCATACCATGCCAACTATCTTAGTAATAAGTCGCAAAACGACTTTATTGGGGTTCTTGGATCATGTGTCCGTGAAAAAATAGCTGCAAATGTCAAAAATTGTGGATTTTTTAGCGTTATGGCTGATAGCACACCCGATCTCTCTCATCTTGACCTCAATTGTAATCCGATACGTGACCCCAAAGTTTCAGCCAGAAGAAAGGGTGTTAAAACTAAAAGATTATCTTGATAAAACAGGCGAAGGAATGGCTAAGCTTATTTCTGAAATTCTACAGTCAGTTGGAATATCGCTTTCCCAAGCTCGTGCACAGTCTTACGACACCACGTCATCTATGTTCGGTCGCATTTTAGGCTGTCAATCAAAACTTTCAGAAATAGCTGGTAGATCTATTTTATACATACCCTGCCTCGCGCATAAAGTGAATTTATGTGCTGAACATGCGTGTGAAGAAAGCAATATAATAAAATTGTTCTACGACAGTATTCAGGATCTCTATAACTTCTTTTCACTGAGTACAAAGCGATTCGGCATACTGAGAGAGAAAATGGAAATTCTTCAGAAGAGTCTTACCTTGAAATCTTTGTCGAAGACAAGATGGACTATGCGAGAGGATTCAGTCAGAGCTATTTTATCGTCCTATGATGCCCTCATCCATACTCTGCAAATTATTTCTGAAGACATGAAGATTGACAAGGATGCTCGAGCTAAGGCAGCAGGGTTAAGAAGCAAAATGATATCATACGATTTCATTGTTTCTTTACTTGCAATGAAAACAATTATGTTTAAGACTAAGTTAGCAACAGAGCAATTGCAACGTGAAGACCTGAACATTTTAGAGGGAAGCGACATAATGCAGAAAACTTACGAAAGCATTCAAAAACTCCAGAATGATGACGCGGCGCAATAATGAACATCATTAAGGAAGCTGACAACGTCTGCGAGACACATGGAATAAATCAAGATTATGGGTTCAATTAGCGGCGCAGGCGACGGAGGCCTCCATCGAAGATCGACAAAAATCCTGCAACTGCAGTTCTATTTACACGAGAGAATTATTTTAAAGCAGAAATTTTGAAGGTTGTAGATTGGCTTACAACTGCATTTGGAGACATTCATAAATTGGTATTTGAGAAAGTTAAACCACTGGCCTGTCTCCTTCCATCTAGGATCAAGTATAACTCTACCGGGGACATTTCTAAACTATGTCAATTATTTCCTGATGATCTCAAAGATGTAGATAACTTGAAATGTGAAATTGATCTCATGTCCTCAGAAATAGCTAGTTCTGAATCAGATACAATTGGCGCAGCAGCGCAAAAACTTGTGGGGAAGGCTCATTTGTATCCTAACCTTTCTTTGGTTAACTCAACCTACAAGTTGGTCTTAATTATTCCAGTAACTGTGGCAAGTAATGAAAGAAGTTTCAGCAGGTTAAAGTTAGTAAAACATTACTTGCGTACCACCATGTCGGAAGAGCGACTGGACGAACTAATGCTATTAACCTGTGAAACAGACATAACTGACATGTTGGATTTAGACAGTGTAGCTTGAAAATGGGCTATTCTGAAGGATAGGCGGGTGATAATTTAAAAATGTAGAAGGATAATTTTTAGTCTCTTATACTAATATATATCTTATTTTTAGCAAGCAAGATTTGTCTTTTTTATGTATTTTAAAATTTGTACACTTTCATTATACAACAGCATGCGGTTTTATTTATAGAAACATAAATTCCGAAGTACTTCAACATTCTTAAATTGTTACTTTTGAGAACTGGTTAACGTACAGTACATCCGTACACATTTCCTTTTAAATCGTAAGCAGAATCCTAATTAATAACAGGATTCTCAACTCTACTTATATAGTAAAAATTTAAAAAAAATTACACATACAATAACAGCTTTTAATTTTGACTGTGGTTAAGGAGAATGCAGGCGAATACTTAAGACTTTTAGTGATTTTTATAAATTCAAAGTATTGTAGAACAGTTGACTCTGTCGCTGAGGGGGAGGGGGGCTATCACAAAGCCTTTCTCACCCCCGATCTTGCAGTCGGCAAAATTCATTTCACACCCCCCCCCCCCACACTAAAACAGCCTTCGGCACGCCCCTGCGCATAGTTATTTCATAGATATCGAACTTATAGATCATCCACAAAGGGGAAAGAAGTTAATAATCCTCTTGTAGCTCACTCCGTCCGCTGGGTGGCGTATGACTTGATTGACGTGACCTCGCCTTTAATCTTGCGGTTACCTGTCCCATTTAAGATAGGACGCTTACTTATATCGCTTTGTTTGCGCACTCTCCGGTCAAGTATTCTCCAGGACTCTTATAGACCGGGAACCGGCGGCACACCGGCAGCGGGCAGCCACAATCACCTCATCGAGTTCACTGATGAAATTCTAGGATTCGTGAAATTTTGATTCGCATATTAAAACTCAATCGGTCTGCCAAGTCCTATCTTGGTGGAAAACACCTGAAAACCCGATTTTAGCGGCTGAATCGTAGTTTTACCATTGTGTTTTCCTGCACCCGAAGATATGAAAACATGGAGGGCTGGGAGCAGGAAAACACAATGGTAAATCTACGAGTCAGCCGTTAAAATCGGGTTTTCAGGTGTTTTCCACCAAGATAGGACTTGGCAGACCGATTGCGTTTTAATATGCGAATCAAAATTTAACGAATTCTAGAATTTCATCCATGAACTCGATTAGGTGATTGTCTGGTGCTGCCAGTTCCCGGTCTATTAGGCGTTTATGTCCATTGCAAAATTTTAGACTTGTATATATCATCATATCCTGTTGACGTTCGCAGAAGCGAAACGAAACGTAGATTTTAATTATGTTTCAAAAATTTCATATATTTTGTATTGTAAAATCACTGTTTTATTGTGTGTACTATTTAATGTTGTATTTTATTTGAATACATTAAGCTATTTATTTTAATTTGAAATAAACTATAGATTAGGGAATAAGAATGGGTTTCGAAGGTTATTCAAAAGCATACTTTCTCTATTTTTTTTATATATATAATAAAGAAATTATTTTATTCAAAATTTTAAGCATATAAAAGAGCAATATTTAAACAGTATTTTATAGAATTTCCATTCAAACATTTGTAAAATTCAGTCGGTTCGGGACCTGGTTTCCAGCGACGCCTAAAAAAGTGTCATTGCGGTGGTCAGGATAACTCATGATAGCTTTATCTGAAATTAAAAAACAATTTTTTTTCTGTTAGTTGAGAAGTATGGCTCGTGATTGAAAGAAGTATTTAAATAAGCAACTAGAAAACAAGAATTCTGCTTTTTCAGAATTTAGTGTCGACCTCGATGAAATATATATATATATATGTACATAAATATGGAGAGTACAAAACATATTTCAGATTTAAGACTTAAAACACGCTATTTTATTTTATATAAAATGACGTTATTCGCATCCGCTGAAGAATTCCATATTTACGATCGAGTCTTAAACAACATTTACAGAAAAGTATGCATAGGACGTCACTATCGCAGAATAACACACAAATCCAGCAAAAAAAAAAAAAAAAACAATCCGCTATCTAATGATTTATATGCCTTCATTCGTTTGTAACATTAATATAGATACTTAAAATTACATATAGTTTATAATAGCTCCATGCTTTATCAGAAATCATTCATTTATATGTTTTTTCAAAATAGCACATATTTTAATTACATTTTGTTTTCAGTTATTATAGAAAAATGGCAACAAAAATATATAATAATCTACTATTTTCCATTATTTTTCTTTTACTTTCGACAGAAATGGAGTACTTGAGTTGCCAACATTAAAAAAAATTCTTTAAAAACTTTAAAAAAAAAACTTGATATCTCAAAAATAAATGAATATGCAGTTTTCAAACAAATTACCTTTTTCCCCCTTATACGACGGTATAAAGATTGAAACTGTGCGATGCTTAGAAGCTGAAAAAATCTCCAGTAGAGATTATTCCGTACTATATGATACATATCTGCTTTATTTTACGGCTGGCTTATACCATAGAGAAGAGATAGGGCCCCTATCTCTTGTCTATGGCTTATACAACGTAACGTTATTTTCTAGAGACGCCTTTTTAATTGTTAGCCGAAGAGATAGCATATCGGGGGATAATAAAAATTAAAATTTGAATTTTTGGCAGACTTGTATGAGAAACAGTATAATTTTTGATAAAATTTACACTATGTATAGCCTTGTAAAATTAGTTGTAATAAAAAACTAGTATGTTGTGGCCATCACAAAACTTTCTTCTATATAAATCACATCAATTAAATCATTCAAATAGTACAAGAAATTACATCAATTTAGTACCAATTCATATCAAAGTACAGTAGAACCTCGATTATCCGAAGTAATTGGGACCGACCCTCTTTCGGAAAATCGAAATTTTCGGATAATCGATTATGCTTCAATTTCCAGATTAAGAAGAAATATATGCAACATTTCTTATTATGGTACACAAGTGCTTAATAAAAATAAAGCAATAGCAAAATAGAAACAAGAATAAATTACCTGAATGTTTATTTTGAAATTAACTATCATTTACATACATCATAAGATTTGAAAAAATGTTTTGTTTGCCGTAGTTTCGATTGCCTTTACTTTGAAGCTCTATCACGGAGTTTTTGAATAGTATTAGTTCATCAGTATCACAGTCTTTCTGCTGCTCCAGCCATGCCAAACCTTTAGCAAAACATTCAAAAGCTTCAGAATTGCTAATTTGTTCGTTTTGTTCGTTCCACTCCGCAGCTTACAAGTTCAAGTTAAATTCAAAGGAATTCTAAGAAAGGGGATCGAAAATATTTATAGGTACCCGTAGTTCGTAAAGAACCGCTTACACACAAGAAATATGATACTTAAAAAAAAAAAAAAAAAAAAAAAAAAAAAAAACTTTTAAAATGGATTTTTTACCCAAAAAATGTGATAGTAAAAAAAATAATAATAAAAGCTTTAAATATGGATTTCGTTTAACCGAGAGTTTCGGTTAAAAAAGTTTCGGATAAAAGAGGTTCTACTGTATATCTGAATTTGAAGTTTGATCAAAATCCATGCATTAGTTCTTGAGATTAGAGCTATAGCGGAAATTCTGAAAAATGTAGCGTAGCAGCGCCACCTGTTGAGCGAGTTACACCAAAACATACACAGCACTAATTCATATTGGTGTAAATTCTGAAAAATGCAGCATTGCAGCGCTACCTGTTGAGCGATTTACACTAAAATTTATTGAACGTCAAATCATGTCATGGACTAACTGAATCTGAAGTTTGATGAAAATCCGTGCATTAATTCTGGAGCTTGAGCTATTGCGGAAATCGTGAAAAATGCGCCACCTGTTCAGCGATTTACACCAACAACTAATCAGCACCCATTTATATCAAGGACTAACTGAATATAAATTTTTATTAAATTCCGTGCATTAGTTCTTGAGTTAGAGAGCCCACAAAATTTGTGTCACATACATACAATCAGACAAACAGAGTCACAGACTTACAGACAGACATTTTAACAATTTAATAATTTTGTAAAAACACGTTTTTTGGAATCTCTGACCCCTAAAATGTGTAAATCCGTCAAAAAACGAAAGTCGAAAACTTTCACGAATCCAATACTTTCTTCTTGTAAAGATAGAAGAAAGCAAAAATCCTTCGTTCAATCACTAGTCATTACTATTTTGAAGAAGTGCGCCAAATTTCAATGAGATCGGTGCATTAGTTTTTGAGAAATCGTGTCGACCGACTTCAAAAATAGTGTTTTTAGAAAAGCTGCGTCGCTTCCGGCCGTTCGGGGAATTTCCAAAGGCTCTCTCTCCTAATCTTTTACTCCGACTGAATTGAAACGTTGGAAAAATATTTTAGATATATTGTACTATTACAAAAAGAAAAAAATGCAATTTAACAAATTACAACGACCATTTGGAAAATGATTTTTTCAAAGTCTAAAATTTAAGACATAAAAATCCCGCGGAGCTGGTAATACATTATGTACGCCATGGATTAAACATTCATATTCCTGGACTCATCATGAACAAATTTTAAAAGAAATTTCAGTTTTACAATTTTCGGTACTGCAAATTTTTAAACTTCTACGGAGCTGGTCATACATTACGTACGCCATGGATTAAACAATAATATTCCTGGACCCATTTTGAATGAAATTTCATTCTTAAACTTCTAAACGTCCCACAATATTACTTTTTACACCGTCGTATAGAAAAAAAATGCATTTTTAATTGCAATTTGTTTGAAAGCTGTATCTCAATTTGTTTCTGAGTTATTCATTTTTTTTTTGTAGTTTTTATTACTTTTTTGTCATAGTGACAACAGAAGCATCCCTCTCTGTTGAAAGTAAAGGGAAAATACAGATTACTGTATAGACCAATTAGAAAACGAATAAAATGCGGGATTCAACTAATAAAACACTTAAGATATGTTTTTGATTTCCTACCCTAACCGAGGACAATAACCATTTTTCCAAATGGTTAATAAAAAATAAATGAATTTTTTAAATTTTTCAAACTCATGTAACCCCAAGGTGCCTATCGGGCACTTTTTTTTTCTTTTTTTTGAAAAATATGAAGTTTTTATCAAACACATGGGTTTTTAGTTAAAACGGGGAATAAAGCTGTGAATTCATACAAATTTTTAAAGGAATTTTTATTAACTATTCAAATTTAGGCAATATTTAGTCAAACTTTAGTAAAAAAAAATGCGTTTATGCCAAACCTTCTATAACGAAATCTATTCAGTATATTTCACTTTTTTTTTCCAACAATATATTAGCAAACCACTTACCTATGTTATGAAGCAAAAGATTTGCAAAACCTCTCAAATTTACTAACTTATGGCAAATTTTGTATACAAAGCATGATTTTTTTTATGTGTATTTTTCAATAAAAATGGCTCTTAAATTAATATATACAAACTTACAAGCTATATTTTGCTTCTAAACATACCAATAGATGAGCAGAACCATGTCACAAAATTTTATTTCAATATCTTAAAAACATTTTAAGAAATGATGTTTATCGTAAACGTACACAATGAAAAGCGCAGTTTTCCAGAAAACGCAAATTAAGAAGATTTTGATAGAGCACAAAAAACTATGCATAAAGTTTACAATTTTGAAATCGACCCTATTTGTAGGCGTATATACATTTGTGTATACACTATATGGCTAAAGGTGACCGATCACTTGCGATTTTAGACGTTTTGTTAAATATCTAGAAAAATACATGAGGAATTAACATGAAACTGCAGATGTGTAAACAGTATAGTATAGGTCATATATTTTCGTGAATATTTTTTCCGGAAACCCCATAGGGGACCGTCAACAAATTGAAAAAGGAACGAATGTCTTTTGGATAACCCTGTAAAAACTAACGTAGCAAAAGCTTTCAAACTCGAGATTATTAATAAGTGGCTTATTGTAATATACTGTGTTAATTTTTATAAGGATAGCATGTATACTCGTAGAGAAATTATGGTTTTTATAAAAGCAGTCCCAAATTTCGCCAAGTTTTTTGCTTATACTTTGCAGAGTTCTTAATATAAAAAAAATTATTTTCAGAAAATATGACAAACAACATTGTGCATAATAACCTGCAATCGGAATTAAAAAATAATAAAAATTGAATGAAAAATGAGCAGGTTTACTAAAAAATGTTTCACTGCGCATGCGCGAATGCAATCAAAATATAATATGCATAATGTACTAGCTAAGTATATAGAGCAACTTTTGTCAAAGTCTCAAAATCATAGCTTGAAAATTCTGAAAATTATCATCGATAAAATAAGATCGAAATCCGTCCAAAAGGAAACAAAAAGATATGGGGATGTATCCAAATATAGTAGTAAGTGCAATATTGTGTACGCTATCTTGGCACTAATCAACAGATATTTGATACAACGCCTCATCTTTTTGCTTCTTTTTGGGAACAACGGATTTCGAGCTTATTCTATGGACGATAATTTTCAAGCTATGATTTTGAGACTTTCACAAAAATTGCTCTATATACTTAGCTAATACATTATGCATATTATATTTTGATTGCATTCGCGCATGTGCAGTGAAACATTTTTTAGTAAACCTGCTCATTTTTCATTCAATTTTTATTATTTTTTAATTCTGATTGCAAGGTATTGTGCACAATGTTGTTTGTCATATTTTCTGAAAAGAACTTTTCTTTATATTAAGAACTCTGTAAATTATAAGCAAAAAAACTTGGCGAAATTTGGGACTGCTTTTATAAAAACCTCAATTTCTCTACGAGTATACACGCTATCCTCATAAAAATGAACGCAGTACATTAAAATAAGCCACTTATTAATAATCTCGAGTTTGAACGCTTTTGCTAAATTAGTTTTTGCAGGGTTATCCAAAAGACATTCGTTCTTTTTCAATCTGTTGTCGGTCCCCTATGGAGTTTCGGGAAAAAATATTCGCGGAAATATATGACCTATACTATACTGTTTACACACCTACAGTTACAGGTTAATTCCTCATGTATTTTTCTATATATTTAACAAAACATCTAAAACAGCAAGTGACCGGTCACCTTTGGCCATATAGTGTATGCTATATGTTATATATTTGTGTATTAAAATGCATTCTTTACCCTCCTGTGGCTCTTTAAACGGTCACTTCCGGTTTCAGAAAGTTCGCTTCCGGTTTATATTTTGGGCTATAACTTTGCTTTTTATTATCGCTGAACCAAAAGTAAAGCATTTTTGGAATCCTAAATGTTTCAGCTTTAATTTAAAATAATAAAAAAAAATCGAAAAATTCGCAAAAACAGCGATTTGAGGGTAGGCACATACCTTAAATGAAGCAAGCTCTAATTTTCAATAACGTAAAAAGTTCACATTTAATAGAACTATCAGTTTAGTAAATAAATTATAGTTTAAAATAATATGCGGCAGACAGAGGTTTAATACTTAATATTAGTTCCTTAGAAATTATCATTCGTAAAGTCAATGAAAATTAAAAACCTGACCGTTGTTACCATTTTTATGACATCGGTGTACCGTAATACTTTTTAGAATACATTGCTAAGTTTAAGAGGACGACGGAAAAGTTCTTCATGGAAAAAAACAGAGCTTTGTTGCTATTAATATTACGTGATTATAAAATGAGAAAGATGAGGTCCTTCTGTTTCAACTATATACTAGTTTACATGGAACACGTACCCGTATCCTTCTCAAATTTCGTTTAATAGTATAAAAATAGATAACGCCTATTCTCCAATTACTATTTAACCCTTATCTCTCCTTTAAATTTTAACACGAGAAAGAAGATGTATTTCTCTTTCAAACATTTCTTTATTCAATACTTTACTTGAAATTCTTTGAAAAAGTTAAACTTGAAAGAGGATGTCCTTTTTTCTCATTTAATTATTAATTTGCAAGGAATATTCCCCCATCCTCTTTCTTTTAATTTTGAATTCTAGTAGAACGATAGACACTACTAGTTTTCCAATTACAATTTAATCCTTAGCTTTCTTTTAAATTTTGATTTGAGAAAAAAGATGCCCTTACTTATTTAAATTGCTTTCTTCCTTGATAATTAGTTTAGGTTTGGTATAATCATTCACCTGCTGGGGTCGCGCTTAGTAGCAAGGACTGTTTTTACCCAATATTCGGCCCCTCTTTTTTTACTATTTGACCAGATTTCAAGTTTTCTTGACCATTTAATACTAAGTTATCGATTTTTAATGTTTCTAAAAATTAAATTAATGTTCTTGTTTATTGTACTGTGTTGTTCAAACTCTTGAATATTTTATTGCCTTTTAAAAATTTAGATTTACTCTTGTATCTTGTCAGCACAAATTGTTTGCTGAATGTTAAGGTTTTCTTGTACACCGGATCAATTTTATATATAGATCAGTTTCAACAACGGGATCACAAACCTGGCAACACCCGTGGCAATCAGTTTTGGTGGGCAAACAAATAATAATACAGGTACTCCGTACTCCTACTTTTATTCTACTTCGGTCGCAAGACGAACCACTTTGTTTTTGTTTAGTGAATTTTTCTTTCTCTATTTTTTGCCATCTAATTTAGTGCAAGTTTTTAAACTTAACGAAATAAAATGTCTTCAAAATATTATGAAGAATTGGGCACAGATGTCATATACGCACTATATTGGCGCAATATTTTTCTGACGCCAGTGTCATATAAGTAACGGGTACCTAACTGGCGCCAAAGTGTCGATGTTTTGCTTGATATGGTAACCCGGATATTGTTGTTTATGCTGTTAATATTTTCGCCAAATTGGCGTCAGAAAAAAAATCGCGCCAATATGGTGCGTATATGACATCTGTGCCAAGAATTGAAGGATACTAAAGCTAAGGAACGATAGGCTTCCAAAATTAGTGTTATTTCCGTTGCAGATCCATACAGTTTGAAAAAAAATTGATTTGAAGAGATATGTAGCAGATTTACCCGACGTTAGTTATTTTGAAATATCATAAACTATTTAAATTATGTGCAAAGTTTTTATACTGAGAAAGACTTCAGGTGTTATAAAAGCCTTGAATCTTATAAACAATTTGCCTGCATCTGGGCAAGAGAAGTGCATTCTTTGAAAATCGGAGATTTTCATCTTGTTATTGGAAAAGTAAACATACATTTCAGTGCATGAATTGATAACAAATTCCGTGTGATTATGATTTAATTCATAATAAAAATCGTAAAATTAATTCACACACTATTGCGATGACAACCATCTCTGTCGCCTTTCTTCACACAACTTTTTTCTTATAATATTATGTGTCTTTGGAATATGCCTGGTAATCTATTGTAGGATTTATTATGTTCCCTGTTCGAAGGATCAGCGCACATTTTTACACAAGTCGCAGGCATGGCGATGCGAATAAATGTGATAATTTACGTGATAACACCTGCAATAAGATATCACAATAATGTAAATAATCACTTACAAAAACTTTGAAATGTAGGCTCAGATTTATAAAGTGAAATGTTTCACAACAAAAGCAACAAAAAAGTAATTCACGAGGACCGATGTAAAAGTATACGAGTCAAAGAAAACTATCAATGTTATTTGTTTGCCCACCAAGTTTTTCGCTAACAGGTCACGTTCTTTAGAGCCGTGACGTTAGTTGAAAATGATCTATTCGTGAAAAGTGTACATTTCTATGTATAAACTTGTAAATATTGATTATTATGATAGAAATATGTCTATTATATTGAAATATAGTATATTTATAATCCCCTCCCCCTTTTACAATTTTGCATAATAGTATAAAAAATACTCTCCATTTTCCAATTACAACTGAACCCTAATCTTTCTTTAAAATTTCAAAATGAGATGGAAGGTGCCCTTCTTTTCTAATTATTAAAATTTTATTTAGAAGGTAATTATTCCTAATCCTTCTTTTATCTCTTGAAATGTAGGGAAATAATAGATTTTGTTTTTTTTCCAGTCGCTATTTAACCTTTATCTCCCCTTTAAATTTTCATATGAGATAAAAGATGACCCTCCTACCGCTCAAGTTTTTCTTTTAATTCTATGTTGCAAAATCCCTCCCTCTTCTATTTTTGTATAGTATCCTAATTATTACTATTTATCTTCCAATTTATACTTAATCCTTATCTTCCCATTGAATTCTAACATGAGAAAGAAGATGCACTTCTATTCAAATTATTGTTTATATTGCATGCAGCACTATCCCCCTCCTCATTAAAATTTTGAATAATGTTACGTTAATAAGTGTAAATGGTATATGGTAAATTATATATTTATTTTACAATTACTATTTAACCCTTATCTCCCATTTAAATTTTAAGACAAGAAAGAAAATGTCCTTTTTTTCTATTCATTCAGTCTTGGAGTGTATAAACTTTTCCCTCATTTTCAAAAATTTAGGAAATTATTTAATTTTAAGCTCTATAAATTATTAATATTATTTAAAGATTAATTTACATTATTAACCAAATCCTTACTTCTATCCTATATTCGGCTACTTGGAACTTGGTTAATACTTTGAATTATAGTTATACTGTTAGGTATGGTATTATGCTAAATGTTTCAGCCACATTCATGCTTTCCTTATAAGACTCTGCCCATAAATTCTCGGACTGAGAAAGTCCTTTTATCAAAAAAGACAAATCGAAAGAAACATTTCGTCTGAATACTGAGTTTCAGCTTTCAATGAATCAAAATTTCAGTTAGCATCCAGATTCTGATTTTCGGAATCACTCTTCTTTGAAACTATATTTTTTGCCTCCACCATCATTCCTCTTCGAATGTTTCCATCTTCAATCACAATGGCTAGTCCATGAGTGAAGACCTCTATTCATGTTCTGCATATCAGCCTTCAAAGCGCTTTTTGTGTGACTACGATCATCGAATTGCTGTTGGTTACATTTGTGCTCATCGGTCCTTGTGTTGCTACGTTTTAGTTTTATTTTTAATTGTCATTGTTGTGCTTAACGTCTATTCGTCATCATTCGTCATTTTCAACTAATGAAATATTTATTTGTCATCTTTGTACTCGTCGATTCTTGCATTGTCAACAGCTATACTTCTGCTGACGAGTCTTTTATACATAAGTCAATTGGAACTTTCCACCCAGTTTATTTATTTATTTATTTATTATCATTATTTTTTTTTTGTTACCTATCGTTGCGTTGTTGGCAGCACACTTCTAAATAACTTTCTTCTTACATGCAATCTCTCATTTCTATTTACCGTCCTTTGATGCGATTACGGCGGCGCAAGTCTTTAATGACTTTAATCTGTAACACTCTGAAAACATTTATTCAGTTCCCCATTATCGCGTTTACGGCGGCGGAAGCCTTTAATAATTTTAGTCTGCTCTAACCTTTTTACTTTCTTCTGTCTTTTCAAGAAGAAAGTATTGGATTCATGAAATTTTTCTAATTCCGGTTTTCGAAGGATTTACACGTTTTATGGGCCAGAGAACTCGAAAAACTTGTTTTTTAAAACGTCTGTCTGTAAGTCTGTGTGACATAAATTTTGTGAGTGCTCTATCGAAAGAACTAATGCATGGAATTTAATAAAAAATTATATTCAGTTAGTCCCTGATATAAATAGGTGCTGATTAGTTTTTGGTGTAAACCTCTCAACAGGCGGCACTGCTATACAGCATTTTTCACGATTTCCACAATAACTCAATCTCCAGAACTAATACACGGGTTTTCATCAACTTCAGATTGAGTTAGTCCTTGACAGGAATTGACGTTTTATACATTTTGGTGTAAATAGCCCAACAGGTGGCGTTACTATGCTGCATTTTTTTTTCGATTTCCGCAATAGCTCTATCTCAAGAACTAATGCTTGGATTTTCAACAAACTTCAGATTCATGTATACCTTGATATGAATTACTGCTGTTTATGTTTTGGTGCAAATCGCTCAACAGGGGGCGCTGCTATGCTGCACTTTTTAAAGTTTCCCCAATAGCTCTATCTCAAGAACTAATACACGAATTTTCTTCAAACTTCAAATTCAGATGTACGTACTTTGATATGAATTGGTGCTAAATTGATGTAATTTCTTGTACTATTTAAATGATTTAATTGACGTGATTTATATAGAAGAAAGTTTTGTGATGGCCGCAACATACTAGTTTAAATGAATGTTCCGAGTCGTCCGCGTGTCGGGAACACCGGTGTGTACCTTACGTCGAAACTGCAGTGCAGTTTCACCTAGCACGTCTGAGGACATTCGGGAGAAAAGCTATGCTGTCAAGACTTGTTTTTACCCCGACTGCCAAGAAGGGTTATGTATTTCACGCGTATCTGGGTATGTGGATTTCTTTATACCCTTGAAACATCCCGACGGCTGGATGGATTTTAATGAATGAGGTCTCTATCAATTCGTCTTAACCGTTCGACGGTCATAAGCTAGGTTTTGTTTTTATAAATTCAAAATGGCGGCCGTAAAATACAAAATGGCGGTAGAGACGGAAAAAAAATTTTACGTACCCTATTGAGTGGCATATCATTGGATAGGTCTTTCAAAATGAAGACGGTGTTTCATTGACTATTTTACAGTCAGAAGCTCCGTTTAAATACTGCACAATCTGGAATTTGTGTAGGTAGGAAAAAAAATATTTTAAAATGTCGAAGTGCAAACGAGATATTAGAAAAATCCTTTCCCATACGATTAGTATTAGCGTGTGAGTGCCTTCGCCGGCAGAGACAGGAGTCTTAACCCTTAAAGACACGGGTGGTTTGGACATACATAATGGCAGAGGGGGCATACTCTATATACCATCGGTTTTTAAATACTGGATAACAACTTTTAATCATAGTGTCGTAGTATATTTGTGTAATGCAATACCCAGTAGTAGCATAAAAGCAATAAACGTCAAATTGTTAAAAACAGGCCAATTTAATTAGAATTAATCACATAAATTCTATGGGATTCGCGACTAGTTTGCGTTGAGTGGATCTCTCAATACACCTCCCGTGTCTTTAAAAGTTAATTAAAAACATATCTGGAAAAACGCTGCACGGACAAAATCGAGTTGCATCTTTGCGACCTCCTTTAGAAGCGCGCTTAGTACAACGCCAAGTTTAAACTTTGAACAAGCATATTGTTTCAGCTACACTGTAAAAATAAAAATATTACTGTGCTGAATTTAGTTTTCTGAAATTCCAAATGAAATTTAAATATGCAGTACTTTTATTGTCAGTACCGAATTAGGTTCATCATAAGCAGATTAAGATAAGATTAAAAACAGAGTTATACAAAATAGCAAATTTAATTTTATTTGAGCTTTATATCTCTTTGAACTTTTGTGGTATAACCATACTTTTCTAATACATACAGCTACACCCAACTCTACGTTGTATATGTTTTTTTACAAAGTTTTATTACTCTTTTAAATAATACAGTTAATAATTCATATATTTATTGTACGGAACCCTCTGAGCGCGAGTAATACTCGTACTTCACCATTTATTTTATATACAAGTTATATGCATTGGTCTGCCAAGTCGTATCTTGGTGGAAACCATCTGCAGAACCCCAATTTAGTGGTTGATCTGCAGTTTTACCGCTGTGTTTTTATGCACCCAAACTTCAATGTTTTCTTACATTTGGGTGCAGGAAAATATAATGATAAACCAATCGATCAATTACTAAACTCCGGTCTGCAGATGTTTTCTATCAAGATATGACTTGGCAGAGCATTTGCATTTTAATATGCTAATTGAGTTCTATCTAATCCTAAAATTTCAGCCTTCAACTTGATGAGGTGATGGTCTGTGCAACTAGCAACTGTCACCCGTCGAACAAATCCCTTCCTGTGAAATCTTGTATCTCTGTGTGCATCGGACTCTTTAGGAATCTGTGGACAGACTCATAAACATCCTATCTGTGTTTTTATACCTAGATTGTGTATAAAAACATTTTTTTTTAATTCATCAGTCTCAATTTGGAGTTTTTTGTAACAAGTACAGCTGTAATTTTTTTTTTCAATTATTTAAGAAAGATTTTGTTTTTATTTTCTCTAAAACTACATGGATTTTTCATTGCATTGATATGTAATTCTGAAAACCAATTTCTTAGAATTCCATTTCAAAGCAATATCTCGAATTTCTTCTAATTTTGCCAAAGCATTCTTTTTTTTATCAGAAGACAGAGAAAATAAATTTCTTTTTCTCTCCATCTTTATTTTTAGATTAAGTTTTAATTTTATTTTTCCCACATGGCTGATAGAGATTTTTTTTTACCTTGTCAGTTGCAAGCTCGCTGTCATATATCTCCAGAGCTTCTCCATCTTCTTCCTCTAATTCCAAGTTAATAATCAGGAGGAGTTGCCGTAATATCCTTTACCAATCTGTGTCCTATATCGGAATTTGGTAAATTAGCAGTGCTTTTAGTTTATAGTCTCTACTTGAACTTGCCGATCAAGACAATGTTAAGCTATCATTCTTTTGAGCCCATAAAATGTTTTTATCAGTTTGTTAAAAATGTCCTACTGACATTTTCTACGTAAATAACGCAGTCTTTCACAGTGATAGACCTGTTAATGACGGTATTATCCTTCTCCTATAATTCTTGAAAAGCTAATGACAAATTTACCAACTGTTGCATTGTGAGCCTTAAATTCCTCTCTACTCATTTTATTAAACTGTGTCATTGAATAATGAATTGTAGTAAATGAAAGTATGTGCCATTACAAATGCAACATGAAACAAAAATGTTAACTAAGACATTCTTTAACCAGGATACCGATGTAAATTGAAAGTAAAGATGGAGTGTGGTTAAAATTCATAGAAAAAGACCAGAGAAGAATCCATAACCAAATTCAGATTTTTGGGACTGATGCAAAAGTTTGTCGCATATTGTTGATGGAAATTAAAGAAAATGTATTTCGTGAAAATTTCATTTCCTAGCAGTTACATAATTAGCGCTCACCTGGCTAAAGAATCGATGTATTTTCTCAAATCTTTCAAACAATTAAATCCAAATAAATATAGAAAAAACTATATTTCAAAGAACGACAGATTCACCTTAATAAAATAAATGAGAAATATGTATATCAAATTCACAATATATCTTTACTTAATAGGTGCTAAAATACAAATGTTAAAACATTTTAAAAACAATGCAGATGTTGAAAACATTGGAGTCATATGATGTTTAAAATCCGAGCGCTTTCGACTGAACCATCAGTCGTCATCAGGGAAAGATCACTGCCGAATGAAAGACAAACAGCTGGTTAAATATCAAAGGGCGAAACTAAACGAACCACAAAATAGGAGGGTGGGAAGGATGAAAAAACAGAGATGAGCAGTTAATCAGAAAAAGAGAGAGGGAGGAAGAGTGGGACAGGGAGGAGGGAAAATGGTTAATCAAAACCAAATTCACCTGTTACACCTAGTATTTTAAACCAGATTCTTGGTATGTTATAGGATAGAACATCATTACAAGTACAGGCCTCTTGCCAAAATTTCCAACGACTCTCTAACTATACAAACATTATAAAATGAAGCATGTGCAATGATTTTAACTTCTTTGAATAGGATATCAATGTCTTTAACTTGACTTAACCGGGATAGAGCTGTGGATGGTTTACCCTTTTTTAAATCTGTCATATGCTCCTTAATCCTTTCCAATAATTTTCGAGTGGTCATTCCTACATAAGTATACTTTTTTGAACTGCCACAAACCCTAAAAGGGACAATATAAACTCCAGATTTATCATAATTGTCTATAGGATCTATCTTTCTGTGTACCAGATACTCTAATTTTGTCGGTGGTTTAGCGATAAGAATAACATTATATTTCTTCAAAGCATACTTAATCCTTTCAAAAAGATGTGGAATATATTCCATACTGCAAAATTTACTAGGTTTTTCTTTATTTTTACTAACGCTTGTAGATATTTTGTTGCTATTATTATATTTATAAATTAATTTGTTGATAAATTTATTCGAAAACCCATTTTCATAAGCAATCTCTTTAATTTTACTTAATTCATCATTTAGGTAAACATCCGAACAAACTTGAAAAGCCCTTTTAACATAAAAACGATATGCAGCAGTTTTGTAGTTGAATGGAACATTACTGTCATAGGATATTGTATTGTTTGACCTGCAAGGTTTTCTATAGACTTTCATATCGATGCTTTTTGTTGAAATGTTTTTAACCAGTTCTACATCTAAAAAAGGTAACGAACCATTTTCTTCTATTTCACAAGTGAACTTTATATTGTTATCTATACTGTTAGCATGATTCAAAAACTCAGTTAATGTAGAGATTCCGTGATTCCAAATTATCAGAATGTCATCAACATACCTAATCCATAATGCGAGTTTAAGGGTGGAAGAAGAAATTATATGATTTTCCAGAGGTTTTAATTTAAGTTCAGCCAATAATCCAGAGATTGGTGAGCCCATTGGGGACCCTACTGTTTGCTTGTAATACTTTCCATTAAAAAGGAAGACATTATTGTTTGTAATTAAATTTAAGCTTGAAATAAGTGTATTTTTGATATCGTCGTTATATAATGGGTTATTTGAAATGAAATCTTCAATGACAATTTTAACTTCTTGAACATTAATGGAAGGATATAAAGATTTTATATCAAAACTTACTAGTATGCTGTTATCTTCTAATTTATAATCTTTTAATATCTTAACTAGATCTGCAGTAGAGTTGATAACGTGTTCAGATGGGGGCAATATATCTTTAAGTAGAGGCACAAACACTTTTTCAATAGTATACGTTGGTCCTAAACACTTTGAAACAATTGGACGGAGGGGGAAATCTACTTTATGGTCTTTCAATCTCCCGTGTAACCGGGGGGTGACTGCAGTTTTATTAATGGAGAGCATTAACTTCATGTTACCTGGCCAAACACCGTGTTTAATTAGTTCTTGAGTTTTCCGGTTGATAGTAGTATTAGGATTTTTATTTAATTCAGTACAATTCATATCCCTAATGCAGCATTCCATTTTCTCTGTATAATCTGTAGTAGACATAATTGCTAATTTATTCGATTTATCTGTTTTTATGATAATAATATCTGACCTTTCTTTAAGTTGCTTTATTACATTCGTAGGATTATCACGTTTCTGGATGGAATTGTTTATATGTTTTTGGACATTATTATATAACATACTTCTAATTTCTTCTTTACTATTATGATCCATTGCATTGACTATTGTTTCACAATCTGTAATAACGGTTTTAGGATTGAACTGTCTTTCAAACATATGTTTAGGGCCCAATGATAAGATATTATGTAGCCGTTCATTTATATCATAGTTCGTAAGGTTAATATATTGTACCGGTTGTTTTCGTGGTAAATGATGATCTGTATGTACTTTAAGTCTGTTAATTTTTCTATACATAACTGCCTCTTTTCTGACTCTCTGAGTGGTACGGTAGATTTCTATCTTTCGAAGAAATTCATCAAAGTCTGTGTGACTTAAAGATTGAACTAATGAATTGTACAGGGAAAAAACTTTATCCGAAAGAAAATCAATAAACTTGAACTTACTCCTAATATATGCTTTAAGGGCCAAGAAATCCAACTTAGTTCCAACATTAGGAATGACATTACGAATGATGTGATTCTTGTTCTTCAAAAATGTGGGAATAACTTTGTTGCTTTTACATAACTGTAAAAATCTTATATTAATAATTTCTCGATCCAGCCGCAATCTTTCAATTCTAAATCTCTTCGCCAAAACAGTGCGTTCCATAGTATCCAGTATCGATAAAAATTCAAATTAAATAAATATAGAAAAAACTTTCAAATGAAAATCAAATTTCAAAGTAATTGCTTAAAAGGCGCAAAGGCCAACATAGTGAAAAAGATTCCAAGCCGGGACTCGAACCTGGGCCATCAGTATAGCGCACTGACGTTCTACCGACTAAACCACTTGGAACGATACCCAGCAGAGAAAATTTCTCACTATTATATGTTGGCAAGGCTACAAACGCAGCACAAGATGGAATATTTACCGTGAGCCACCAACCTGGGGAAACACGGAATCTAATTAAATCCAGCATCGATAGAAACTATATTAATACATGTAAATTATTATTTTATCATGGAAATTTTATTATTAAATTATTTTATCCCTCTGGAATAATTTCCATGTATTAATATAGTAAAAACTATATTTCAAAGAACGACAGATTCACCTTAATAAAATAAATGAGAAATATGAATATCAAATTCACAATATATCTTTACTTAATAGGTGCTAAAATACAAATGTTAAAACATTTTAAAAACAATGCAGATGTTGAAAACATTGGAGTCATATGATGTTTAAAATCCGAGCGCTTTCGACTGAACCATCAGTCGTCATCAGGGAAAGATCACTGCCGAATGAAAGACAAACAGCTGGTTAAACATCAAAGGGCGAAACTAAACGAACCACAAAATAGGAGGGTAGAAAGGATGGAAAAACAGAGATGAGCAGCTAATTAGAAAAAGAGAGAGGGGGGAAGAGTGGGACAGGGAGGAGGGAAAATGGTTAATCAAAACCAAATTCACCTGTTACACCTAGTATTTTAAACCAGATTCTGGGTATGTTATAGGATAGAACATCATTACAGGTACTCCTGCCCCTTGCCAAAATTTCCAACGACTCTCTAACTATACAAACATTATAAAATGAAGCATGTGCAATGATTTTAACTTCTTTGAATAGGATATCAATGTCTTTAACTTGACTTAAGCGGGATAGAGCTATGGATGGTTTACCCTTTTTTAAATCTGTCATATGCTCCTTAATCCTTTTCAATAATTTTCGAGTGGTCATTCCTACATAAGTATACTTTTTGAACTGCCACAAACTCTAAAAGGGACAATATAAACTCCAGAATCCGAACAAACTTGAAAAGCCCTTTTAACATAAAAACGATATGCAGCAGTTTTGTAGTTGAATGGAACATTACTGTCATAGGATATTGTCTTTAAGGGTTAAGACTCCTGTCTCTGCCGGCGAAGGCACTCACACGCTAATACTAATCGTATGGGAAAGGATTTTTCTAATATCTCGTTTGCACTTCGACATTTTAAAATATTTTTTTTCCTACCTACACAACTTCCAGATTGTGCAGTATTTAAACGGAGCTTCTGACTGTAAAATAGTCAATGAAACACCGTCTTCATTTTGAAAGACCTATCCAATGATATGCCACTCAATAGGGTACGTAAATTTTTTTTTTCGTCTCTACCGCCATTTTGTATTTTACGGCCGCCATTTTGAATTTATAAAAACAAAACCTAGCTTATGACCGTCGAACGGTTAAGACGAATTGATAGTTACCTCATTCATTAAAATCCATCCAGTCGTCGGGATGTTTCAAGGGTATAAAGAAATCCACATACCCAGATACGCGTGAAATACATAACCCTTCTTAACAGTCGGGGTAAAAACAAGTCTTGACAGCATAGCTTTTCTCCCGGAATGTCCTCAGACATGCTAGGTGAAACTGCACTCCAGTTTCGACGTAAGGTACACACCTGTGTTCCCGACATGCGGACGACTCGGAACATTCATTTAAACTAGTATGTTGCGGCCATCACAAAACTTTCTTCTATATAAATCACGTCAATTAAATCATTTAAATAGTACAAGAAATTACATCAATTTAGCACCAATTCATATCAAAGTACGTATATCTGAATTTGAAGTTTGAAGAAAATTCGTGTATTAGTTCTTGAGATAGAGCTATTGTGGAAACTTTAAAAAGTGCAGCATAGCAGCGCCACCTGTTGAGCGATTTGCACCAAAATATAAACAGCAGTAATTCATATCAAGGTATACATGAATCTGAAGTTTGTTGAAAATCCAAGCATTAGTTCATGAGATAGAGCTATTGCGGAAATCGAAAAAAAATGCAGCATAGTAACGCCACCTGATGGGCTATTTACACCAAAATGTATAAAACGTCAATTCCTGTCAAGGACTAACTCAATCTGAAGTTGATGAGAACCCGTGCATTAGTTCTGGAGATTGAGTTATTGTGGAAATCGTGAAAAATGCTGCATAGCAGTGCCGCCTGTTGAGAGGTTTACACCAAAAACTAATCAGCACCTATTTATATCAGGGACTAACTGAATATAAATTTTTATTAAATTCCCTGCATTAGTTCTTCCGATAGAGCACTCACAAAATTTATGTCACACAGACTTACAGACAGACGTTTTTTAAAAACAAGTTTTTCGAGTTCTCTGGCCCATAAAACGTGTAAATCCTTCGAAAACCGGAATTAGAAAATTTTCATGAATCCAATACTTTCTTCTTGTAAAGACAGAAGAAAGTAAAAAGGTTAGAGCAGATTAAAATTATTAAAGGCTTCCGCCGCCGTAAACGCGATAATGGGGAACTGAATAAATGTTTTCAGAGTGTTACAGATTAAAGTCATTAAAGACTTGCGCCGCCGTAATCGCATCAAAGGACGGTAAACAGAAATGAGAGATTGCATGTAAGAAGAAAGTTATTTAGAAGTGTGCTGCGAACAACGCAACGATAGGTAACAAAAAAAAAATAATGATAATAAATAAATAAATAAATAAACTGGGTGGAAAGTTCCAATTGACTTATGTATAAAAGACTGGTCAGCAGAAGTATAGCTGTTGACAATGCAAGAATCGACGAGTACAAAGATGACAAATAAATATTTCATTAGTTGAAAATGACGAATGATGACGAATAGACGTTGAGCACAAAAATGACAATTAAAAATAAAACTAAAACGTAGCAACACAAGGACCGATGAGCACAAATGTAACCAACAGCAATTCGATGATCGTAGTCACACAAAAAAGCGCGTTGAAGGCTGATATGCAGAACATGAATAGAGGTCTTCACTCATGGACTAGCCATTGTGATTGAAGATGGAAACATTCGAAGAGGAATGATGGTGGAGGCAAAAAATATAGTTTCAAAGAAGAGTGATTCCGAAAATCAGAATCTGGATGCTGACTGAAATTTTGATTCATTGAAAGCTGAAACTCAGTATTCAGACGAGATATTTCTTTCGATTTGTCTTTTTTGAAAAAAGGACATTCTCAGTCCGAGAATTTATGGGCAGAGTCTTATAAGGAAAGTATGAATGTGGCTGAAACATTTAGCATAATACCATACCTAACAGTATAACTATAATTCAAAGTATTAACCAAGTTCCAAGTAGCCGAATATAGGATAGAAGTAAGGATTTGGTTAATAATGTAAATTAATCTTTATATAATATTAATAATTTATAGAGCTTAAAATTAAATAATTTCCTAAATTTTTGAAAATGAGGGAAAAGTTTATACACTCCAAGACTGAATGAATAGAAAAAAAGGACATTTTCTTTCTCGTTTTAAAATTTAAATGGGAGATAAGGGTTAAATAGTAATTGTAAAATAAATATATAATTTACCATATACCATTTACACTTATTAATGTACCATTATTCGATATTTTAATGAGGAGGGGGATAGTGCTGCATGCAATATAAACAATAATTTGAATAGAAGTGTATCTTCTTTCTCATGTTAGAATTCAATGGGAAGATAAGGATTAAGTATAAATTGGAAGATAAATAGTAATAATTAGGGTACTATACAAAAATAGAAGAGGGAGGGATTTTGCAACATAGAATTAAAAGAAAAACTTGAGCGGTAGGAGGGTCATCTTTTATCTCATATGAAATTTTAAAGGGGAGATAAGGGTTAAATAGCGACTGGAAAAAAAAACAAAATCTATTATTTCCCTACATTTCAAGAGATAAAAGAAGGGAGGAGTACCTGTAATGATGTTCTATCCTATAACATACCAAGAATCTGGTTTAAAATACTAGGTGTAACAGGTGAATTTGGTTTTGATTAACCATTTTCCCTCCTCCCTGTCCCACTCTTCCTCCCTCTCTCTTTTTCTGATTAGCTGCTCATTTCTGTTTTTCCATCTTTCCCACCCTCCTATTTTGTGGTTCGTTTAGTTTCGCCCTTTGATATTTAACCAGCTGTTTGTCTTTCATTCGGCAGTGATCTTTCCCTGATGACGACTGATGGTTCAGTCGAAAGCGCTCCGATTTTAAACATCATATGACTCCAATGTTTTCAACATATGCATTGTTTTTAAAATGTTTTAACATTTGTATTTTAGCACCTATTAAGTAAAGATATATTGTGAACTTGATATTCATATTTCTCAAACAATTAAATATCTTATCCTCAAAATGTTTTGAAGTGATCTAAATAAACGGTCATTCGACGATGTAAGTTTTGGAGAATGGTACTTGGATGGAAACATTTCATCTCAATTATAATAGTTTGTGTCTGCAGTAGGCAAAAATACATGTGGTCTTGCAGTCTTGTTGGAAAACAATGCCTAATTGTTGATTAATTGAAGCTGCTTCTAGCGGATTGCTTGATTTAATTCACTTAGTTATAAACAGTATTCCTGCAAACTAAGGCTGTAGTTTCTAAATAACAGCTATTAATAAACAATTTTCTTGTCTCACTGAATGCGAAGAAAAACCTTCTGTGGGTAGGAACTGACTTTTGCTTTGATTAAAAAGCCTCTTCGATGTAGTCATCAATTTAGTCTAAATAGTCATTAATATTGTTATTCCTTATATTCTATGGATTACGAATATAATCTGAAAATAAAAACTATGCGTAAATCTGGTTTTTGAATAATGTAGAATAATGTTGTTTTAAAAATATCGACATGTTTTGTAGAAATCGAGTCGGGCCAAAGTTTTAGCTTCATAAAACGTATTTTTTTTTTTTTTTTTTTTTTGTACTGCTAATTGTACTGTCCGTTTCCGGGAATAAGAAATTTCCGTCCGAGGAGACCTCTACTTTCAAAGTTTTAGACAACAAAGGCTTAGAAACTGATACAATCAATTATGACTAGTATTCAATCATAGAGCCTTGCTTATAAAAGAAGTTTCAGGTCGAAATGTGCTGGATCGAACCGTAGGTTCCAACTTCACGCGGATAAAATAGGCATACTTCTATTACAAATTTTTAATTTTTTTTTATCCTATTTAATAACTTCAGTTAATTAAGACAATAACAACATTTTGAAATAAGTGGTAGAAATTTGCCTGATTTGCCTCCGTTAGAACACCGCTTATAGATCGAATTTGGCAAGCTTAAAAGTGGAGGTTTTATTATGATTTTATCAGATATATACTTTGCAATGAAATGCTGATTTGGGTGGACTTTCTGCTAAAAATTCCTTCATGAAAACATTTCATTTATTAACATAATCAAATTAAACCTCGTAAAATTTGTCTCCTTCTTCAGCCCCCCCCCCCCCCGCCCTCCTTTCTTTATCATTTTATGAGTTTATCCATCTTCACTGCTCTTTTTTTTTTTTTTTTTTTTTCAAAAGAAGGTAGTGCAGAAGGCCCACTGCCTTTAGTAATGTGGACTATGGTGGTTTCAACTAAGTTAGAAAACTTAACTTAATAATGAAATCTGAGACAAGACTTCATTATTTGTTGCGAGTAATGCGGTAGTTACCACCAGCCTCTGCCGACATTTAGAAAGCCAAAGCGTTATTCCAGAGAGAGAATTCAAGATGATGAATACCAGGATACCAAAAACTGCTACGACCAGCGAAAGGGTCTGAAAAATTTACAATGCTGTATTGAATAATCCACGATTAAAGATACGAGAAATAGCTGATTTGTAAACATCTTGATAGATCGTGTCCATTATACTTTACATGATTTTTGGGTATGTAAAATCTTTCTGCTCGATGGATGCCGCATATGTCGAACGTTGACCAATCTGCTGATTTTCTTTAACGTCTTATAACGGTAGATGAAACATGAATTCGCCATTATACACCAGAGATGAAACAGCAATCTAAACAATGTGAAAGAAACGCTGAAATTGTACCAAAGAAAGTGAAAACGGTTTCATCTGCTGGAAAAGCCACGGATACGGTTTTCTGGAATTCACAAGGTGTGGTGATCATAGACCACCGGGGAAAAGGCAGAATCGTCACCGGACGGTGTTATGCTTCTCTACGGGACCAATTGAAGAGTGCTATTCCGACAAAAAGTCCATACCTGAGCAAAAAGAAGGTGTTCTTTCACCACAGCAGTGCTCTTGCACACATGCCTGTATTTGTCGCTACGAAAGTCAATTACCTACGCTCTGTAGTGCTTCTACATGGCCCCGATTTTGCTTCCAGCGATTATTTCCTCTTCCCAAGCATGAAGAAATGGCTCGGTAGTCGGAAATTCACTTCAAAATATGGGGGTAAAGCAGGGACCACCACTTCATTTCCAAAGTTAGATAAGGCTTATTATACTGAAGATAATAAAAAGTTGGAAACTCGTTGGTTTAAATTTTATAAGTTGTAAGGAACTACGTTAAAAAAAATGAAATATTCTCAAAATTTTTCTTATTTTCTTTGTCGCGCTGAGAACCTTTCGAAGCACACTCGTATCGACATCAAATTTTACTTTCCCTCCAAAAAAAAGGCGGAGTTCATGAAAAATGTGGGGCCTAGTTGCAATTAATATTTGACCCCCCTCATGCTAAAACATGACACTATAAAACCTGGTAAGACGAAACATGAACAATAGGTGCAAAATACCGTTTTAGATGGGTTGTTTCCGTCTTTGCAGATACAATTGCCAGGTATTTTTAGGGGAATAATGAAAAAATTTCGTTTAAACCGAGATTCCGTTATAGCTATGTATCAGAAAATAAATTTGTTAACTACTAGACATTTATAAAATGTAATATTTTACCTTACAGTCTCATTATTTTAAGTTTTACATTATTATAGTTAATGATAAATTTTCGCGTTTCCTTACCGTTACAAAAAATACCTTTACGTTACCTTTGAGAATCCACACTAGTAACGGTGAAACAATATAAGCGCTAATGTTAAGTCTATGGGAGTGTTATTTTCAAATATCTCTCTTCCTTTTTAATATTTTAAAAGGAATTTTTTTGCATAGGATAGCTGAGGACGATCTACAACCGGGCTATTTTTTACTTCTTCGATTTTGGTTTAAGATATTTAAAAAAAATTACTTTTACTTTCGGAACCGGTTGGAATCCGTTCTAAAATTTAAACTATTCTAATATAAAAAAAACTATAACCAAAATCGAAAAAGTAAAACCTAGCCTGGTTGTCGAATGTCCTCAGCTATCCCATGCAACAAAAAATCATTCAAAAATATTAAAATCAAAGCGAGAAATTTGAAAATAACGCCCACATAGGCTTAAAATTAGCATTTTCATTTCTTCCCGTGTCTGATGTGGGCTCTTAAAAAAAGATATGTTACACAGGGCAAATTTCGCATTTTTTGCGACTGTTAAAGGTGTGCTCTCCCCTTAAAAATAACAAATATTAAAAGTAATAAATATTAAAAATGTTTCTTTAAAGTTTCGAACAAATTGATCAACACTTTTAAAGTTAACAATCTTTAAAACTTACTAACTTTAAGTTCTTGTTAAATCTTAGTAAATTTAAATTGTTCAAATTATTGAAAAATGAAAATGATAAAGTCATCAATGAATGTTCTTAGGCATGTTTTAACGGCATGAAAAATATGCTAAAAATTGATATAATAAGAAAACGAATAATGCAGATGAAAATCAACTTTCAGCAATTTCTACCAATTAACGGAAGAGTATTTGCATTCTTTTGTACAGCCCTTACATTAGCAACAAGTTTTTATACACGCCAAATGCTAAGGTCACATTTATTCCAGTATAAACATGCTTAAAACTACTCAAATAGCACTTCCAGAATTATCATCCATATGCGGCGTGCATGCATAAAATTCTTTGATTAGCCTTGTATATTATTATATTTATATTTTCAAAACATATCTTTCTAAATATTGTTGAACTTGAAAATGTAGGATTTAATAAAAAAAAAAAAATTAAGCAATTCATTCTCATTTTCAGCAATTCTTCTTAGTTCTTTTGCGTAGCCCTATACATGATCTATAGAATTTATATATATAATCTAGTATGCAGAAATTTAGTTAAAAACGTATATCATAGCTGAAAACTCACTTTCAACAATAATCCATAATAGACAATAATTCATATACAGTATTGTATCCAACATCTTTTATGTGCCCCTGTAAATGAAATAAAATGTGATGCACATCATATTCTAATGTAAGCATCTTGAAATAAATCTCAGTGACACATATGAATTCCATCTTGTTTAAAATAGTGAAACATAACTAAAATACGCTACAAGCAATTTTTTCTGTAATGAAACTGAACTCTTTTCTGTGACCCTGTAAATGAATGCTTTGCAACACCTTCAGAAAGTATGTTTTACTGCACTTCATAAATTCATATCAATTGCATTATGTTTGTAACAGAGAAACATTATTAAATTATGCCGCAAATGTTTTTTCTTCATAGTCCATAATATAACGAAATGTACTTTTGAATTCCCTTGTACACGTACTGTAAATGCTAGACGTAAAATATTCTACCGTAATCATCACATAATGCACCTCAATAAGGTGTATGAATTTTATGTTTACAAGTGTTTAACATCATTAAAATACACCACAAATGGTTTTTCCCCCACATAGGCCATAATATAAAAGAATACTTTTGAATGTCCATGTAAGTGAAGTATAAATAATTACACGCTTCATTATACAGTGCAATGTATGCCATGATAAACTTCAACAACGTATTTCAATTACATCACAAATCGAGTACATGTACGCTAGTTAGACCACGAACAGACGGGCAGTCAAGCCAATCCATAAACATTTTTCAACTATGTTGGAAAGTGTTAAAAATCTGAGTACATGTCGAAACGTTTTGTGTTGGATATACATATAGAAAATATAGAGGGCGTAGAGAAAAAGCAGGACCTGATAGTAATTAAAATTCGATCCCCTCATGCTAAAAACATGACACTATAAAACCTGGTAAGACTGAAACATAAACAATAAGTGCGAAATATCGTTTTAGGTGGGTTGTTTCCGTCTTTGCAGATACAATTGTAAGATATTTTTAGGAGAATCATGAAAATATTCCGTTTAAACCAGGCTTCCGTTACAGTTACGTATTGCAAAATAAATTTGCTAGTTGACAGACTTTTATAAAATGCTATATTTTACCTTAGTCTCATTATTTTTAGTTTTACATTATTAAAGATAATGATAAATTTTCGCGTTTCCTAACCGTTACAAATAATACCTTTACGTTACTTTTTAGAACCCACACTAGTAACGGGGGGAAATGAAATCGCTAATGTTTAAGTCTATGGGAGCGTTATTTTCAAATATCTCGCTTCCTTTTTAATATTTTTAAACGAATTTTTTTGTATGGGATAGCTGAGGACTCTCTATAACCGGGCTAGTTTTTACTTTTTCAATTTTGGTTTCAGATATTTTTTTAAAAAAATTACCTTTACCTTCATAACCGGTTGTAATCCGTTCTGAAATTTAAACTATCCTAATATTAAAAAAAAGCTATAACAAAGTCGAAAAAGTAAAAACTAGCCTGGTTGTCGATCGTCCTCAGCTATCCTATGCAAAAAAAATAAAAAATAAAATAAAATAAAATAAAAGCAAGAAATTTGAAAATGACGCCCCCATAGACTTAAAATTAGTGTTTTAAATTCTTCCCGTGTCTGAAATAGGCGTGCATGCATCCAATTCTTTGAATAGCCTTGTATATTATTATATTTGTATTTTCCAAACATATCTTTCTAAATATAGTTGAACTTAAAAATAAAATTAATCAATTCACTCTCATTCTCAACAATTATTCCTAGTTCTTTTGCGTAGCTCTATACATAGTCCATAGAGTTTATATATAATCTAGTATGCAGAAATTTAGTTAAAAGCGTATATCATAGCTGTAAACTCACTTTCAGCAATCATCCCTAATAGACAATAATTCATATACAGTATTGTATCCAACATCTTTTATGTGCCCCTGTAAATGAAATAAAATGTGATGCACATCATATTCTAAAGTAAGCATCTTCTAGTAAACTTTAGTAACGTATATGAATTCCATCTTGTTTGAAATCGTGAAACATAACTAAAACACACGCTGCAAGCAGTTTTTTCTGTAATAAAACAGAACTATTTTCTGTGATCCTGTAAATGAATGATAAATGCTTTGCAATCCCTTCAGAAAGCAAGTTTTACTGCGCCTCATATATTCATATCAATTTCATTATGTTGTAACAGAGAAACGTTATTAAAATACGCCGCAAACGTTTTTTCTTCATAGTCCATAATATAACGAAATGTACTTTTGAATTCCCGTGTATACGTACCTGTGCACTTCAATAAGATGCATAAATTTTAAGTTTAAAATTGTTTTACATCATTAAAATGCACCGCAAATGATTTTTCCCACATAGGCCATAATTGTCTGAGCGAAGCGAAGGCTAATACTCAGCGATATATTACTGTCCGGACACATTACAACTACGATGGATATTAACGCCATGTCCTACTAAAAAAAAAGCCTAATAAAAACCTTTCGTCAAGCATAACTCAAAAAATATTTGTCGGATTTCGTTTCTGATTGCACCAGAAGGTACCTATGAGGGCCACCTACAGAATGCACCTACTATGAAAAATAAGTTCCAAACCGTTTAAAAATTATATTAAAAAAACTGATAAAAAAGCACAATTTATCTGCATACGTCATAGAAATTTGGTGTGCGTCACTTTCACCGGTGGATGTTTTCGTAGACAACTGGTTTGAACACTTGGAGCAATTAAAAAAAAATACGCACTCAGTAATATTGAATAGATCAGTTTCAACCACGTGATCACAAACATTGGAACAACCGGTGGCAACCAGTTTTGGTGGACAAACAAATAATAATACAGTACTCCGTACCACGGTGACCGTTTTTAGCCTGTTGTATAAAATCTGGCCTGTTGTATAAATCCGGCTAAAAACTCAGGCTAAAAGATAGTTGTCAGTCTATCGACTGGAAATAGGCAGTTTTTTTTTAATACTCGTATAACGAAATTTAGAAACGATTGTGGATGATTAAAACAAAAGACATGAGTGTTTATTGCTCCGGGAGATTATCTTTCTCTGGATGTATGTCTGTCTATCATACAGCATGCAATTTTCTTGTAAAGGATGATATTATTATGCAGTAAAACCTCCATAACGGTCACACCCGATTAGTGGACACCTCTATTTAGCGGGCATTTTTTCGATTACGAACACTTAAATAACTGTACATTTTTTACTCTCAGTAGCGGACACCTCCAAATAGAGGTCAAATTCTGCCCTCCTGAGGTGTTCGCTATTCAGAGGTTTTACTGGTAAAACCTCCATAACGGACACACCCGATTAGCGGATACCTCTATTTAGCGGAAATTTTTTCGATTACCAACACTTAAATAACTGTACATGTTTTACTCTCAGTAGCAGACACCTCCAAATAGAGGACAAATTCTGCATTCTCGAGGTGTGCGCTATTCAGAGGTTTTACTGTATATATTATTGATAGTTATTTTACAGGGCCGCACAAAAGAATAAGAATATATGAAAAGAATATAAACTAAATTCGGGATTGGTAGATCGCTGATGGTAATGTAATTTTAGGATGTTGTTACAGTCATCCGCAGCATGTTTTTAAGTTTCATTCATCTAACGAAACTCTGCCTGTCTCACTCCTTTGTCTGTCTGTCCGTCTGTCACAGAGCCCGTTCTCAGAAACTATATATGTCGGAGACTTGAAAATTTGCATATTTATAGCTGAACACCACACATCAAACGGCAAATAATAAAATTTTGAAAAAGTCTAATATTTAACCCTCTGGGCTCTAACTTGTGTATTTTAAGCAATTTTTCTAACTCAGCCCCTAATTAAGTTGGAGACATGAAATTTTGCATATTTATAGCTGAATACCTCACATCAAACGACAAATAATAAAATTTTGAAAAAGGTATAATATTTAATCATCTGAGCTCTAACTTGTGTATTTTAAACAATTTTTTTAACTCAGCCCCTAATTAAGTTGGAGACATGAAATTTTGCATACTTATAGCTGAACACCTCACATCAAACGAAAAATAATAAAATTTTGAAAAAGGTCTAATATTTAACCCCCTGGGTTCTAACTTATGTATTTTAAGCAATTTTTCTAACTCATCCCCTAATTAAGTTGGAGACTTGAAAGTTTGCATACTTATAGCTGAACACTTGCGATAACACTATAAATCATAAAATTTTGAAAAAGTCATATTTAACCCCCCAGTCTCTAACTTCTGTATTCTAAGCAATTTTTCTAACTCAGCCCCTAATTAAGTTGGAGATATGAAATTTTGCATACTTATAGCTGAACACCTCACATCAAACGACAAATAATAAAATTTTGAAAAAGTCTAATATTTAACCCTCTGGGCTCTAACTTGTGTATTTTAAGCAACTTTTCTAACTCAGCCCCTAATTAAGTTGGAGACATGAAATTTTGTATACTTATAGCTGAACACCTCACATCAAACGACAAATAATAAAATTTTGAAAAAGTCTAATATATAACCCTCTGGGCTCTAACTTGTGTATTTTAAGCAATTTTTCTAACTCAGCCCCTAATTAATTTGGAGACATGAAATTTTGCATACTTATAGCTGAACACCTCACATCAAAAGACAAATAATAAAATTTTGAAAAAGTCTAATATTTAACCTCTAATATTTTGTCTCGCGCAATTTTTATATTTAAACTGTTTTGCAATATTATTTTTTGTTTATTTTGCATAATAAGTGTAATGTGACGTAATGTCTTCTATTTAAGACTTTTAACGCATGTTAAGGAATTTATTTTACAATATCCTTTCTCTTTTAAAATTCACATGTAAATATAGTTTTTATGGCGTAATTTCCAATAAGTGCCTGTTTTTTATACCTCATTATTTAATTCTAATTTGAAGGTTCTTTCTGTTTATAATAGTAACGTGTAAATATTTTTTTTATTTGAAGCAAACATTATTGTTTGCGCTGTTTATACAGTTGGCAACAGTTGAAATTAATACCATTTTCTAAAATATGTAAAAAATATCTGTCGAAATGCTGAATATTTGAACGTAAAATAGAAATAAAACCTCAAAAAATGAGTCAAATTAAAAAAATTAATGGAAGCTGCACACCGGGACCTTCTATTGAATAAAATGATCTAAAAATTATTAAATTCCCATGTATAGTTTTTGTTCCTATAAAACTTTTTTAATGGAACAATTTTGTCCAACTTTAGCATTAAATATCTCTTAAAATAATTATTCTATTTGAAAACTGTATGCATCAGCGTGTTGATCAAACATTTCTCTATAATACCACCGATTTATTTTTGTATACAATAGTTTTCTTAATATTAACGAAGAAAGACCTCCGGTCACAAAAAATTCAAAACCGGCGGCGGCAGTGACAGCGTTAGTTACTTTATTTAGAATAGAGAGATATATAAAAATGAAAACTTGTCTATCTGTCTGTTTGTAATTGTATAAAAATCCACAATTTGGAAGCCAAAATTGTGAAAAGATACGTACATGTGTATTAAAACATGGCCGAGACAGCTAAAGTAATCCGGAATCGAAATAATTTATAGTTAATTTTTAATTAATAAAAAACCACCAATTTAACAGTAATTTCTTATCAAATTTAAACATTTTTCGTTATAGCAGTTGCCAACAACTAAAATACACATTAAAATTATTACTACAACAATTAATTTTCTACTGCAAGATTTCCACATGAAAAATGAAAATGAAATAAATAGTTTGCCGAATAGTTTGCCCGTTTCATTTTCTATTTTACTTTTAATATATTGCGTCCTTTCAATTTTATATCCCTGCATGGCTATCTTGCATGGTTTGATTTCCCATTTTTTTAAACAGTGTATACGAATTTATATATAAGATTTTGTAATTCTACGATTCGTTTATTTTCATCATTTCAATTTATCGCAGTATATGGACAATTAAAGATAACATCTCATTTTCTTTGCTTCCACATGTTATTATTAAATCTATGTTCTCAGCAATATCGCTCAGACTAATCCCTCTGAGGGAAGTCCTAGTATAAAAAAATACTTTTTTAATGCCCATGTAAGTGAAGTATAACACCTTTACGTTACCTTTGAGAACCCGCACTAGTTACGGGGGAAAAAAATGTAAACGCTAATTTTAAGTATATGGGAGCGTTATTTTCAAATATCTCACTTCCTTTTTAATATTTAAAAATGATTTTTTGCATAGGATAGCTGAGGACGATCTACAATCGGGCTAGTTTTTACTCTTTCGATTTTGGTTTCAGATATTTAAAAAAATTACTTTTACTTTCAGAACCGGGGTGAATCGGTTCTGAAATTGAAACTATCCTAATATATAAAAAGTCCTTCCGGCCAGTGCCGGGAGGAAGAGGTAGCTTTCATATTCCTTATTTTAAAAAAGCCAACTTATATTATTCAAACACACGAAGCTCAATTAAGTGGAAACCGAATGTAGGAGATTCAATACTAATTTTTATCAATACTAAATCATTATGAATGAGAATTTCGCGAAATTACTCAGCTGTATCCAAGCTGCTTCTATTTAAAGTAACTTATATTTCGCTGCCAAATTCGGCGATTTCTTAAAGTGCCTGCCATTTTAAGACAACATGGCGGTCTAACCAGTGAACTTGGTCGAGACCTTAGTAAGTGCTGTGCACATGCTCACTCACATCGGAATCGGTTGATACATACAAGTGCTGTCGCAGGCAAAAAATCAGATTTTTCAAAATGTCACCCACGTTAGAAATTGAAACTGCTATATCTGAGCCATTTTACTTTCTTCTATCTTCAATAGAAGAAAGTATTGTAATCGAAATTTTTTTCGACTTCCGGTTTTCGACGGATTTGCATGTTTTAGGGGTCAGAGATTCCAAAAAACATGTTTATAGAAAATGTCTGTCTGTCTGTGTGTCCGTCTGTCCGTCTGTCCGTCCGTCCGTCTGTCCGTCTGTCCGTCTGTCTGTCGCCATTGTACCATCAAAACGTGTATGAAGTTATGTATAGAATTAAACCAAAATTTTATTATAGGTTTTTGGCTATGGCAAGCAGGTCCTCCCGGAATTTGGAAAAAATTCGCCGGTAGGGGGCGCTGATATAACAATTTTTGTGCGATTTTGAATATTGTACCATCCAAAAGTGTATGGAGTTATGCATAGAATTGATCCAAATTTTTATTTTAAGTTTTTGTCTATGGCAAGCAGGTCCTCCCTGAATTTGGAAAAAATTCGCCGGTAGGAGGCGCTGTAATAGCGATTTTTGTGCGATTTTGAATATTGTACCGTCCAAAAGTGTATGAAGTTAGGCATAGAATTAAACAGAAATTTATTTTAAGTTTTTGGATATGGCAAGCAGGTCCTCCATGAATTTGCAAAAAATTCGCCGTTAGGGGGCTCTGTAATAGCGATTTTTGTGCGATTTTGAATATTGCACCATCGAAAAGTGTATGAAGTTATGCATAGAATTGAACCCAAAAAAATTTTTAAGTTATTGGCTATGGCAAGGAGGTCCTCCCTTAATTTGTAAAAAAATCGCTCGTAGAGGGCGCTGTAATAGCGATTTTTGCACAATTTTTGTGCCATTTTGAATATTGTACCGCCGAAAAGTGTATGAAGTTATCCATAGAATTGAACCAAATTTTACGTGTTTATTTTTGGTCATGTCACGAAGGTCCTCCCTGAATTTGGGTTGGGTTGGGTTGATTTTTGACGGCCAATTATCTACACGAGGGATATAGGCCCGGGGGGAGTGCCCTCCGTGGGGGTCTTTCTAAGGGAACCTAATCCGTATTAACGCATGGAAGATCCACGGCTCGAAGAAAACCACGAAAACTCCGAACGATTAGGCCGACGGGCGCGATTGGGATCGAACCCAGCACCTCCCGTCTACCAGCTTCGAGAGCAGAACCTCTCGGCCACTGGTAGGGCTCCCTGAATTTGGAAAAAATTCGCCGGAAGGGGGCGCTGTAAATGCGTTTTTTGTGCGATTTTGAATATTGTACCATCGAAAAGTGTATGAAGTTATGCATAGAATTGAACCAAATTTTTATTTTAAGTTTTTGGCTATGGCAAGCAGGTCCTCCGTGAATTTGGAAAAAATTCGCCGGTAGGGGGCACTGTAATAGCGATTTTTGTGCGATTTTGAATATTGTACCGTCCAAAAGTGTATGAAGTTATGCATAGAATTAAACCATATTTTTATTTTAAGTTTTTGGCTATGGCAAGCAGGTCCTCCCTGAATTTGGAAAAAATTCGCCGGTAGGGGGCGCTGTAATAGCGATTTTCGTGCGATTTTGAATATTGTACCGTCCAAAAGTGTATGAAGTTAGGCATAGAATTAAACCAAAATTTATTTTAAGTTTTTGGATATGGCAAGCAGGTCCTCCATGAATTTGCAAAAAATTCGCCGTTAGGGGGCTCTGTAATAGCGATTTTTGTGCGATTTTGAATATTGCACCATCGAAAAGTGTATGAAGTTATGCATAGAATTGAACCAAAAAAAAATTTTAAGTTTTTGGCTATGGCAAGGAGGTCCTCCCTTAATTTGTAAAAAAATCGCTCGTAGAGAGCGCTGTAATAGCGATTTTTGCACAATTTTTGTGCCATTTTGAATATTGTATCGCCGAAAAGTGTATGAAGTTATGCATAGAATTGAACCAAATTTTACGTGTTTATTTTTGGTCATGTCACGAAGGTCCTCCCTGAATTTGGAAAAATTCGGCCGGAAGGGGGCACTATAATTGCGATGTCTGTACCATTTTCATTATTGTACCATCGAAAAGTGTATGAAGTTATCCATATAATTGAACCAAATTGTTTGTGCATGTTTCTGGCTATGGCAAACAAGTCCTCCTTGAACTTGAAAAAATTCCGAAAGAAGGGGGCGCTATAATTCCGATCTCTGTGCCATTTTCATTATTGTACCATCGAACAGCGTATAAAATTATGCATACAATTGAACCAAAATGTTTGTGCTTGTTTTTGGCTTTGGCCAACAGGTTTTCCTTGAATTTGGAAATATTGCGCGGTAAAGGGGCTCCGTGCTAGCGATTTTTGTATACTTTTCTTGATTTTTCGTAGTTCTATATTCGTAGTTCGTAGTTCTATTGCATCGGCGGCTCATGCAGCGGCGGGAACTCGCTTCCTGCTATGCCGGCTATTGGCAAACAGCTGATAACGATAGAATAAGGAAAAATTAATAATTTTAACAAATATCATGATATAGATTAACTCGTTTTTAGTCCGTTTAATTGACTTGAGCAGAAATTTAAGATGAAAATCAAAGTTGGTATAGTATTGAACTAATAATATTGAAGTATTAACATGTGTAACTAGGTTTTGAAATATTAAGATGTATAAGATAGAAGAAAGTTTTGGGATTGGCACATCCAACTAGTTTAAGATATAGACAAACAAAAAAATGCTCCTGAATCCTTATATCAAGGTCAAATACTTAAGAAAGAAACCTTTTTCAATTTCTAATTTTTTTGCACCTCACTTTAAATATACATTTTTTTTATTTAATGGCCGCCATTTTGAAACAAGATGGCTGATGAAGCTGTCCAGCGAACTTGGTCGAGATATTGATGTATACTATCCACATGCCTTCTTCCATAGAAATAGGCGAATACGTGTGGTATCGCGAGACAAATACAAGATCGTTTCAAAGTGTTAGCCATGATAGAAATTCAAAGTGTTATAATTCAACCACTTTTTAAGATATAAACAAAAGAACAAATTTTCAGAAACAAAAACTGCCCCAGAATCTTTGTATCAAGGCCAAACACATAAAAAAAATCTTTTTCATTTTCCAATTTTTTAATACCTCATTTTAAATTTTAAATTACTTTTTTTTTTAAAAAAAGGGCAAACCTTTTGAAACAAGATGACGAATGAAGCTGGCCAACAAACTCGGTCGAAACATTGGTATGTACTATGTACAGACCAAGTTACATTCAAATCGGTTCATAAATACGCCTGTTATCGCGTGACAAAAATCAGGCCGTTTCAAAATGTCAGCCAAGCTAGGAATTCAAAATGCTATAACTCAGCCATTTTTACTTTCTTCTATCTTCAATAGAAGAAAGTATTGTAATCGAAATTTTTTTCGACTTCCGGTTTTCGACGGATTTGCATGTTTTAGGGGTCAGAGATTTCAAAAAACATGTTTATAGAAAATGTCTCTGTGTGTCCGTCTGTCCGTCTGTCCGTCCGTCCGTCTGTCCGTCTGTCTGTCGCCATTGCACCATCAAAAAGTGTATGAAGTTATGTATAGAATTAAACCAAAATTTTATTATAAGTTTTTGGCTATGGCAAACAAGTCCTCCCGGAATTTGGAAAAAATTCGCCAGTAGGAGGCGCTGTAAATGCTTTTTTTGTGCGATTTTGAATATTGTACCATCGAAAAGTGTATGAAGTTATGCATAGAATTGAACCAAATTTTTATTTTAAGTTTTTGGCTATGGTAAGCAGGTCCTCCCTGAATTTGGAAAAAATTCGCCGGTAGGGGGCGCTGTAAATGCGTTTTTTGTGCGATTTTGAATATTGTACCTTCGAAAAGTGTATGAAATTATGCATAGAATTGAACCAAATTTTTATTTTAAGTTTTTGGCTATGGCAAGCAGGTTCTCCATGAATTTGGAAAAAATTCGCCGGTAGGAGGCGCTGTAATAGCGATTTTTGTGCGATTTTGAATATTGTACCGTCCAAAAGTGTATGAAGTTATGCATAGAATTAAACCAAATTTTTATTTTAAGTTTTTGGCTATGGCAAGCAGGTCCTCCCTGAATTTGGAAAAAATTCGCCGGTAGGGGGCGCTGTAATAGCGATTTTTGTGCGATTTTGAATATTGTACCGTCCAAAAGTGTATGAAGTTATGCATAGAATTAAACCAAATTTTTATTTTAAGTTTTTGGATATGGCAAGCAGGTCCTCCATGAATTTGCAAAAAATTCGCCGTTAGGGGGCGCTGTAATAGCGATTTTTGTGCGATTTTGAATATTGCACCATCGAAAAGTGTATGAAGTTATGCATAGAATTGAACCAAAAAAAAAAATTTAAGTTCTTGGCTATGGCAAGGAGGTCCTCCCTTAATTTGTAAAAAAACCGCTCCTAGAGGGCGCTGTAATAGCGATTTTTTTCCATTTTTTGTGCCACTTTGAATATTGTACCGCCGAAAAGTGTATGAAATTATGCATAGAATTGAACCAAATTTTATGTGTTTATTTTTGGTCATGTCACGAAGGTCCTCCCTGAATTTGGAAAAATTCTGCCGGAAGGGGGCACTATCATTGCGATGTCTCTACCATTTTCATTATTGTACCATCGAAAAGTGTATGAAGTTATCCATATAATTGAACCAAATTTTTTGTGCATGTTTCTGGCTATGGCAAACAAGTCCTCCCTGAACTTGAAAAAATTCCGAAAGAAGGGGGCGCTATAATTCCGATCTCTGTGCCATTTTCATTATTGTATCATCGAACAGCGTATAAAATTATGCATACAATTGAACCAAAATGTTTGTGCTTGTTTTTGGCTTTGGCCAACAGGTTCTCCTTGAATTTGGAAATATTGCGCGGTAAAGGGGCTCCGTGCTAGCGATTTTTGTATACTTTTCTTGATTTTTCGTAGTTCTATTGAGCATCGGCGGCTCATGCAGCGGCGGGAACTCGCTTCCTGCTATGCCGGCTATTCGCAAACAGCTGATAACGACAGAATAAGGAAAAATTAATAATTTTAACAAATATCTTGATATAGATTAACTCGTTTTTATTCCGTTTAATTGACTTGAGCAGAAATTTAAGATGAAAATCAAAGTTGGTATAGTATTGAACTAATAATATTCAAGTATTAACATGTGTAACTAGGTTTTGAAATATTAAGATGTATAAGATAGAAGAAAGTTTTGGGATTGGCACATCCAACTAGTTTAAGATATAGACGAAACAAATACTGCTCCCGAATCTTTTTATCGGAGTCAAACACATAAGAAAAAAAATATTTTTTCAATTTTCAATTTTTTGGTACCACATTTCAAATTTAAATTTTTTTTTAAATTTTAAATGGCCGCCATTTTTAAACAAAATGGCGGATGAAGCTGGCCAACGAACTCGGTCGAGACATTGTTCTGTACTATGTATAAACGAAGTTACATCCAAATCGGTTCATAAATACGCCTTTTATCACGTGACAAAATTCAGGACGTTTCAAAATGTCAGCTTAGCTAGAAATTCAAAATGCTATAACTCAGCCATTTTTTAAGATATAGACGAAACAAAAACTGCTACGGAGTCTTTGTATAAAGGTCAAATACATAAGAAAAAAATATTTTTCCATTTTCAATTTTTTGGTACCACATTTTAAATTTTAAATTTTTAAAAAATTTTAAATGGCCGCCATTTTGAAACAAAATGGCGGATGAAGCTGGCCAACGAACTCGGTCGAGACATTGGTATGTACTATGTACACACCAAATTACATCCAAATCGGTTCATAAATACAAGAGTTACAGTGTGACATATGTCAGATATATATATATATATATTGATATATATATATATATATATATATATATATATATATATATATATATCAATTTTGAACGGAGGTTGGTTTCGGGGTCTGGGGGTCATGATCGATGAAAATATACCAAAATTTTTTTAAATCGCTTTCCTCCGAACGGCTGCAATAGGTAGCTTTTTGTAAAGAAAGCTACCTAAAAATGCTATAACCAAGATCTAAAAAGCAAAAACTAGCCTGGTTGTAGATCGTCCTCAGCTATCCTATGCAAAAAACATTATTCAATAATATTAAAATCAAAGCGAGAAATTTTAAAATAACGCCCCCATAGACTTAACATTAACGTTTTCCTTTCTTCCCGTGTCTGAAGTGGGTTCTTAAAAAAAGATGTGTTACACAGGACAAACTTCGTTCTGCGACTGTTAAAGGTGTACTGTCCCCTTAAAAATAATAAATATTAAAGTAATGAATATTAAAAATATTTCTTTAAAAATTTGAACAAGTTGATCTACAATTTTAAAGTTAACAATCTTTAAAACTTACTAACTTTAAGTTCTGCTGATTTTTAATAAAAAAAAACTGTTTTTTGAACTTAAAATGTTAAATTGTCGAATATTTTATACATATACAAGAATAGGAGACTTGAAACCGAGACTCCTGTCCAGGACACAAACATGTTCTAGCAAATTTTGACTTCGTAATTTTATTATTTGTTAACTATTTTAACTTAAAAAACACTTTAAAAAGAACGCGTCTATTTTTTACCGTTTTACTTAATAAACCAGTACTGAATCCCCTAGTATCTCCCTCTGTACGGTCTCCCTCTTTACGGTTCTGAAATTGTATATATACAAACGAAATGCATAATTTCCTTCGTTATTCATAGAAATATAGAATTTGAAATATTTCATTCTTTTAAGAGTATTTTGTTGAAATTAAACAATAATCGTAGAAAAAAAATAAATCCAATGTTTGAAATAGGAGTGTTCTATTTTAACACATTACAATAATCCAATCACACCAAAGGAAACATTAAATCGTTTCCATTTGCTAAAATGTATCTGTATTACACAATCAGATTAGTAATAGAGCGGGGTTTTCATTGTCCGAGTCCCCACTCGGACAACGAAAACCCCAATAGGAGGACAACATAACCCCTCATAGCATGCATGTTCATGGTGACGTCGTTGTGACGTCACGTAAGTCACTGTGGTCACGTCACATCTGTGACCAAAATGCCACCACTCAGTGGTGTCACATTGTGACTGAGATGTGAACTTCTTAGAAAACTTTAAAATATTACGAAAATTCTTCAAAACATATTATTTACTGCAAAATTATATTTTTCTAGCAGTTAAAAATTTGTGACGTCATTGTTATGCCATTGCATGTAACGTACGTCACGTCACATATGTGACAAAAAAACCACCATATTGTAAGTCGTAGTGCGACAAAATATGAACTTTTAAAATCTTTGAAAATGAAGAGAAATATTTTAAACAGTCCCGAGTTACAGCGGCATAAGGAATGAAAATATATTAGTGTATAGCAAATGGTAAATTCTGTTACGAAAGGGGGGGGGGGGGGGCATAATGTATAAAGTGCACGATACAAGCATTAATAAACTAAATTTTCATGCTATATTTTATCAATTTGATATCTAAGACAGTGAAAGTATACTTTTTTCATGATTTCAATTTTATGTAGCATTGCAATTTAATATAATAATCCCTCACTGATTGTTATTATTATAAAAGTGTTTCTCTGAAAAATGGTACGTGCTGGAGCAATTTGGATAACATATTTAGAATTAGGAGTATTAAATCTGTACACTTTACATATTTAGTTTGCAGGGAGGAATTTTTATTTTATTTTTTTGCCAACCAGTTGTATTCGAAACACTTCTGTGGTTTCAAACTAAAAATTTTCTATTACAGTTAAGTCTGCAGCTTTTAATGAGCATGTAGAAAGAGTCTTCAGAGTTTAGTCATATATGCATTTCTTGCTTTATAATTTGCATTCAAGTCATATTTTTTCCGTTTAGTGTTTAACTATTTTAAGTAACTATTTTTTAAAAAATTCTACTTCTTTCAGGCTTTTTAAATAAAATTAACATTTTCCAAAAATAAAAGAAATACACAAAATTTATGCAAAACCTATGATATAATTAATTATTCGTATTTCAAATTTGTATTTTAGAGATATGACTTTAAAAAAAAAGTTATTTTACAAATTGTTTTATTTTACAGAAAACGTGTGAAACAAACTTTACTTTAAAAAGAGGGGGCTTGGGGTTCATTATTACCATTAAATTGATTTTTACACATTTTAAAAATTTAAACAATGTTTTATCTAATAGACTCTAATTATGAATATTATTATTATTATTATTATTTACAGAAAAGAAACTTTACAATACATTTTAACATAAATATTTTGTACTGATAAAAAGAAAAGGTAAAATACTTTGGAAAATTCTTCAAATAGAAAATTTTAAATAAAGAAACTCTCAATGCGCATTTAAGTTCCAAATTTATTGTGCCAAAATCGTCTGCGCGAGATATAACCACAGAAAAAAAAATAAGGGAAAACGCGGGAAGCCAGGAAGTTACGTCACTGTTTAGAACATCGCCACTTCTACAATAGTTTTTTTTAAGATAAGAGAATGACAGCTGCCATTTTAGGATATACGGATATTATTATAGAAACATAAACGTAAGTCTTATTTAATTTAAATATTTTATTCCTGATGTGTTATGAGTTAAATAGTTTTATGTTATGTTAATAAGAGACTGATCTGGAATTCTTTTCAGATGCAAAATTTTCCTATTCGATAACGTGAATGAAAATATCTTAATCTGTCATCGCTTGAAAAAAAAATTGCGAAGAGACTGATTTATGATTACATTCATGGGGAAATTAATGAAAACATCAATTTCCAGTTCCTTGAGATTGAAAATGTGTTGAGACAATGATTTGGAGGGGTTTTTTCGGCATCTTACTGTTTTCTAATTACTAACACTCATAGATTATATAGATATTCGATTATTATGATATTACGAAATTGTTTCAGATTAGAAATTAGCATTATACTGGGAAAATGTACTTTTACATATTACAGTAGTAAAACTTTTGAAAGAGTTTTCTTTTAGTGCTAATAATATTTTTAATTATTTTTTAGAATCCTAAATCTTCATACCAATGTTTTCAGATTTAACATTTGTCAAAATTATAAAACAATAGGAATTCCTTATAACATATGGAATGATTTTTGAGATATTGTTTAATCTAATAATGCAAGTAATTCATCCATTGTAGTTTGTTGTTGTTTAATAGTACAACTATAAATATTAATTATTATTTTTAGTGTTTATCAAATTCGTATATTTATTTTTTTAAATTGTATGTAAGCATTTTTTTTCTGTTTGTGATTTTAATCAAACATTTAATTATAGACATTTTGAATCGATTATTAAATTTTCTTCTATTATAAACTCATTTTCTACGTTTATGATACAAGTAATTATTGGCACTAAAAAATAAAATATGATATTTAAGCATTGAAATAAAGTGTTTTTCATGCCTGATAGGAAGTTATAGATTAAACTGCTTTAGTATATATTTTTTTTAAGTTCATATAATAAAGGATACATAATATAGGATACAAAGTTGAAAAGTGCTTATGACTTCGGTTTGTCTCTCCGTCTGTCCGTCTAGCAATCTGTCCGCGCTCTAACTCTCGTAAATATGCTCGGATTGCCCTGAAATTTTTGGATGTTATTGACGTTTACCATAGCACGGTCCCTATTTGTAATGAAGTTTGTAGCATGTTTAGTTCATTTACAAGACGGCCAAAAGTATTCCGTTACATTACGGCCTATAGGAAAAAAATCGTTTCAAATGATTTTTAAGGATTTTACGCACGCTTTCAAAGAGAATAAAATTGATATGCATTTATGAAGCGCACTAAAATATGCATTCTGTAAACTATGTGAGGCAAAGAATAATTATTCATTTACAGGGCTAAAAAAGGAATTCCAATACATAATGATATAGGGATGGAGGGAATTGTTTGCTGCGTACTTTAATTATGTTAATCTGTTTCATGTATAATGAAATTGATATACGTCGCTGAGGTTTACATACTATAAATAGTTTCATGTGTAATACGAATAATACGTATATAGCAGTTACAGGGACACATTGTATAAAATATTTCAGACACTATATTGTATCCGAAGTACTGTACATTAGCGATGACGGCGGGAAATGCATTTTTAATTATGATATGCGCTTTTATGATTCACTATATTTATGCATAGTATATGGTGTATATAAATGCTATAATTCCTATACAGGGCTACACAAAAGTATTCGTAAGTGTTACCGGGTATGGGCGCAAATCGCTTAAAGGTGGTTTTTAAATGAGTTATGCTTTTTTTCGCTGAACTGCATTTAATTTACAAAGAAATGTTTGTAGAATATAGATAAAATGATATACAGGGTCACATAAAGAATTGGATACATGGCCGTCTATAAATTATAATTTCTGGAAATGTGATTTTAGCAGTTTTAAGAGTGTCTTAGTTTGAATTAAATTTTAACTAAATAGTGGCGTGTAATAAAGGTTCTAGGTAAACTACAGGGTTGTACAAAAGTTTTCAAGTATGTTTCCATATATTAGTATAAATTGCTGAAAGAGAATTTCAACCTGTTAGGCGTTTTCTTGCTAAACTAAATTTTCCTATTATATAGTATATATACACTGAAAAAAATGGGTACTCAAAATTGAGTAAAAAGTACACAATTTTAAATGCGTCACATACTCAAAATTGCTCTGATCCAAATGTACTCAAAGTTGAGAAACACATGTACTAATTTTTTATTCCATGGTTGTGATCAAATATGAATAATGTACTGCCCCCCTCCCCCCTAAAAATTAAAGTAAAAATGTACTGACATTTATTTCCCGTTCAAAGTTATTAACAAGAAACACTTAATTGATTATTTATTAAGAAAAATAGCAAAATTCTTAACAAGATACTCAAATCGAATATTTTTATGACAAGAGCAATATTTCCAAGCACTTTTAAAACATTTTAAAATACTGTGCATAATTTAATATTTACATTAATAAACATCATTTATGCCGCCAAAATGAAATGAACCATTACAGGGTACAAAATTATTCGTTTGTTTGGGTTTGATAACATGTGATGTTTCAAAATAGAGAAACCATAGGTTCATTTTTGATCCAAAAATATTCAATTCGATATGAGTACATCGGTTTACTCATTTTTGAGTACTTGATTTTTTTCAGTGTATCAACCTACAGATCAAATACAGGGCTGTTCAAAAGAATTGGAAAACATATTTTGCTATGGACGGTAACTGCTAAAATCAGTTTTTCAAATGTTTTATGAGTTTTCTAAAATGTTTACTTAGTTATCTTATTTACGTTATTTCCCTAAATTACGATATCTTGTTAAAGCATTCAGGAAGTGTTGGAAAGTATTTTATAATCTATGCTTAACAAATGATTTTTCTTACTTGTTTTTTCTATTTCCGAGATCAGTCTTTTCCTATAAAACATACCAAATCTATTTAGCTCATATTCACAAAATACAATGTACGCGGGAATAAAAAATTTAAATAAATATGGCTTATCATACCGTTATATAAATAATAGTTATATTAATATCCGTTAGACTCCACGTTCGTATTTAATAAAACAATAAAAAATCACAACACATTAAAAAACTTACCCATTCTAAAGATCGAACTTGAACTCAATATCAAGTTTAGAACTTAATAAAAAAATATGTCAGATGATAAGCATTGTTTTTTTAAGTGGAGAAATTAAAAATGTTTTAGAAGAAAAGTGCTCCAAAATAGCGATATTTTGCTAAAAAGTACGGTAAAAAATAAAATTTTATATTTACAACAAAAGTTCACTTTAAAATTCATCGCAGTATTAATACTTAGACATTTTTCCAGAAAGAAAGATTCGCCTTATATACAATATTTCAAATGAAAAAAATTTCAAATTAATTGCTTAAAAGGCGCAAAGGCCCAGCATAGTGAAAAAGATTCCATGCCGGGACTCGAACCCGGGCCGTCAGTATAGCACACTGACATTCTACCGACTAAACCACATGGAACGACACCCAGCCTGTAAAATTTCTTACTATAACATGTTGGCAAGGCTACAAACGCAGCACAAGATGGAATATTTATCGTGAGCCACCGACATGGGGTAAACACGAAACTTAGTTAAATCCAGCATCGATTGAAACTAAATTAATACTTGGAAATTTTTCCAGGAAGAAACATTCGCCTTGCATACAATATTTCAAATTAAAATTGCCTTTTAAGCAATTAATTTGAAATTTGATTTTCATTTGAAATATTGTATGCAAGGCAAATGGTTCTCTCTGGAAAAATTTCCAAGTATTAATATAGTTTCAATCGATGCTGGATTTAATTAAGTTTCGTGTTTGCCCCATGTCGGTGGCTCACGATAAATATTACATCTTGTGCTGCCTTGCCAACATGTAATAGTGAGAAAATTTACAGGCTGGGTACCGTTCCATGTGGTTTAGTCGGTAGAATGTCAGTGCGCTATACTTATGGCCCGGGTTCGAGTCCCAGCATAGAATCGTTTTCACTATGTTCGCCTTTGCGCCTTTTAAGCAATTAATTTCAAAATTTGATTTTCATTTGAAATCGTCACAGTGTTTATGACAAGTTCGTCACAAATGACAAATATTTCACGAATTGGTCATAGTGTGATTTCAAAGCATTGTCGCTTTCGTCACAGGTTCGTCACAAAGTTAATGCCAAAATAGTCACAAATGACACACTTTTCACAAATTTGTCACACCGTGACTTCACAGAGTGGTCACAATGTGACGTCACAAACGACCTCGCATTCTAGTCACTATAACGTCACATTTATGTCACGTGACGTCACATCGACGGTCCTGTGACGTCACCATGCCTTACGGCGAGGCTAACGAGAAACACAGGCTACCGCGGTGGGTCCGATTCTTCTTTTTTTACAGACCGCTGGAGTCACGTGATGCTCGAATGCACCAAGAAGGTGTGCGAAAAGAGCATCACGTGACTCCAGCGGTCTGTAAAAAAAGAAGAATCGGACCCACCTCGGTAGCCTGTCTTTCTCGTTAGCCTCGGCCTTACGGGACATTACGAGGCCGTTTTTGACACATTTTTCATCAAAATCTTTAGAAATTTGCTCAGCCTAATTGTAGTAGAACTATAGAAAGCATATTATTGGAAAGCTTAAACTCTCAATTTTCGTTGTGCGTTTTTGAATGTTTCTGAATTTTGCTGATATGGATTTTATAAGACTAAAAAGGACACAACACCTCGAATTTTACTGGATCCTAAATTGACAGGGTCCTCAGAATTAAACTATAACAAAAATCGGAAAAGTGCAAACTAGCCCGGTAACAGATAGTCCTCAGCTATCCTGTGCAAAAAAAATTATTTAAAAATATTAAAAATCAAGCAAGACATTAAAAAATAACGCGCCCATAGACTTAGCATTAGCGTTCGAATTTCAAGGTGTAACTAGTGTGGCCTCTTAAGTGCTTAAATTTGAAACAAAACATTTTTTTTTCCCTTGAGCAATACTTTCCTGATTTTGTAATAGTATTCTACTTCTTAGTATTTATTAGTTTTTTAATGAAAAAATATGCAAAATGTGCTTCAGAACAGCATCGAAGAAGGAGTCTGTTTAATGGTAATCGCTATTCCAAATACGATGATATAAATATATTCTAAGGTGCTAACTTATCCTAAAACTAAAAGGTAGTCGATTTGAGAGTGGTTTTTGTTTCAATTGAGAGTTTAGAATACTGATTTCTTGACATTGATATATTTTTTAAAAAAAACTATCCGGATTTTTGTGCAGCAAAGTATGTGAATCAGATATCGAAATACGAGAATTCCTATAAAATGACTATATTTTACATTAAATAATTTAGTTTTATAAAACGTGCACATTTAATTCACTTTACAATCAAAGCTAAAAAGAAAATTTAAGTTATATGTTTAAAATTAATTTTTTGCGATAGTAAATGCTACATTTTTACAAATTACATATATTTAATTTGTAAGCATGTTCTTATATTCTGTAGCATTTTACAAATAATTTTATATTTATCATTTTAAACTAGCATCTATTTTTATTTTTAATACAGAATATGATATATAATTAGTAGTTTTGTTTCCTTTATTATATATTTTATATTTAAAAAATACAATTTAATCTTTAAACGGCTTTTTCTCAAAATGGCATTTTTTACACTTGCGTGATATCTCAAAAAATGCTTGAAGTACAGCTTTAAAATTTTTGCCGTACATAAATATTTATATTATCATGAAAATGAACTAGAATTATAAAGCTGTGTTCAGTATGAAAAAAAATTATGCGATTGAATGCATGTAAAAATTCATGGTTTTTCTAATTTTTCTAATTAAATATTAATTACTCTTTATCTAATTAACCGATTACAAATATCCTAGTTCAAATTATAGACCAGAGTGCTATCTTTAATTTAAGATAAAGTTTATTCAAATACAATGAAATTAACATGAGATATCGTGCGCGCAGTGAAATGTTATCCACTGGAAAATTTTTAAATAGAACTTTGAAATTGACCCCTGGAATTTTTTAAAAATATAATATATCAACTAAAAAAATTTTAAACGTAGTTCAATATCACCTAAATATACTCTAAAAATTTTGTGCTTCTAGAAGGGTTATCTTTTTCAAAAAAAAAAATTGCTAAACTTATGACAAATTTCGCATGTTTTATGACCGTTAAAAGTGTACTGTCCCCTTAACCTAAGAAGCCCTGTGGTTAGGGAGTTGACTTCGGAATTAATTAGGGGAAAGCTGGAAATTGTTTTAATCCCTTCTGTTTAGGTCTAGAATGAGCATGTTATGTTTTTCCCCTCGTACTAGGTGAGTGTTAGGAAATATGTATAGATTTATAGTTAAAAAACACGTTTTTTTTGCATACCATAACAATATCTCAAAACAGCTAACTCTGTCAAAAACATTGTCAATACAAATGTTGTAGAGCTTAAAATTCTGATTAAAATGAGTACCTACACTTAATATTTTTGTTGAACATTAAGGTCACAATCTACTTTAAAATTTTAGACCCGTGCTCAGGGGGTTGAACTCAGAATTAATTTGGAGAAAACTGAAAATTGTTTTAATCCCTTCAGTTTAGGTCTAAAATGAACGCACTATGTTTTCTTCCTCGTACTTGGGTGAATGTTAGAAAATATGTACATATTTATTTTCGAAAAACACGTTTTTTTTTAAATTACCTTAACAATATCTCAAAACAGCTAACTCTATAAAATACATTGTCAATGCAAATGTTGTAGAGATTAAAATTCTGAATAAAATGGGTACCATCATTAATATTTTTGTTCAACGTTAAGGTTGCAATTCTATTTCGAAATTTTGCCTTAATCGCAAATCAAGAGCTTGAAGCCACGAGAGACCAAGTTAACTTAACAATATCTCAAAACAGCTAACTCCATCAATAACATTCTTAGTGCAAAAGTTGTAGAGCCTAAAATTCTGAATAAAATGAGTACCTATACTTAATATTTTTGTTCAATATTAAGGCCGCAATTTTGAGATATTGTTAAGTTAACTTGGTCTCTCCTGGCTTCAAGCTCTTGATTTGAAAATTTTTGAAATAGGATTGCGACCTTAATGTTGAACAAAAATATTAATGATGGTACTCATTTTATTCAGAATTTTAAGCTATACAACATTTGCATTGACAATGTTTTTGACAGAGTTAGCTGTTTTCAGATATGGTTAAGGTAATTAAAAAAAACGTGTTTTTCGAAAATAAACATGTACATATTTTCTAACATTCACCCAAGTACGAGGAAGAAAACACAGTACGACCATTTTAGACCTAAACTGAAAGGATTAAAACATTTTTCAGTTTTCTCCAAATTAATTCTGAGTTCCACCCCTCTGAGCACGGGTCTAAAATTTTAAAGTAGAATTGTGACCTTAATGTTCAACAAAAATATTAAGTGTAGGTACTCATTTTACTCAGAAGTTTAAGCTCTACAACATTTGTATTGACAATGTTTTTGACAGAGTTAGCTGTTTTGAGATATTGTTATCGTATTTTAAAAAAACGTACTTTTTGACTATAAATCTGTACATATTTTCTAATGCTCGCCTACTACGAGGGGGAAAACTTAGCATATTCATTTTAGACCTAAACTAAATAGATTAAAACAATTTCCAGCTTTCCCCTAATTAATTCCGAATTCGGCATTTTTTTCCCTTTCCTACCACTGGGCTAAAGTGAAATTTTGCTCATTAGAAAGAAAATACATATAATGTATAAGGAATACAAAGTCAATCATCCAAATACGAATATATTCATACGTTTTGACGCTGAATTCAGCGATACATTTTCACAATTTCTCCTCGATAATATCATTAGGATTAAGATACTATCATTACTACATGGAGATATTAATAAGAAATAATAAGAAAGAATAAATAAGAATAATAACAAAGGTAATAGACTGGGATGCAGCTGCACAGACAATCATCGAGTTGGAAGCTCAAATTTCAGGATTAGTCAGAACTCGTTTAGCCTATTAAAATGCAAATGGTCTTCCAAGCCATATCTTGGTAGAAACCATCTTCAGACCGGATTTTAGTGGTTGACTCGTAGGTTTATGAGCCCCCGGTACGGTATGCTATTTCTGTCTCCCGGCTTATTTGGTGTCCAAAAAATAACGTTACCTTACAGAAACTAGCCGTAAAACAAAGCATTACGATTAAATACTCTTTAGCAATTTTTTAAACTTCTAAGCATCGCACATTTTCAATTTTTATACCGTCGTATTGGGAAAAAAAAAAGTTATTTTAAATGCATTTTGTTTGAAAACTGTATCTCCATTTACTTTTCAAATATTAATTTTTTGTTCGTAGTTTTTAGAGCCATTTGCTTAATATTGGCAACGGAAGTACTCCATTTCTGTAGAAAGTAAAGGAAAAATAGTTTTAAAATAGTAATTATATATTTTTGTTGCTATTTTCTCGTAACAACCGAAAGAAAATGTAATTAAAATACGTGCTATTTTTAAAAAAATATAAACGAATGATTTCTGTTAAAACAATGGAGCTATTTAATTGTAAGTACCTATAAATCATTAGATAGTCGTTTTATTTATTTATTTATTTATTTTTACAATTTTCTCGAATGACGGAATCTTTTTTGCTGCATTTGTGCATTATTTCGCGATAGTGATGTGCAATGCCTGCTTTACTGTAGATGTTTAAGAGTAGATCGTGTTAGAAAAATTTGTGTGTCTAACAGTTTTTGGCGTGAATCCACACGCTCCTCACTAATTCATATACACTGCTCAAAACAATTAAAGGATATTGCAGTTTTAGGTGGATTTTGTATCTGGTAAACTGTTTAGCTGATTGGTACATGGTCGACAGACATAGTAGGTTATATGAGAATAAATTACACATGTTTGGCAGAAAAAAATGCATTTTATTGCGCATTTGTGTACTAAAGGAAAAAAACACAATTTGTTCATATGAGAAAAAAAAATAAGAAAAGGTGTTTTCTTCAAAGAAAATCATTTTCAGTAGGGGGTATGGTTTCCACGGGCGGCCAGAAACGTTGAACACCTTTGAGGCATGGACTCAATGAGGCTATTAATGACGAGTTGGGGTATTCTGCCCCACTCTTCCAGAAGAGCTCTTTCCAGTTCTTGGAGAGTTTGTGGGGGTTGTTGGCGGCCAGAAACTCGTCTTCCTAGAGCGTCCCAAACGTGCTCGATTGTATTCATGTCTGGAGAACACGCTGGCCATTCCATTCGAACGATTTCTTCTTCGAAAAGGAAATCCTCCACCAGGTTTGCACGATGTGGCCTGCAGTTATCGTCCATTAAAATGAAGTTATCTCCGATTGCTGCAGCGTAAGGGACTATAATAGGTCTGAGGATCTCATCCCTATATCGGCGACCAGTCAGAGCTCCATCTCGAATGATGTAGAGGTCAGTGCGCCCGTCAATGGAGATGCCACCATACACCAACACTCCTCCACCGCCAAATCTGACACTTTCGTGCACGAATGCAGGATTATTCCTACTGCCACGGTCTATCCAGATGAAAATACGCCTATTATCCGGATGCACAGAAAAACGGGACTCGTCAGAAAACAGAATATTGCTCCATTCATTTCTCCTCCAGTTGACATGCTCGGTTGCCCACTCCCTGCGGTCGCGACGATGCCTTGATGTTAATCTAACACATACCATCGGTCGGCGAGCATACAGACCTACAGCATGGAGCCGGTTTCGGACAGTCTGAGTTGAAATCGTGGTGCCTGTAGCCGAGCGAAGGTGTTGTTGGAGAAGAGTAGCGTTCATGGTTCGGTGTCTCCGAGCTGTTAACGCTAAATACCGATCTTCATTGGGCGTTGTTGCCCATCTACGACCTTGCCCTGGTCTTCGGCCTGCACATCCACTCTCCAAAAAACGGTTCCAGATCCTGTAAATGACACTTTGTGACACTCCAATGGCTTGCGCTACTTCGGCTTGAGTTTGGCCCCCTTCTAACCTACCAACAATTCTCAAAGCTTCTGAATCTGTCAAATGACTTCACTGAGACATCGTACTCATCGAAACAAAGCAATCACTCAATGCCGATCATCCTTGTCTTCATTCTCTTTTATCCAGTTCAAAGTCAAATTTCATTCGCTGCCGCTGAAGCGACGTTTTTGACGTCGAACTCAAAATTTGCATACTCCACAGTTTGAAAACCAGAAAAATTTGCATTTGTGATTCTCTTCTTCTATTTTCGGCAAAAAAAATTTCGTTTATATCTTTATTTTATATAAAACTTCAAATATCCTTTAATTGTTTTGAGCAGTGTACTATAAACGCAAACTGCGCGATGCCTCATCACAACAATAAAAGAATAATTAAAGGCCTTACCTTCTATGTATAGATATCCGTTTTTCAGCTCGCGGTTAGTCAGGGCGTCTAAGAATTATGGAGTATCCCGTATCATCATATATTCGTTTATCCTTACTCCTTCAGGTCACAGTGCATCAGGCTTAAAAAAGGAATCGTGTAACAGACGGTGTATTGTGTGTGTGCTCCATTGAAACTACTCATATTGTAGGTAAGGAAAAAAGGAGAAGTTTAATTATAGATACTAAGAAAGAGATTACATTTTGTACGTCTTCACTTGTGTGAGGACGTTTTAAAAGTGAGTATTAGATATGTTTTTCCGCGCGTGTTACATCATTAAAATTGATAACCATATGGATGTATTTTCGGCACTTTCAGGTATTCAACCAATTATACATAATTGGATATTTATGAAAGTAAGAAGGAAGTAAAGTCTGATAAAATAGTGTTCAGTGTAACAGTCAATTATAATGTTTATAAGTTTATAACGCGAACCAGAATAGAACATAAGTGCTTGCGAGTCTGGTTTAAAACATATCTCACATAAGGCGAAGAAAGATGAAGAGATGCAGTTTCTCTGGATTTTACATCTGTCGACTACTAAGTGTTTCTTTTTCACTATGAACTCTAATGATGTTTTTCTGCAGTAGAAAGAGGGAGAAAATGGGTATACAAAAAATCTTGATAAGGGGATTATATGAATATATCTTCTATCAGATCGTAAATGTGGAATTTTTAAGCGGATGCGAATGACGTCATTTTACATAAAATAAAACGTGTGCTTTAAGTCTTAAAATTGAAATATGTTTTCTACTGCAGTAGAGCCCCGCTTAACCGAGTTATTTTCTTCTGATGGACTGGTGGCTTCTATTATTATGAAACAGCCATTATAAATGAAGTGTCCGGTGAAGATAAAAGAGCAGCCGTAAAAAAAAAAAAAAAAAAAAAAAAATGGCCATTTTTCCCCCCATTCTGACCAGAAAATCAGAGTTCTAACTTTTTACGGCTGCTCTTTCATCTTCACCTAACACTTCATTTATAATGGCTGTTTCATAATAATAGAAGCCATCAGCCCATCAGAAGAAAATGAAGTAATGGAAATGCCGGGGGCGACACTAAATTCTGAAAAAGCAGAATTCCTGTTCTCTAGTCATTGTGTTTCCCGCACCCAGAGCTATAAAAACGTGGAGGACTGGGGAAGCAGAAGAACACAATGGTAAACCTGCGAGTCAATCGCTAAAATTGCGTTTTCACGTGATTTCCACAAAGATATGACTTGGCAGACCAGTTGCGCCTTAATAAGCCAATCGAGTTTTACTTAATTCTGGAATTTCAGCCTCCAACTCGATGAGGTCTGTGCTGCCGCGTTCCGGTCTCTAATTATTGCCAAATACCGGGTGAGCCGAAAGTTCTTAAAAACTCATAAAAAAGGAAGAAATTATGATAAAGGAGTGCGGTTTGCAAGAAAAGGCTCACAAGGTAGTCCGATTTTTTTTAACAGCAAAAAGAAAAAAAGAAGTTAAAAAATCACATGCAGAGGAAGCTGACGACGCGAAACACATTGAACAGGACAACAGTTGTGTCGTAGAATGTTCTGGAGGTCATGTTCAACATTTGTTATTGGAAGAACAGATGAATGGAGCGTATTGGTGTCCTGTTCATTGTATTTCGGTCGTCAGCGCCCTCTACATGTGATTTTTTAAGTACTTTTTTTTTTTTTTTTTTTTTGCTGCTAAAAAAATTTCGACTACCTTGTGAGTCCTTTCTTGCAAACCGCACTCCTTTATCATAATTTCTTCCTTTTTTATGAGTTTTTAAAGCTGTAACGAACTTTCAGCTCACCCGGTAATATTCACTAGCGATCCCTTACAACAGCTCTTATCATAACTGCACCCGAGAATTTCCCTATGCTGCCAAGAAAATCCCTATTTAAAGGAAAAATATGGTTTCTTGTTCAATTGGTTTCCCCTACTCCATATTTTTAATACACGTGACAGAGCAATCGTTTGTTATTATGGATATTTTAGTAATTATCTTATTACTATAGATTTGTGATTTTATAATAACAGTCGTTTTGATATAACTATGCAATTATATATTTTTATTATTTTTTTTTCTTTTTTTTTAATGATGAATGTATGAGCGCCTAGCGTTCATGAAAACTGAAACAAATCACTGGGTGCAGCAGTTTAAAAAACACAGTAATTCGCTAAAGCCGCAATCACGAACGAATGAAATTCGTTAACACCGCAACCAATAAACGAACGTATGAAAGCATAGCTCTCATTAAAACCGAAAAAAAAAATCACTGGATGCAGCAACCTCATCGTGCAGCAGTCTCAAAAACACCCTAAATTCGCGAAATTCGCGATCACAAACGGACCAAATTCGTTAGCGCCGCAATCAGTAACGAACACACATAAGAGCATAGCGCTCATGAAAACCGAAAAAAAAATCACTGGGTGCAGCAACCTCGCCGTGCAGCAGTCTCTAAAACGCACTAAATTCGCGAAAGCCACAATCACAAACGAACGAATTTCGTTAACGCTGCAACCAATAAACGATACTTATGAGAGCATAGCTCTCATTAAAACCAAAAAAAAAATCACTGGATGCATCAACCTCATCGTGCAGCAGTCTCAAAAAGGCCCTAAATTCGCGAAATCTGCGATCACAATCGGACGAAATTCGTTAGCGCCGCAATCAGTAACAAACATATAAGCGCATAGCGCTCATGAAAACCGAAATAAAAATCACTGGGTGCAGCAACCTCGTCGTGCAGCAGTCTCTAAAACGCCCTAAATTCGCGAGATCCGCGATCACAAACGGACCAAATTCGTTAGCGCCGCAATCAGTAACGAACACACATAAGAGCATAGCGCTCATGAAAACCGAAAAAAAAATCACTGGGTGCAGCAACCTCGCCGTGCAGCAGTCTCTAAAACGCACTAAATTCGCGAAAGCCACAATCACAAACGAACGAATTTCGTTAACGCTGCAACCAATAAACGATACTTATGAGAGCATAGCTCTCATTAAAACCAAAAAAAAAATCACTGGATGCATCAACCTCATCGTGCAGCAGTCTCAAAAAGGCCCTAAATTCGCGAAATCTGCGATCACAATCGGACGAAATTCGTTAGCGCCGCAATCAGTAACAAACATATAAGCGCATAGCGCTCATGAAAACCGAAATAAAAATCACTGGGTGCAGCAACCTCGTCGTGCAGCAGTCTCTAAAACGCCCTAAATTCGCGAGATCCGCGATCACAAACGAACGAAATTCGTTAACGCCGCAATCAGTAACGAACGTATGAGCGCATAGCACTCATAAAAACAAAACAAAAATCCCTAGATGCAGCAGTCTCAAAAACGTACTAAATTTGCGAAAGCCGCGATCGCAAACGAACGAAATTCGTGAACGTCGCAATCTCTAGCGAACGTATGAGCGCAAATCAATTTCATTTAACTTGTGCATGAATGATATTTGTAAGTCTTTTTTTCAATTTTTATTTGTAAAACTATGAAGCCTGAATATGCAACACTAAAGTAAACAATAATGACATTGTATGAGCCAGGGCCAAGTGCTAGGGAATTTCTGAGGTGCATTTGTGATAAGAGCCACTGTGAGGAGCGCGATTTAGACGCTATTGTAATATTCAAGATTGGGCGCAAAACCCCGAACGCATTAATTAATAATTATAAGCTCGTATGAGATAGCAATCACCTTCATAAAGTTTTCAGAATATTCAAAATTACATTCCAGAAAAGCATAATGAAAAATACCAATGTCGAATCTGAACTGAGTAGGTATTGTGAATATGCTTTCGGCGGTATATACAGGGTTAAGTAGGTCTAATAATTTGAATAATTTTAATTTTTACAACGCATACGACACGTATGCGCATATTTATCTAATCAAAAACAACTCGTTGTAAATGATGCCACCAAGCCACAAACTTAAAACGTCAGTCATAAAAAGAAGCGATATAGACGTGCATAATCCGAGTGCCGTGTAAAAATCTATCGCTACTCATAATGTTTCCAAAGGACTCGGAGTGAGGTACAGTATGTGAAAACTGCTTGGTGACCTGCAGGCTTTTATAATGTTTGTTCTTCCTGCACTTACATATGACTATTTGTTTAACAATTTTCTTCTTGTATTACTTCTCCCATTAAACTGTGAAAATTCGAAGCTTATGGTGTTTACATGCCCATTCTTATTTAACATCGTGGGATCGTTTTGTTGATTACCATTATTTGAAAGAGAAAGACCACTTTTATGAGGAGGATTTTCTAAGTAAACATGTAATAAACATTTTGAGTTTGTAAAATAATAATAAAAAATAATGATCATATGATGTACCTAATAATAGACGTTAATTAAACTAAGATATATTGCAGTAAAGCCTGCGTAAACGGAATTGCACATGACAGGGAAAAATCTGTTCTAGTAAGGCTACTAGTATTATATAATATTCCTTATGTTGGAAACACGACATTAACATTTAAGAAATAAATCTGTCATAAACAGGATCCATTTTACCAGTTTTCCCTTTAATTTTAATACAGTACATTATTAAACGTATTTATGTAATTAAAAATTATGTTTAAAATAATGAAAAGTATAATTGTAATAATAGATGAACCACAATTGCATACCATTTCCTGCTTGTCTTACAAATCTTTCTGATTTATTACATATCTTCCTCCGACAAATATTTATAAGAGTGATACAATGAGAAATTAAAATTAATTTTTTCGATTTTCACAATTTTTCGAAATTGGTATGGGTACTGCATATACGACTACAGGTCGCCGAGCAGTTTTAGGTAGCTTTCTTTACAAAAAGCTACCTATTGCAGCCGTTCGGAGGAAAGCTATTTCAAAAAAATTTGGTATATTTTCATCGATCATGACCCCCAGACCCCGAAACCACCCTCCGTTCAAAATTGATATATATATATATATATTATATATATATATATATATATATATATATATATATATATCAATATATATATATATATATATATATATATATATATATATCTGACCTATGTCACACTGTAACTCTCGTATTTATGAACCGATTTGGATGTAATTCGGTGTGTAGATAGTACATACCAATGTCTCGACCGAGTTCGTTGGCCAGCTTCATCCGCCATTTTGTTTCAAAATGGCGGCCATTTAAAAATTTTTAAAAAATTTAAAATTTGAAATGTGGTACCATAAAATTGAAAATGGAAAAATATTTTTTTCTTATGTATTTGACCTTTATACAAAGACTCCGTAGCAGTTTTTGTTTCGTCTATATCTTAAAAAATGGCTGAGTTATAGCATTTTGAATTTCTAGCGAAGCTGACATTTTGAAACGTCCTGAATTTTGTCACGCGATAAAAGGCGTATTTAAGAACCGATTTGGATGTAACTTCGTTTATACATAGTACAGACCAATGTCTCGAACGAGTTCGTTGGCCAGCTTCATCCGCCATCTTGTTTAAAAATGGCGGCCATTTAAAATTTTAAGAAAAATTTTAAGAAAAATTAAATTTGAAATGTGGTAGCAAAAAATTGAAAATTGAAAAAATATTTTTTTCTTATGTGTTTGACCTTGATAAAAAGATTCGGGAGCAGTTTTTGTTTCGTCTATATCTTAGAAAATGGCTGAGTTATAGCATTTTGAATTTCTAGCGTGGCTGACATTTTGAAACGTCCTGATTTTTGCCACGTGATAACAAACGTATTTATGAACCGATTTGGATGTACCTTGGTGTGTACATAGTACATACAAATAACTCAACCGATTTCGTTTACCAGCTTCATTCGCCATCTTGTTTCAAAATGGTGGCCATTTAAAAAAATTAAAATAAGATACCAAAAAATTGGAAAATGAAAAAGATTTTTTTGTATGTGTTTGACCTTAATACAAAGATTCCGGAACAGGTTTTGTTTCGTCTACATCTAAAAAAATGGCTGAGTTATAACATTTTGAATTTCTATTGTGGCTGACATTTTAAAACGACCTGATTTTTGTCACGCGATAACAGGCGTATTTATGAACCGATTTGAATGTAACTTGGTCTGTACATAGTACATACCAATGTCTCGACCGAGTTCGTTGGCCAGCTTCATTCGCCATCTTGTTTCAAAAGGGTTGCCATTTAAAAAAAATGTAATTTAAAATTTAAAATGAGGTATTAAAAAATTGGAAAATGAAAAAGATTTTTTTTATGTGTTTGGCCTTGATACAAAGATTCTGGAGCAGTTTTTGTTTCTGAAAATTTGTTCTTTTGTTTATATCTTAAAAAGTGGTTGAATTATAGCACTTTGAATTTCTATCATGGCTAACACTTTGAAACGATCTTGTATTTGTCACGCGATACCACACTTATTCGCCTATTTCTATGGAAGAAGGCATGTGGATAGTATACATCAATATCTCGACCAAGTTCGCTGGCCAGCTTCATCAGCCATCTTGTTCCAAAATGGCGGCCATTAAATTAAAAAAAAAAATTATATTTAAAGTGAGGTGCAAAAAAATTAGAAATTGAAAAAGGTTTCTTTCTTAAGTATTTGACCTTGATATAAGGATTCAGGAGCATTTTTTTGTTTGTCTTTATCTTAAAAAATGGCTCAGATATAGCAGTTTCAATTTCTAAAGTGGGTGACATTTTGAAAAATCTGATTTTTTGCCTGCGACAGCACTCGTATATATCAACCGATTCCGATATGAGTGAGCATGTGCACAGCAATTACTAAGGTCTCGACCAAGTTCACTGGTTAGCCTCATCTACCATGTTGTCTTAAAATAGCAGGCACTTTAAGAAATCGCCGAATTTGGCAGCCAAATATAAGTGACTTTAAATAAATGCAGCTTGGATAAAGCTGACTAATTTCGCGAAATTCTCATTCATAATGATTTAGTATTGATAAAAATTAGTATTGAATCTCCTACATTCGGTTTCCACTTAATTGAGCTTTGTGTGTTTGAATAATATAAGTTGGCTTTTTAAAAATAAGGAATATGAAAGCTACCTCTTCCTCCCGGCACTGGCCGGAAGGACTTTTTACATACTGTACCTCACTCCGAGTCCTTTGGAAACATTATGAGTAGTGATAGATTTTTACACGGCACTCGGATTATGCACTTCTATATCGCTTCTTTTTATGTGGTATCACTTCTTTTTATGGCTGACGTTTTAAGTTTGTGGCTGGCGGCATCATTTACAACGAGTTGTTTTTGATTAGATATCACTTCTTCTTGTAAGGTATTTCATTTGCATTATACATATTCCATTTTAATTCAGAAAAGAAAAGATAAACGAAAGATGATAGAAGTAAAAAAATAATTTAATAGTGAGGCTAAACTTTTCAAAAGTGTAATATATCTAGTAAGACATAATGTTGGACTTTTTAAAAACAATTTAAATACATTTTATTGATCCTTACAAATCTCAGAAGAAATCATTTATTTTTTGGAAATGATAAAACGTGTCGAACTGACCAGAAATATTTTTAGCTGTTGTTCTATAAGCTATAGGGTGATTCATAAATTAACTCAGTAAGAATTTTATTTTAATAACTTTTGAAAAACTGACATTACATTTCAAAATTCGCATCATTTTACACAAAATGTGTAAAGACTTAAAAACAGACTGAATAATGAGCATTTGTTTTATCACCGAGCGTGCTTGTAGTAATTTTTAAATAAAATTATATTTTTTTATAATTTTGAAATCCAATGTCCCGTTGATAAGCGCGGCAGAAACTCAGATTGTCTGATTAAGCCTCTTTTTTTAGAAAATGTTTTCATAAGTTCTAATACTTGTTGGATTTTCTGAATTTTCAATGCATGTACTTTCTAAATTCATAATTGTTTTTTACGTGACTAGCAGGACATACTAAGTCATATGCTTTCCAAGTATTTTCTCACATATTTCGGATGAGTCATACAATAAATTATAATTCATTTCAATAAAAGTTCAGAATTCGATATTTCATCGTTATGAAATGATTTTCCCTAATTTCAGTCATATTTGTAAATTTTTAAGTAGCTGTATTATCTTATTAAAAATTAACTAAAAGCTATTTATGGCATATTGATAACATTCTTTAATTACCAAGTCCAGAATAACAGAATCGATTAGTTTAATAAATCCTCTTATTAATCTTTTTAAATGAAAAGAAAAGGAAAAATTCCAATAAAACTGCCAAAAATTTGTTTGATATAAAAGATTTGTAAAAAAAATGAAAAAAAAATGTAATAAACAAGTTGGAAATTGCTCGTCAAACGTGGCAGATGAGGTGCGTTCGTATTATAACTAGTTTTATAAATATATTTTGCAACGCATATTGTACTGAATGTATATTTTAGTGCACTTCATAAGTGCATATTGATTTCAGGCTGTTCAAAGGGCTGTAACATCATTAAAATGCACTTAAAATAATTTTTTCCCATTGGCCGTGATGTAGCGTAAAACTTTTGACTGTCCCTGCAATTAAACTATACATCCGATTTTTATAAAATTGGAAATGAGTCGACAAAATTTTGCAACAATTATATATTTAAAATTTCAGACCATTCGGAAGACTGTAACATTATTAAAATGCACTTGCAATATTTTTTTCCCATTGGCCGTAATGTAACGGAAAACTTTTGACTGTCCCTGTCATTAAACTATACATCCGATTTTCATAAAATTTGAAATGACTCGATAAAATTTTGCAACAATTATATATTTAAAATTTCAGACCATTCGGTTGGGTAGTTTTTGCTCTGTTATATGCGGACAGGCGGACCGAACGACGACTATAGGTGCTACGTATTTATATAATTATGAACGCACCTAGAAACCAGACTCACTGTATTACCTATGTAAAATGGTTTAAATTGAATAAATTGCAAAGTTTGGAATGTTGAAAAAAATATTTGAGTGTATGTGGATTTTAGTATAAAAGCAATACGGAATTGAACACTTTCCCGCATATTTCAGTATGATAAATAGTGATCCTTAAGTTCTGTCGAATTGTTTTCATGACTATAAGTACTCTGTGATTCACTAAAGTACTTACATTATCTTTCTGAGCCTGTTCTGTGGTTTCTCCGTAGTCAGTGTTTACATAGAATCTTTCTATAATCGAGGTCCACTGGCACGTTTCTATAATCCAGTTTCTCCTCAAATAACAGCAGAGCATTCGGTGATGATAATTGTGCGCAGTACCTTCGTCAAACATCATTCAGATTTCGTGCAAAATAAAAGTTCATTTAATTGTTATCTAAATTTTGTTTGCAAAAATGCAAATAGTATTGGAATTTTAAAAGGGTGTGGGCTGAAATCTAGAAGCATTTTAATAAAGTGGATAATAGAAACATCTTTCATAAAGTAGAAACCTGGATCGTCGAGCCTTTAGATGAACAAACTGAATTCATATTCAACTTTCAAGTAACCTAAAATTGTCTAGAGATTGAACAGGTACAAATTCATTAAAATACATGCCACTCAGTAAATATTTATCGGTTGTAATGTGACCTTGTAAACGAACCGTAAATGCTTCAATGCCGCCTTACAATAGAGACCTTAACTGGGTCGAATGCAATAACATCTATCCTATTAAAATCCGTGCGCGTATCTATCTATGTAACCTCACAAACTCGGAAACCACAGGGCTGCGAAATTTGGCACACGGGTTGCTTGTAGGTAGCTCATGAACGATTGGGGCCAAAAATACGAAAATTTTGAATTTTTTTTTACATTTTGGGCGATTTTTTGCTTTTTTACTTTCTTCTATCTTTACAAGATTATATTGGATTCATGAAAATTTTCGAATTCCGAATTTCGACGGATTTACACGTTTTAGGTGTTAGAGATTCCAAAAAACACGTTTTTACAAAATGTCTGTCTGTGAGTCTGTGAGTCTGTCTGTGTGTATGTGACACAATTTTGTGGGCGCTCTATCTCAAGAACTAATGCACGGAATTTAATAGAAATTTATATTCAGTTAGTCCCTAATACAAATAGATGCTGATTAGTTGTTGGTGTAAATCGCACAACAGGTGGCGCTGCTATGCTGCATTTTTCACGATTTTCGCAATAGCTCTATCTTAAGAACTAATGCACGGATTTTGATCAAACTTCAGATTTAGTTAGTCCTTGATATGACTTGCTACTGATTATGTTTTGGTGTAAATCGCCCAACAGGTGGCGCTTTTATGATGAATTTTGCAGGATTTACACGATTTCCCCAATAGCTCTATCTTAAGAACTAACGCACGGATTTTCATCAAACTTCAGATTCAGTTAGTCCTTGATATGACTTGCTACTGATGATGTGTTGGTGTAAATCGCCCAACAGGTGGCGCTTCTGTGCTGCCTTTTCCACGATTGCCTCAATAGCTCTATCTATAGAACTAATGGGCGAATTTTCATCTAACTTCAAATTTAGTTATATGTTGACACAAGTTGTTGTTAATTAGGTTTTGGTGTTAATCACCCAATAGGTGGCACTGTTAGGCAAGAATTTTCACGATTTTCTCAATAGCTCTATCTCAAAAACTAATGCACGGATTTTCTCCAAACTTCAGATTCAGTCAGACGTTGACATAAATTGTTCCTGATTAGGATTTGGTATAAATCATACAGTAGGTGGTGCTGCTAGGCAGCATTTTGCTGGATTTAGACGATTTCAGCGATAGTCATATCTCAAGAACTAATGCACAGAATTTCATATCTTTAGAATCCTCATGAGATGCATAGATTGCCATTTAATTTTGGCAGTGTGATAGTGAATTTTGAAGTATTAACATGTGTGAGATTGAAGAAAGTTTTGGGATTGGTACATCCGACTAGTTTTATTTCAATCCGTAATCGCGCGAGTTCTAACCAGCTTTAAATGTTTACTGCAATGTGAGATATACATGTCGTAGGTTAATTGGAGAATCATCTCTCATTTTCCAATTAGCCTAATTTTTTTCAGGTCTATTGCATAGAGCCTAGACAGCGTTTAGACTAATTGACAAGTAACCACATATTTCCCAATCAGGGTGATTTTTTTAGACTTATAAACACATAACCCGAGCCGAACCCCCAAAAAGGAATAACAACAGACTATACGACGATCCGAGTAAGCCAAAATAATTTCAGTCTACACGCAACCCGATCCGAACCTGAAAGTTCCATTTGAAATAACCCGAAATCTGACCCGAACCAAATCTGATAGCAGACAAAAATATTGAAAATGTTCGTAACCCGATCCGGTCAAGACAAAATAATTTCCGTGCACACGCAACCCAACACGAACATAAAAATCCCTTTTGAATAAAACCAGAAATCTGACCCGAACCAAATCTGAACCAAACAAAAATATTCTAAAGAGCCATAATCGGATCCGAGCAACACAAAATAATTTCCGTGGACATGTTACCCGACCCTAACCTATAAATTTCCTTTGAAAAATAAACCGAAATCTGATCCGAACCAAATCTGAACCCGACAAAAAACTCCAAAGAACCATAACCGGATCGCAACAGACAAAATAATTTCCGTGGACATGTTACCTGATCCGAACCTAAAAATTCCATTTAAAAAAACCGAAATCTGACCCGAACCAAATCTGAACTCTACAAAAACATTCCATTGAACCATATCCCGAACCGAGCAGAACAAAATAATTTCCATGGACACGCAACCCGACCCGAACCAAAACAATTCATTTGAAAGAAAACGAAATTTCAACCTGACAAAAATATTCCAAAGGTCAATAATCCGATACGAGCAAGACAAAATAATTTCCGTTGACATGCAAACCGATCCGAATCTGAAAATTTCATTTGAAAGAAACCCGAAATTTGAACCCGACAAAAATATTCCAAAGATCCATAACCGAATCCGAGCAAGGCAAATTAGTTTCCGTAATCACGCAACACGACCAGAACCTAAAAATTCCATTTGAAGTTAACTTGAAACCAGATCCGAACCAAATCTTAACCCAAGATAAATATTCCAAAGAACTATAACCCGATCCGAACCAGAAAGTTATAATTGAACTCGATCCGAAACCGGGTTATGGTCGGTTTTCGGGTTGACTTCAAATGAATCCGGTTTCGTGTCGACAGAAATAATTTTGTCTTGCTCGGATCGGGTTACGGCTCTTTGAAATATTTTTGTCCTTTCCAGATCGGGTTCAGGGTCGGGTTTTAGATCCACTTCAAATAGAATTTTCAGATTCTGTCGTATTGAGCGCACACGGAAATTAATTTGCCTTGTTCGGATCGGGGTACAGCCTGATGTATTTTTATTTTGGGTACTGTTCGGGTTTCGGGTTAACTTCAAGTAAAACTTTCAGGTTCGGATCGGGCTGCATGACAACGGAAATAATTTTGTCTTGCTCGGATCCGGTTATGATTCATTGGAATATTTTTGTCGGATTCAGATTTGGTTCGGTTCGGTACAGATTTCGGGGGGTTTCTAGTGGAACTTTTAGGTTCGACTCGGGTTGCGTGTCCACGGAAATTATTTTGTCTTGCTCAGATCGGGTTATGGTTCTTTAGAATATCTTTGTCGATTAGGGGAGAGTAGCCGAATTTGGACCACTTCACATATTTTCAGGTGTAACTCACTTAATTTTTGGAATATCTGCAAAACATCACAACACGGGGTCAATCTATTTAACTACTAACTAATTAAACCTTTAGATCAATTTCTTTTTGGAAATCTTAAGTTTATTTTAATTTGAAAAATTTCTCAAAAGTGGTCCAAATTCAGCAACTGGTCGCCTAAGTTGGAACCTCAGTCTCCTAAATTGGACCAAACAATATTAGGTTGTTTAATGACTATGGAATATAACTAATTTTGTTAAAAGCAAAGTTTGCGATTAATGAAACAATTACCCATGAAATATAATAAAATCAAATATCTGAAAATAAGAGTAATTGTTTTAAATCCAAATGTATTCAAAATATAAATCAAAGTTATTAGTAGTAATTAATAACAGAAATTGTGGAACTTATTGCCAGTTACTTAAATATCATGTAAGAAGTGATGCAAAGCTTATACATGAAATTCGCTTATTCATTTTTGATTCCAGCTCGCACAACATGAACTATATTTGGCATTCTGAACACTGAAACATTTCTGTTATTTTATTTTTCTTAGACATTTGGCAAAACCACATCACTGTCTGGATTTTTCTTTTTAAATTCTGAATCATTAGACATTTTTTAGATAAGTTTTCTTTACATTATGTTTGAAGTTCTTCCCTTCAATTATTTTCTTTTCAATTGCATTAAGCCTATTTTTTAAAACTTTATTTTCTAATTGTTTTTGTGCTGTGAGAGCTTCCTTTTTGCAGTTTTTTCATTTCAAGGCTTACTTTATACGACAAAAATTTTAACACAGATGTTTTTTGGCTCCCACTGTACTTTGATTTAACTGAATTTAGGAAGAGGGATTACATTTCTAATGATTCTTTGGTTTGGGGGGGGGGGGCGATTTGTAGCTGCAGCTTTGTTGTATGTCAATTTCTTCATAACTTATCCTCTCCTTTTCGTTTCCTGTATCTTTAACAGCTTTTTCTGTGACGGGTGTTTTTCTTCCAGACAGTTTGTCTGCGTCGTTTTCAACATTTTTCAATTATATTAAAAAAGTGTTTAAAAAATATGCTATACTGAAAAAAAAATACGCTACGATTAATCAAACGCAAAACAGTATATATTCAAACAGTGTTGAATTCAGGGGATACCCCGGAGCCTTGAAATAACACTTCCCCCCCGTAAGTTTTGAGAATTTATGCGTTTTAATGGCAAAAAAGTGTAATTTCACCCTTTGGAACTGTAAAAAGTCTGCTCCCCCCCCCCCCCTTCTCACGGAGCCGCAAATATCCACCAAGAAGAAAATATTTGAAATCAACTCTGTAAATCAAATAAGCCATAGGAATAAAAAATTCAAAGCGAAATAAACACAAATATATACAAGATAAAAGAAATTGCAAACAAAATTTATTGCATAAACATGTAAAAATATTTTTATGTTTATATAGGCCTAATAACAAAATTGGTCCAGATATACAAAAAAAAAAAAGAAAGAAAGAAAGAAAAGAAAAGAAAAAAAAAGAAAAAGAAAAAAATATTCAAAAACTTGCATGGAGATAGAAATCTAGTATATATATATAAAATAGTGAACAAAGCGTACAGCCCTCGAAATTCATTACTTACTTTTCAAATTTATGATCGCATATCTGGTCCAATTTAAGCAACTTAAATTGACCCAATTAAGGCAACTGCGCCATTTTCTAAAACAGATAATCTTAAGACTAAGAACAAAAACGAAATCAAACAAATCCGCGTGAAAAATATGCGCAATAAGCATATGAATTTAGATATGTATATGAAAACATAACAACTTACCTTAGTTATATTCACTTACGTTTAGTAGGGAAAAATTAGATCAAAACAGCTAATTTTAGGTTTTTTAAAATTGTCTCAAAACAGCGCGTGGTAGGCGGGTGCTTCTTCTAATCATAAATGACGTCATTCTGATGAGTAGGATTTCAGCGGTAGATAACGTCTCTTTCTGTAATTAACGGCAGAATGGCAACGGTCCATTTAAAGAGGCGGTCCAAATATGGCTACTCTACCCTATAATACTATTTTGTTCAGGTCATATTTCGTGTTTATTTCAAACTAAATTTTTAGGTTCGGATCGGGTTGCGTGTCCACAGAAGTTATTTTGCCTTGCTCAGATCGGATTATGGTTCTTTGGAATAGTTTATTTGTCGGGTTCAGATTTGGTTCGTGTCAGATTTCGGGTTTTTTCTACTGGAATTTTTACGTTCGGCTCGTGTTGCATCCACGGAAATTATTTTGTATTACTCGTATCGGGTTATAGTTTTTAGGGATAATTTTTCGGATTCAGATATGGTTCGGGTCAGATTTCAGGGTTTTTTTAATGGAAGTTTTAGGTTCGATTCGGGTTGCGTGTCCATGGAAATTATTTTGTCTTGCTCGGATCGGGTTATGGTTCTTTAGAATATTTTTGTCGGTTATCAAATTTGGTTCGGGTCATATTTCGTTTTTTTTTTTCAAAAATAATTTAGGTTCGGGTGGGGTTGCGTGTTCACGGAAATTATTTGGTCTTTTTCGGATCGGGTTATGGTTCTTGGGAATGTTTTGTCGGGTTCAGATTTAATTCGTGTCAGATTTCGGGGTTTTTTTAATAGAATTTTAGGTTGGAGTCGTGTTGCATCCACGGAAATTGTTTTTTCTTTTCGTATCATGTTATGTTTTTTTGGGGATATTTTTATCGGATTCAGATTTGATTCGGGTCTGATTTCAGGTTTTTTTAATGGAATTTTTAAGTTCGGTTCGGGTTGCGTGTCCAATGAAATTATTTTGTATTGCTCGGATCGGGTTATGGTTCTTTGGAATATTGTTATCGGGTTCAGATTTGTCTCGTGTCAGATTTCGGGTTTTTTCTAATGGAATTTTTAGGTTCGGGTCGTGTTGCGTCAAAGTAAATTATTTTGTGTTTCTTGGATCGGGTTATGGTTCTTTAGATTATTTTCGTCGGTTATCATATTATGTTCGGGTCATATTTCGTTTTTTTTTTTTTTTTTTCAAAAAAAATTTTACGTTCAGGTCGAGTTGCGTGTCCACGGAAATTATTTTGTCTTGCTCCCCAGCAAAGAGGAAATTACTGGCCAGCAGCAAGACAGGTGCTGGCAATGATGGAGAAGTGCTGGCTGATGGTCTACCACTGCATGACCACTGCTGGACAGCTTCAGTCAACTTTGCTGTTGGAAATCATCAGATAAAATTGTGGTGGGCATCCATTTTAGGTAGATTTCATATGAAATACTACCTATTGGCGTCGTTCCTATGTTGGAATTTCTGAAAACTTTTGCAGATCTACACCGATCACGACCCCTAGAGTCCAAAACCACCCTCAGTAAAAAACTTTATATATATACAGGGTGTCTCAAAAGGTCGTTTACAAACTTAACATGCTGGTCTGTCATATCATGATAAACAAGATTTGCATAGGAACTTGTGTTCGAAAATGCAAACTGCGACCGTTAGAGGGCGATGAGCGCAGGCTTACGGGAGAGTGGGAAGCGTAATAATTTCAGGCGAGGACGTTGCAGGAGAAGGATGAATTGGTTTAGTAACGCAGAATTGGCCGGTATGCAACATATGAAGTCCATGGTGTACGAGACGCCTGTAACATCGGACATGGATCTCGTCTGCAGGATCGTGGAAGCGGCAGCATGTGTCCGTGACACACCTGCCCATTTTGAACGGGTCCGAGAATCCATGTGTCGACGTTGTGAAGCATTTTTGCGGCGAATGGAAGGAATTCTGAACACCTTCTGTAAATTAAACCATGTTCTTTAATAAAAGTCATATTAATACCTCTTTCGATATCCCTTCTTTCTTCCTCTCCACACCTGCGCTCATCGTCCTCTAGCAGTCGCAATTTGCATTTTCGCACACAAGTTCCTATGTAAATCTTGTTCCTCATGATATGACAGACCAGCATGTTAAGTTTGTAAACGACCTTTTGAGACACCCTGTATATATCTATCTATCTATGTATGTATCTATATATATCACTTTCTTCTGGACACGATAACTTCCACAATTCTGCACCAATCTCTTCCAAACTGATACATAAAATCAAGGGGCATAAAATCTCGGTCAAGTTCGTTAATGGGCAAAATCGGGCCAAGGGGATGGAAATAGGGAGGGGTTGTGTGAAAACCGAAAAAAACCCATAACTTCTTAAATTTTGTACATATCGAATCGGTTTAAAGTTTTTATTACTTCTAAAAATAGGGCCAAAAATTTATGTATCACAGATTTTTGATGAAGTTAAAAATGGGCTCAAGGGGCGCAAAAAATAAGGTTTTTGGGAGAAAAAAATTCATAACTTCGTCAATTCTCAAGATATCAAATCCAATTAATTTTATCATGAATTTCCTTAACATTATCTACAACTTTTATATTCACAAGTTTTTGATAGGACCAATTTGTACCGCAAAAAAATTTAAAAACGAAAACAAAAACGGCGTTTGAAGAAGAAAAAAATCCATAACTCCGTCAATTCAAAAGATATAAAATCCCCATGAATTTATCATATATCTTCTTAATATTGTCTACAACATCTATATAGACAAGTTTTGGATAGGACCAATTCTTACAGCAAAAACAAATTAAAAATACATAGCGGTTGAAGAAAAAAATCATCTTAGTAAGGGTGTATTCAAATCCAAACTCCTTATTTTCTGACTCATTTTACAATTCATTTTTACTCTCAAAGGCTTCCAATTGGTACCTTTTCTTACTCAGAAACTATATAATGTACCGTAATGGTCAATTTTTTGATAGAGGCAGAGTATATTTCAAAACATGCTGTCAAAGTGGGCCTATTGAACCGAATTTCCCGAAGCGGATTGTGTTGGTAAAAATCATCGTATTAAGGGAGTATTCAAATCCAAACTGCTTATTTTCTGACTCATTTTTAAATTCATTTTTGCTCTCAAACGCATCTAATTGGTAGATTCGCTTATTCAGTAACTATATAATGTACCGTAATGATCAATTTTTTGACAGAGGCAGAATATATTTCAAAAAATGATGTCAAAGTGGTCATTTTGAACGGAATTTCCCGAAGCGATTGTATTAGAAACGAAACATATTGTCTTACTGAGAAAATAATTGTTTATGTATCAAGTTTTAATTAATTGAACGAAAATTAAAAACACAGGTCGCTTATAAATCTCTTCAAAAATCACGTCAACAAGTTTCATGTTTTTCCTATTAAAAATTAATCTGGAGTTATGCCAGAAAATTTCGAGTTGTTGAGCATGGAAAAGTATTTTTTTGAATACCGCCCTAACATGATTCTGATAAAACCAGTTATTATATAAAAATGAAATAAAAACTCGTCAAAAGCGGCCAGATAAAATTGTTAAAGTGGATTTATCTCTAATCATGATTTGGTTTTTGTTTGTGAAATTAATATACTTAACTTCGAAATCTACCTCCGCCTGTAGGCCGGGCCGGCAGGGATTTTTTATCTCATGCGCTGGCCCACTACATGGAAGTGCACGAACTTTTGCAGTATTATTGCTGGGAACCCTTACGCAAGGTGGCGCTGCGAATATCGAAGACATTGAGTATTTGAACACAAATCTGAAATGAATATCTTAACACAATTTAAGCTGTGAAGCTAATTTTTTTTTAAACTGTAAAAAATATAGCACCACTGCCACCAACAAAATAAATAAGTAAATGAATAAATAAATAAATTCTTTATTTCAACGCACTTTATTTTTCTCCTTAAATCTGGTTTTACTAGGTTACAAAGGATTTCGGTTTTCATAATTTACGCAGTTCAGAATCAATAAATTAAAAAAAAGTATAAAATGCATAGTATTTCTATACAATAGAATAATTTCTGTACCAGTTTAATGATTGGGAACGTAAATCACAAAAGAAACAAACTTGAAATAGTGTAATGAGAGCTTGAAAACTACGAGCAATCGTAGCGTACGCTGAAAGCACTTGTTCATGTCCGATCACGAAAACCAAGCACCATCGAGCGCGGTCAGTACTTGGGAGGGTGACCATATGCAGTTCAAATATTTCTATAGACATTTCTATTATAGACACTTCTACAGATGTTCCTATAGCTCTTGGTGAAACTAGCTTACAGAAAAAAGAGCCATAATTATGTAATACTTTGTTTTTTTATAGAATTCTATAAGAAATTTTTGTAAGGGAAAGTGCTGGGCCAGCAAAGGAATAACAGTGGGATAGGTGCTAGCACTGCAGGAAAAGTGCCGGATTGAAGTAATGTGATGGCATACCAATGCTGGCCTACTGTTGGCCATCACTGATGGGCCAGCTGCATTCGGCTTGGACACTTTTCGACAGGTTTAAGTAATGGCACCCTTGCACTTTACCGCTGATAGCACTGCTGGCTGCCATCTTTTTTCCAGCTGATGGCCCACTGTTTCTTTCTTTGCTGGGTCGGATCGGGTTATGGTTCTTTGGAATATTTTTGTCGGGTCTCAGATGTGGTTCGTGTAAGATTTCGGGTGTTTTCTAATAAAATTCTTTGGTTCGGTTCCGGTTGCGTGTTCACTGAAATTATTTTGTCTTATTCGGATCGGCTTATGGTGCTTTAGAATATTTTTGTCCGTTATCATATTTGGTTCGTGTCAGATTTCGGTTTTTTGTTATCAGGCTCTGCTTCGGTTGCGTGTCGACAGAAATTATTTCGTCTTGCTCGGATCGATTTTTCACGAATCCAATACTTTCTTTTTGTAAAGATAGAAGAAAGTAAAAATTATTATTCAGGGACTTAAAAGTCAAAAGATTGTGAGAATACCTCACATATTACGTATGCCACTCTGCAATAATAAGAAACTAGCGGATATTACGATAATTCTATTACTAAAATAAAAATTATTATTCCGGAACTCAAAAGTCAAAAGATTGTGAGAATGCCTCACATATTACGCACGCCACGCTGCAAAAATAAAGAGACTTTAAACTAGTATAAATCAAAAACTAATTAATATTTTTACATGAAACTTTCAAAGGTTTGAACTACTCATAAAAACAATTCTAATGCTTTAAACCGCGTAAAAATCCGATAATTACACATTGCTGGAGCCCTGTCAACAGATTTGGTCAGTACAAGAATTTCAAAAGTGCAAAAAACAGCACTTTTAAAATCGCATTTACTAAAAACCTATTGGCCGGATTCAACTTTATTTTCGTTTTCTGAGTCACGTGGCACGCCCCATTCCATAGAAACAAGTATTTTGTTTCTATCTTAGATAGAAGCGGAGATATAGAGGGGTCAAAATCCCGCTTTGGTCAGTCCGGAAAATATAAACTTGACAGAGTATTAAAAATTTTTTGAAATATCATTTGGCATTAATTGGAGGAAATTCCTTTCATTTACGGTTCATTGCACTGTTATTTCTTTTGCTTGGCGAGAAACTTTGTCGAGTTTCTATGATACAAGCACAGGCTATTTAAAAATATTAACAGAACTGATAAATCTTCATTAATGTATTACATGTAAAAGTAAATAATTTAACAAATCTGAAAAAGTTATCCTAATATAAAAATAGATTGTCAATGTAAAGAATTCCTTAATGTAATGAATGTAAGTTTTTGAATTTTTAATTTGAAAAAATATAAATTGTTAATGTAGGATATTCCAAATATGGGTTCGAGGCTGAAAAAAGTCACGTGATGCCCGTAATTTACCCAAAGAACTTCTAACTGATAAGAAGGGAAGATACTACTGCTTTGCCTCATGAACTGTTTCATTGGCTAGCGGGGATTTACATTACACGTCTATGGAGCCTTCCCTTCTTTACGCTAGAAGTTTTTACCTTGACCACGTGATCAAAACGGAAATGGAATATCCTCCATTAACAACGTTTCTCAAATTTCGACCATGTGAAACAAGAGAGTGCGTGCTGCGGCTAGAACCAGCTGTGTTATCGCAGTTTACTACGCAGATCACTACCCCCTACATACTAAATGCCTCTCGCATTCACTGTTTTCCCCATATAAGAACTGGAAGTCAGTTTAGCCCCAAAATGCTCTGCCATCTATCGGTGACAATTGACATGATTTTTAAAAACCTGTAGATAAATAACGTAAACAAAAGTTGTTTTGAGAATATTTAAATAGAAAATTTTAAAATAAATTAGCTTAAAAAGCAAAATTTGTTAAAAAATTTTTGTTATTTGTTCCTAGAATTTCATTTTTTTTTTTCTCTTTTCGTATTTATTTTAATTGTTGTATTAAATGATATTTTTTCTATAAAATATTTGAAAAGAGAAATTATTTCATAATTTCTCTTCAATTTCAAATGATGAATGATAAAATAACGCACATACTTTATTTTATTATATGCATTTTAAATTATATGTTCTTTTTTAAAATTAATTATAATATATAAATTAATAGCACTTACATTTACTTGTAAATAGATTTCCATCAAAAATAAAATAAACAAGGTTTATGAAGTGAAAATATTTATTAACATTATAAAATGGTACATGAATTTTAATCAATGGATCAAAAACTATGAGCAAGTTTAAAAAGGTTATTGCAAAACATAAAAGTATTTGATTAAATTAAATTTTACTAAATAGTAAGACATGTATTTCTTTCAGGCAAAATATTAATAATAAACAAGGTTAATGTGAGGTGAATGTGTCAGTGAAGGACAATCTTAAGGAATTGCTTTAAAAATAATTTTTAATTAATAATTATAATTATTATATTCCTGTTTTTTTTTACATTATATTAATCTATCAACAATGTTTAACTAACTTCATAGTTGTACTTCCCATTGTGAATTAAAATTTAATTCTAATAATAACATAATTACTTGACACTCCAGTACTAGTACCATACAGTTGCCTCAATAAATAGATTGCAATATTTTTCTGAACTTCCCTATTTAATATTTCCTATCTAAAATAATTAAATCATTGATATTGTGATAATAATACTATAAATATTAATTACTTTTATCATAATAATGAAACTAGCAAGTCTTTTTTTTAAGTGTTTAAAAAACATTTAACTCACAGTTTCATTTCTTTTATATTTGAATTATTAATTATTATAAGTAATCATCAAGTACTTTCAGGAAATTTAAATAGTTGGAAATATGATTCTGTTCAATGATGCTCCAAGGCACTTTTTCTTTCATCTTTTTGACTACCCCCCCTGCCCCCCCCCCCACACACACACACCAAGGCCGAAACTAGCCTTTTTTGCACCAGGGGCAAACATGGATTTTGGCACCACCCCCCTCCCTCTTCCACAAAGTATATTTACAAAGAGAATTTTACTAATTTTATAATAGACGACTTATTTCAAAATTTAAAATATGTAATACTGAACTACGTAATCTACAGTGGCGGATCCAAGGGGGAGGTCCCTCTGAACACCAGCAAAAATATTCTAAAGATCATTTTTAAAATGAAATATACAGTAGAGTCCCGATTATCCGAGTCCTGCCTAACCGAGTTTCCGCTTTCACCGAGTTATTTTATTCTGATGGACTGATGGTTTTCATTATTATAAAACAGCCATTATAAATGAAGTGTTAGGTGAAGATGAAAGAGCAGTCGTAAAAAGTTAGAACTCTGATTTTCTGGTCAAAATGGGAAAAATATGGGCAAAATTTTTTTTGAAAAAAAAAAATTATGGCCATTTTTTTTTTCGAGAACTCTGATTTTCTGGTCAGAATGGGAAAAAAATGGGCATAATTTTTTTTGCCATCAAGTACAGATCAAGTACTTTCAAGAAATTTAATAAGTTGGAAATACGATTCTGTGCATTGATGTTCCAAGACACTTTTTTCATCTTTTTTACTATCCCCCCCCCCCCCCCCGATGCACACACACGTTGCCTCAATAAATTGATAATAGTATTTTTTTAATTCCCTATTTTATATTTTCTATGTAAAAAACTTAATTTATTGATATTGTGATATTAATACTATATTATATTAATTACATTTATTATGATAATGAAACTAGCAAGTCTTCCGGTCAAGGCCTCAAAACGTCAATTCTGCAGTTTTTTTTTTAAACATTTAATTTAGTTTCATTTCTTTTATATTTGTATTATTAATTATTACAAGTAATAATCAAGTACTTTCAGGAATGAAATTATTGATATATTTCAATTACATAATATTTATATTGCTTCAAAACACAATGCTATGAATACATATTTATTTTGATCACATTACTAATTCGTATTCGATTTCATCGTGTATCATTTATTATTATTATCATTATAATTTTGCTGGAAGAAATTTAAATAATTTTGAATGTTATTGTATTTTCATTTTCATACAGAAAAGGCTTAGCATAATTATTTGATAAAAAAAAAATACTTTGATCTATCATTTTTATTATTAATAATAACATTATTATTTCAGATTCTTTCAGATTAAGGTACTCTTTTCCTTTTAAGACATTGTAAATTAATAAAAATACATCTTATTAATAGCAACTGTACATTAATTTAATTTATTATTATACAACGGAATGTTATTAGAAACATGCAAATAATAGTAGTAAAAATATCTATTTGTATTTTTAAAAATACAATGAAAAAAAGTTAAAAAGACTCGTTGGCTGTCTTCTACAGGAATGGTGAAAAGAAATATTTTCCTTTATTTTGCTGGATGAACAGCAGTAAGGCACACAGTAATATGGCAATTTATAGAGAATATATTAACTTCATTAAAAGTAAACATTCTGTTTAAAGAAATCACAAATTACTGCAAAAAATAAAAAAAAATAATAGCTTTCAAAGGCAGGTCTATGAGGCGATCCATGTAAATACAGCAATAACATACCCCAAACAGTAGCGCCATCTATCAACCTTGCTGACTTCCATTTTTGAGTCAAATGCGAGAGGCATGTAGTATGTAGGGGGTAGTGCGCAGATGAACTCGTCTTATATTATTACATATGCCACACTGTCGGGAAATGCTAATTCTGATCCATCTCGTTCAACTTGCTTTTCGATATTTCAAATTATTTGTTATTTATTTCCATCTAAACTGCAAACAATGTTTATTCAGAGCTAATTATAACTGTGTTTGCTAATTTAAATCATGAAAAGTTCTTAATTCTAATTAAATTCCTATTAAAAAAATATTGTTATCTACTTTAATCTTTATTATCTGTTTCAAATCTTATTAAAATTCTTAATGTACTGCAATGGATAACTTATCAATAAGATCAAAAGTGACAAAGCATCACGAAGATCTTTGGTCTAAATATTTAGAAATATGTGAAAATAATCCATATAACGAAATATCTAATTCTGAAGGTTTCCTAAATCTTGGAACTACTGTGAATCACAGCTGTCACTTTGCTGTAATGGACAAAATTAAGCAGTTGTGGCGCGAATGGGAGCCACAGAAAATTGATACTAAGCTTGTATCTAAGCTACGAGAAGCAATGGCCAAGATGATGACAGTATTTTTTGAAAGCCACGAAAAAGTATTGGCAACTAACTTAATTTGCCTTAATGGAACTAGAAATTGTATAGATCTGATGGCTCACTGCCTTGCTCAAGACGGAGAATTATTTCTAGTGCCAACGCCTATGTGTGGACGTATTTATACAGACCTCGTCCAGAGAACTGGTGTTGAAGTCTTTCCAATAGAAATGTTTACTTCCGAAACAGCAGATCCAGTATTAACAATTCAAAAAGTTAGGTACGCTCATAGAAGAGCTACCATGATGAAAAAAGTAGTTCGAGGCATATTTATATCAAATCCTAATATTATGGGAGATATATATTCGCATGAACTGCTTCTTGAAATTCTTAATTTTTGCAACCAATATTATCTCCATTTTGTGATTGATGAAACAGAAGCACTCTCAGTTCATGGAGAAGGAAAACAATTCAACAGTGTTCTGAAATTTAGGAAAGTGCCAGACCCTAACAGAATACATATTGTATACAGCTTAAATAAAGACTTTGGCCTTGGCGGTCTGGGAGTTGGAGTCATTCACACAAAATGCAAAGCCCTGCAAAAAAGCTTGACCAGCCTTTCTTGCTTTGGAAGCATGAACTCTCCATCTATAGTACTCGCAGCCAATATGTTACAAGATATGGCTTGGTGCAAAGAATATGTGAATACGAATAAACAGCGTTTGGCCTGCATATATAGCTATTGCGTGGCGTATTTAAAAACTAACAATTTCAGAGTGCGAGAAAGCCCTGCAGGGTACCATGTATGGGTTGATTTAAGTTTTTATTGTGGGAAAACTTTTGAAGGCGAAAGAAAGTTATTTGCCTACTTGCTGAACGAATACAAATTATATATAGTTCCTGGAGAACACTGTCGTTGTATTGTACCCGGATGGTTTAGAATTATAATTGCACAGAAACTGGTAATTTTAGAAGCAGGTATAAAACGCTTCATTGAAGCTTTGCAAAATTACAAACAGTAGCATCAATTCCAATTCCTTAAATAAATTTGAAATCCTCGATTAAAATTCTCACAACTGAAACAAAATGTATAATTTAGAAGTTTTATATTAAATTAAAATTAATTGTAAATTATTATATTTTTGTAAATTGATTGTGAAAATGTTATAATAACGAATTGTGAAAATTTATGTATAAATGTCATAATGTTACTTAAATTAATAATTAAAAGAATTATGATTGCATTGTTAAATAACTGATGATTAAAGTGGTAAGTGATCGTTAAGTTTGAAAAATTTCAATTTCTCTTTAGAATGATGAAATGGGACCTCCATCATTTCTTTACTTCTGCCTTTGGAGTGTTGTATTACCTTTAACGTACAATTATTTTATTGTCAAAATATCTTGTCACACACAGACTCACAGACTCAGTGACAGACAGACTTTTTCTAAAAACCATCAAATTGTGTTCGGGACTTTCTAAAACGTATAAATCCATCGAAAACTGGAAGTCGAAATTTTTAACGAATTCAATACTTTCTTCTTGTACAGATAGAAGAAAGTAAAAATAATAATCTTAGAAATTCTTGAAATTTTAGAAAAAAATGATACTTTTCCGTTATATGGACACCATTGTCGCCAAGCGGAGTAGTTGGCGCAAAATGGAAATCACGTGAATTGAAACATTTGAAAAATAAAAGAAAAAACATTTTCAATAGTAAAGTGAGCATTTTAAAAATATAAATTTGAAAATTACAGGCTTTTACGAACTGTTTTATTAAATCAAAAATATATACTTAAAATAAGTGAACAAATAACTGTTATACAATAAAGTAATAAAATAAAATTCATATTAAACTGCTGGCATAAAATTACAAATATCTTTTCACGATCAGGGTTGAAATAAGTGGCGCATTAGCATACATTTTGGCATGGTGTCCGTATAACGGAAAAGTACCAAAAAAATATTTAAATTATAGCACGCATAGATAATTATGAAATTATGGCACAGATGTCATATTCGCCCCATATTGGCGCGATTTTTTTCTGACGCCAATATCATATGGGCAACGGATACTTAACTTGTGCCAAAGTGTCGTTATTTTGCTTGATGTGGTAACCCGGATTATGTTGTTTATGCTGTTGATGTTTTCGCCAAATTGGCAACCGAAAAAAATCGCGCCAATATGGGGCGAATATGACATCTGTGCCGAAATTATGATGTCAGTTGATTTACAAAACAGCTAAATTTTAATTGAAAAATATTCAAAGGACAAATTAGAAATTCTCAAATAATTGAGATACTTCGTGAAGAAATGGTTTCCATTATACTCATTTTTGTTCTTCATATGGCGAAGTGAGATGGCTGCAGGTGGGAATAGTGGTAACCTGACTGTTCATCCTGATTGAAGAACTCTTCCTTTTCGTAAAAGTTCGAAAAAAAAAAAAAAAAAAAAAACAGCAGCCAAAATTTTCGTCCAACAATGAGTAGATAGCCAAGCTTGCATACCTGACAGATAAATTTCGCTGCTGAATTATTCAAATATAACATTGAAAGAAAAAGTTCAGTATGTTTTAAAATTTCGAAGTAAAATGGATATTTTTCAAAATAAAAAAAATCCCTGCCCACTCGGCCAGAAAGCACAGGTAGTTTTCGAAGTTAAGTAATAATTTTACCAACAAAAACTAAATCAAGATTAGAGATAAGATAAACCCAGTTTAACTATTTTATCTGGCCGCTTTTGGCGAGTTTTTAATTTCATTTTTCTGTAAGAGCTAGTTTTATCAGAATCATGCTAATATATATTTTTTCTTCAACCCCCTTTTTTTTTTCTTTTTTTTTTTTCTTTTTTTTTTTTTTTTTTTTTTGTTTGTTTATTTGCTATAAGAGTTGGTCCTACCAAAACTTGTCAATATAAAAAGGTTGTAGATAAGATTAAGAATATTTATAATAAATTTAAGTGGATTTGATATCTTGTGAATTGACGAAATTATGAATTTTTTTCGTCTTAAAACTCTACCCCTTAAACCCATTTTTAATGATGTCAAAAATCTGTTATACATAACTTTTTGGCTGTTTTCCTAGAAGTAATAACTTTAAACTGTTTTGATATGTATTATAATTAAGAAATTATGGATATTTTTCGGTTTTCACAAAAACCCTTCCTATTTCCACCCTCTTGGCCATTTGCCGTGGCCATTTTGCCCATTAACGAACTTGACTGAGATTTTCTGCTCCTTGATTTTATGCATCAGTTTGGAAGAGATTTTTGCAGAATTGTGAAAATCATCGTGTCCATAAAAAAGTGATATAGATAGATATATGTAAAGTTTTGAACTGGGGTTGGTTTTGGGTTCTAAGGGTCATGATCGGAGTAGATCTGCAAAATATTTTCAGAAATTACAACATAGTGGAGAATGTAATAGGTAATATTTCTTACGAAATCTACCTAAAATTACGGTGGTTAAATAGGGTGGTTGACTAACGAAGATCTGCAAAATTTCAGGAATTAATGAGAGAGAAGGATGTCAATCGGCAACCACTGTTCAACAGGGCTGAAACTAGGGGACTGCAAGGGGGGGGGGGAGGGGCATTTGTCCCGGACACCAGGACGAAAGGCGAAGGGAGGCGCCAAATGAAGATTTTGTTTGTCATTTCATACAAAAATGTATATATTAAATACAAAGAAACTCGCAAGCTAATGTTAAACCAATGGGAGCGTTCTTTCAAATTTGTGAAAGTAAAAGTAACTTTATAAAAAAAAACCTGCAACCAAAATCGAAAAAGTAAACACTAACCCGGTTAGAATTCAATCTCAGCTATTCTAAGAAAGAAAAAAAGTCCTTTAAAACTATTAATATGCAAGTGAGAATTTTTTTAAAAAACGCTGCCATGGGTTTAACATTAGTGACCCAGTTTCTTCGCGTTACTAGTGTCGGCTCTTTTTGCTCAAGCTAATGTTAATCCTATGTGAGGGTTGTTTACGTATTTCTTGCTAGCATTTTAATTATCATTAAACGACTAGCCGCCTCTGGCGACCAGTTTGGTGGCCTTGAAATGCATACTAAGCATTGCAACATGTTACTTTTATTTACAATTTAATATATTTGCTTAATCCTTCGACAAATCGGAAGATTCTGAACAAGAAATCAAGAATTCTTTACGATCATAACAGACTTTTGTATCTTGTCCGTTGTTATGCATTTCATCTTTATTGACAAAATCCGCTTAATAGCCCAGTGGTAGGGGAGCAAAAAAAGGCCGAATTCGGAATTAATAAGGGGAAAGCTGGAAATTGTTTTAATCCCTTCTGTTTAGGTCTAGAATGAATATGCTATGTTTTCCCCTTGTAATAGGTGAGCGTTAGGAAATATGTATAGAATTGTAGTAAAAAACACGTTTTTTTTGCATACAATAACAATATCTCAAAACAGCTAACTCTGTCAAAAACATTGTCAACACAAATGTTGTAGAGCTTAAAATTCTAAGTAAAATGAGTACCTACACTCAATACTTATGTTGAATATTAAGGTTTTAATTAGCATAGTTATTAAGCAAAACAGCTAACTCCATCAATAACATTCTTAATACAAAAGTTATAGAGCCTAAAATTCTGAGTAAAATGAGTACCTACACTTAATATTTTTGTTCAATATTAAGGTCGCAATTTGAGATATTGTTAAGTTAACTTGGTCTCTCCTGGCTTCAAGCTCTTGATTTGAAAAATTTTGAAATAGAATTGCGACCTTAATGTTGAACAAAAATATTAATGATGGTACTCATTTTATTCAGAATTTTAAGCTCTACAACATTTGTATTGACAATGCTTTTTATAGAGTTAGCCGTTTTGAGATATTGTTAAGGAAACTAAAAAAAACGTGTTTTTCGAAAATAAATGTGTATATATCTTCTAACATTCACCCAAGTACGAGGAAGAAAACATAATACGTTCATTTTAGACCTAAACTGAAGGGATTAAAACAATTTCCAGTTTTCTCCTAATTAATTCTGAGGTCATCCCCTGATGATGGGTCTAAAACTTTGAAGTAGAATTGTGACCTTAATATTCAACATAAGTATTGAGTGTAGGTACTCATTTTACTCAGAATTTTAAGCTCTACAACATTTGTATTGACAACATTTTTGACAGAGTTAGCTGTTTTGAGATATTGTTATGGTATGCAAAAAACCGTGTATTTTGACTATAAATCTATACATATTTCCTAACTCTCATCTAGTACGAGGCGGAAAACATAGCATATCCATGCTAGACCTAAACAGAAGGTATTAAAACAATTTCCAGCTTTCCCCTAATTAAGTCCGAATTCAACACCCTAACCACTGGACTATAACTCACTTAGTCATTTCTGTTTCATGTCCATTTGCGATATTTACGTATTACCGGGCCATGAGATAGATCGCCAAAAATGGTTGTCAATTGCCAATCTTATCTTTCCAATCAAGTTCAAAACAATAATTTTACAGTATTTAATACATAATATTGTTAAAAATGGTAAATAATATCAAATAAATTGATAAATTAATAAATTAATAAATAAATTCTGATAAATTAACTATAATAAATAAATAGAAAAAACTGCAAACTATAATAAAAATAAACTGTAAAAAATAAATAAACTATATTAAGCATTATTATATTAAAGCTCTTATTGAGTACTAGCCGCCCTTGGCGACCAGTTTGGTCTCCGTTAGATGCGTGCTAAGCATTGTATATCATGTTACTTTTATCCGAAATTTACGCACAGATGTCATATTCGCCGTATATTGTCGCGATTTTTTTCTGACGCCAATGTCATATAAGCAATGTATACTTAACCGGCGCCAAAGTGTCGTTATTTTGCTTGATATGGTAACCCGGATGTTGTTGTTTATGCTGTTGATGTTTTCACCAAATCGGCGTCGGAAAAAAATCGCGCCAATATGGGGCGAATATGACATCTTTGCCAAAATTTAATTTACGTTCTCAATACTTCACCAAATCAGAAGTTTCTAGTAGAGAAATTAAGAACTCCGTATTTTTATGGGTACTACTTGGTTATCCCGTCGACCAAAATTAAATCGGAAAACTATAAGATTAAATATCAATAATGGTTGATCGTAAATGTCATATTCGCTTATTTGTAAGCAAGTTACACGTGTTTACGTCATCAAGTTATTTTTATTTCGACATTTTATTTGTATTTTTATTAATGTTATACTAATTGATTTGTTCTTCCGCTATTTAAAATAAAAATTATGTCAATTTGTATAATTTGGCGAGTGGTTTGGCGATTTATACAATTTTGAAAAATGGGTCTACGGTATAACTAAGTAGTACCTTTTTATGCTAGCCAAGCGCAATTGATAAATCATCAAACATTGTCTTTCCAATCGCATTTTTTCATCTAAAATATAATAATTTCACTCATTTTATTTAAAATACATAATTTTAATTTGAAATTCATGACTTTCATTTTTTCTTTCCCTTTTTTTAAGAAAAAGAAAAGAAAAATAATAAATAATACCAAAAACCATGACTTTTAATTTCACTATCAAAGCATTGTTTTAATTTACCACGCGAAAAATAAAAAAATGTAAAAAAATGGTCGCCTGGCATATAAAAAGCCAAGCGGTCAGCCCAGAACTATTGATGACAGTCACATGACTTAGACTATTATTATAGAGATGATACGCTATAAAGTTATCAAAAAGTAATGGTTGCTGAAATTAGTGTAATTGGCGTCATGCTTGGCGCACTTGTATCTGACATTGCCCAGAAAATACGCAAGTACCTTATTTTCGAACAATCTTTCTAAAAATCTAAGTTTTATGCAGTTTTATTGTAAAAAATAATTTTCATTAAAAATGGTCCCTTGGCATATCTGAAAAGTGAAGTGGTCAGCCCGTTTTTTGTTAATGACAGTCACATTACTTAGACTTTTATTATTAGAGATCAAAGACGTGTATTTTAAATGTATCTGATACATAAGCATTTTAAATTAGTAATAGGTTTATATTGTAAATGAAATGATGGCGACAGAACCCTATTTGGCGATTTAATCGCCTGCGTCCAGCTAACATTAAAGTAGCAAAATGGCATATGAAAAGTGAAACGGTCAGTCCGGAACTGTTGATGGCAGTCATATGACTTAGGCTTTTATTATATAGATTGATTTTTATTTTTTAAGGATTTTTTTTTATTTTTTTGCATAGGGTGTCTGCGGTCGATAACTTTTATTCCATGAAAATCATATCCGAAAATCCATGTTTGCTCTGTGCGCAAGAAAAGGCTAGTTTCGGACCGTTCAACAGTACCATAGGTGCCAAACTAATCTTCCGTAATACATGCGTTAATTTAACCCTGGTTTAACAGGTTTCGAACCAGATATTTTTTTAAGATATGAAATTAAATACGTTCCACGTAGAAACATTGAATTAAATAAATAAAAAATTCATGAAATAAATTTTCTGGTTCGAAAGTGGTTAACCTAGTTTAAATTAATCCAGATATTACGGAAGATTAAATGAAGGTTGGCAGCTATGCAGTACTTACAATAACTCACAGAATGTATTGGTCGTTAGTAATCAAAAGTAAGAAGACACCATCAGGCATGGAAATATGTGAATAATGGGACTATTTTTGGAAAACATCAGTGTTGGTGGTGGTTGATCGCCAGTCAGTTTTGGTTCTATTTCCATAAAGGGAATGTCTTCCGGGAGGAACTTTTGAAAGGGAAGGGACCAGTTTCAGGACCTGACTAATACAGGGATATGCGGCGCAGCTGTCCTGGCACTCCCATTTGTGGAGGGGGTGGGTGCGAGTAATCAGGATTTTCGTTAAGAGAGTGACAAAGGGTTAAAATTGACCAAAAGGGACTAAAATCCTTATACAGGGTGATCGAAAAGTCGCGCAACCCAAATTTTCCAAAAATGTACAAAATCCGAAATCTATTTATATAAAATCAAAGTCTCTGTGTGTCCCTCACAATTCCGGTAGGACAGCCTCATTGTAATGGGTAATTGTTCAAAATTACTAATGCAGGGTTACCACAGTAGCACCAAATGTTTACCAACTTGGCGAAATATCGCCAAATTTGGCGACAAAAATAAGTTGTCATATATGAAGCCAACTTGGCGATAGCTAGCTAATTTGACGAAATTCTTATTTAAAAGCATTAATATTTCATAATCGAGGTCAGAGCAATTTAATTTTAACTTCGCGCTTTTAGGGGTTTTTTTTCAAAGTCTATGGGTGAGACTTTAATGTGTATTATACGAAAATGCACGTCTTTACATTTGCATTCCGATGATACTAATAACATAACAGCCAATAGACGGTGCTGTACTGTCTGAGCTCCTAAATGCCCGATTTTAATGTGCTTTAGGTATTTTTCCAGCGTAGGTCCCTTGGCGAGATAGAGAAAATGAAATTTGGCAACATATTTTCTAGCAACTTATTCACTGTTTCATATACACAAGCAATTTTTCAATATTTATACAAATTATTTAATATAAAGAAGCCATTTAACTATTTTTGTATACAAACTGAAGTCAATTGTATATAAAAAAAAACAATAATATAAATACAAATAAAATGTTTATAGATTATATAAATAAACTTAAGTTCATTAATTTTGTTGTCATAGCTGTTTATAGCATTTGGCAAAAAATCTCACTTCTGAAGCCCAAATTATGACAAACTTTAAAAAGTACACCAAGGACCCTATACTGGAAAAGTATCGCGCTTTATACAGTCGGATACAAAAGTTAAATTCTCGCTACTTTTCCACTTTAGGGACCTTAGTGAAAAAGGAAAATTGAGAGTATACTTTCTTCCAGCCTATTCGCTGTTTCATTTCATTTACACACGCATTTTTTTTTCAATATTTATACAGTTTATTTAGCATAAATAGACCATCTAATTTTATAATATTGACCTGACTTGTAATCCACAAAAAGCCTAAAATCCGCACAACATTTGGAACCAAGCTGTGCGGATTAGTGTGTCTTCTACTGTAATTAAAGTTTTTCATAAATGAGTTTTGTTTTTAAAACCTGTTATTTTCATCTGTCACTGCGGAACAAGCGAGAAAAACTCATATTCTTACATATGTGTTGTATATATTTTATTTATATCTCATATTCCGTCATTTTTGACGGACTATCAAAGATCAAAGACGATTGTTTCTTGAATGCCTACGTGGGGCGTAGTGCCCACGTTTACCTCACATATATATGGGAACAGTCTATGCAGGAAGTATCAGGATATTCTGTAAAGTTCATCTCGCAGCAGGCTGCGGTGGAATGAAGCTGATGGTGACAGGAGCTTTCTGTAGATGGGCTTCGATCATTGTCAGATAGTCAGGAAAGGTGAGCAATCAAAGGGAAGGGGGGTGGGAAAGGGCCAAAATAGAGCAATACATATTTCTATTTTTTTTTTTCTTTTAAGTGAAAACTTCTTTAGGCGCGTTGAGCTTTTTTTGAGATGGACAAAAATTTGGAGACATTGTTACGTAACCGACATGCTATCATTTTGGCACATAGACACTAGCGCGCCAAGCGGTGAATGACAAGAACTTTTCCCTCTTCAGCTCAATCCGCAAAAGAAGAAAGAAGCTAAAACTCACTTTTTCTCCCGGCGTTCACACAGGAACACACACACACACATTATCACTTTTCGAAAACTTCTTTAGGCGCGTTGAGCTTTTTTTGAGATGGAGAAAAAACACTGATTTGGAGACACTGTTATTTATATATACAAATTACGGCATAGATGTCATATATGCACCGGTGTACCTAACTGGCGCCAAAATGGTGTTATTTTGCCTGATATGGTAACCCGGCTATTCTTTTTTTATTTATTAATAAATTGTTTATTTACTTTTTTTTTGGCAGAGATGTCATATAAATATTGGCTCATATTGACGTGATTTTTTTCCGACGCTAATTTGGCGAAAACCTCGTTACCATATCATCTATATCCGGGTTACCCTATCAAGCAAAATAACGACACTTTGGCGCCAGTTAAGTACCCGGTGCATATATGGCATTGGCGTAAAAGAACAAAATTATGCCAATATGCGTATATGACATCTGTATCTTTTTTTTATTATTATTTTATAAACTGTTTTGTTCGACAGTTATTAATTAAACTTTGTTACAGATGTCATGTACGCCTAATATTGGCGAGATATTTTCCGACGCCAATTTGACGAAAACATCAAAAGCATAAACAACATCATATCAAGCAAAATAACTACACTTTAGAGCCAGTTAAGTATCCGTTGCGCATATGACATTGGCGTCAGAAAAAAATCGCGCCAATATGCGTATATGACATCTGTGCCTAAACTTTTATTTATTTATTGTTATTTCCTTTTCAAAATAATTGCAAATAATTTTAAAATATATATGTAACTTGTATTCGAAAGCGAGATTTTTGCCAAATTTGCGTCAGAAAAAAATCACGCCAAACCCGATGCGTATATGACATCTGTACAAAAATTACTTCTGTTTCTGGCACAGATGTCATATGATATGCATACAGATGATATATTGTCGCGAATTTTTTCCGACGCCAATTCGGTGGAAAGTTCAACAGCATAAAAAACAACAACATCCGGGTTAACATATCAAGCAAAATAACGGGTGCTTCTTAGTTATCCCGTCGACCAATTTCGCCAAAGTATATAAATTGCCAAACCACTCGCCAAATTATACACATTGACATAATTTTTTATTTTAAATAACGAAAGAACAAATAAATTAGTAAAACATTAATAAAAATACAAATAAAACGTCGAATTAATGGTTTTATTGGCTATTATTGGCATTTAATCTTACAATTAATTAATTAATGGCAACCATTATTGGCAATTAATCTTACAATTTGGTGACAGTAATTTGGTCGACGGAATAACTAAGAAGTATCAAATAACGACACTTTGCGCCAGTTAAGTACCCGTTGCGTGTATGACATTGGCGTCAGAAAAAAATAGCGCCAATATGGGGCGTATATGACATCTGTGCCCTGTTTCTTTATAAAAATGGATAAATAGCTTTTATCCATTATACAAATTTACATAATTTTTTTTAAATAACGAAAGAACAAAGGAATTAGTATAACATTAATAAAAATACAAATAAACGTCGAAATAAACATCACTTGATGACGTAAACACGTGTAATTTGCTTAAAGTCAAATGAATGTGATATTTACGATCAACCGTTATTGGCATTTTATCTTATAGTTTGGTGATAGATTTTTGGTCGACGGGATTACTAAGTAGTACCATGTATTTTATATGTATATTATTGATGTTTCTTATGTCCAAATTACTTCTGTTTCTGTATAAAATTAGATAAATGGCTTTTATATGTTAAATAAATCGTATATAAATTATCGAAAAAAAAATGCGTGTCAGTGGATAGGTTCCCGGAAAATATGTTGCCAAATTTCCTTCTTCGCCAATGCACCTATATTGAAAAAATATCTAAAGCACATTAAAATCTCGCAGTTAGGAGCTCAGACAGGAGCTCAGCGTCGTCTATTGGCGATTATTTTATTAGTAGCATCGGGAGGAAGATGTAAAGATGTAAATTTTCGTATATTACACAATAAATTCTCACCCATAGATTTTGAAAAAAAAACCCTTAAAAGAGCGGTGTTTAAATTAAATTGCGGTGACCTCCTTTAAGAAAGATTAATAGTTTTAAATGGGAATTTCGCCAAATTAGCCAGCTACCGTCAAATTGGCTTCATATATGACAACTTATTTTTGTCGCCAATTTTTGGCGCTACTGTGGTAACCCCGCATTAGTATTTTTCAACAATTACTCATTTCAATGAGGCGGTCCTACCGGAATTGTGAGTGACACACAGAGACTTGGATTTTATATAAATAGATATTTTGCAGAAATAATATAAATCATGGTAAATTTAAAATTACATTTTTCAGAGGGTCAACCTATCTCAAAAGTTTTGTAGGTGAAAGGGACAGAAACCTTAACCACTAAATAACAAATTAATAACATAAAATAATTAACACTAAATAACGATCACTGGTACAATTAGAAGAACCCCATTCAGATATTATTGATTTTAAAGGCATTACTTTAAAGCGGATTTTTAATTTTTAAAATAGCTTGTAACAGGAAAAATTCGAATGGGCGCCAGGAAACTTTCAAAGGGTATCCTCCTAGGTCCGCGAGAGGCGCGTTGCACAACCTTGAATTAGAGAACTGAATTTCCAGGCCCGGGCTCTAGAGGTCTGTCTGGACCGAAATTTCCAGGCAAGGCCCGGCCCGACTCATAAAAAAAATTCGACCCGTCCTGATACAAAAATTGAATTTGGCCCGAGAACGGCCCGGTATAACAGCTAAAAGTTCGGCCCGGGACCGCCCGGAAAAAAGTTAAAATCTCGGCCCGAGTAAATTTCTACGAAACATTGATTTTTATGTAGATATGATTAAAAATTTGTCTCGCACGAGGAGTTCCGACCAAAAATATTTATCCTAACTTTTTTGAAGTGAAAACTTCTTTAGGCACGTTGAGCATTTTTTGAGATGGAGAAAAACCACTGATTTGGAGACACTGTTACGTAACCAACATGCTAGCATTTTGGCACATAGACACTAGCGGGCCGAGCGGTGAATGACAGGAACTTTTCCCTCTTCAGCTCAATCCGCAAAAGAAGAACGAAGCTAAAACTCACTTTTTCTCCCGGCGTTCACACGGAAACACACACACACACATTATCAGTTTTCGAAAACTTCTTTAGGCGCGTTGAGCTTTTTTTGAGATGGAGAAAAACCACTGATTTGGAGACACTGTTACGTAACCGACATGCTAGCATTTTGGCACATAGACACTAGCGCGCCAAGCATAATATAATTGTGGTATTGTATTCATTAATAAAAATACTTTTGGATAGTATTGAATTGGAGTATGGATTTCAATATTTGGATAGTATTGAATTGTAATGGTTGCCGTTTATATTTCACCGGATAAATCTTTAAATGCAATACGAGAATTTTTGTACGAAAATTTGTTTATTTATATGTACATGTATAATTTAATAATATAATTTAATATAATAATATATATTACAAATTATTAATGTTTATTTGTACGTAATTTATAGTTAAATTATATAACTATGAAAACTGTAATATAATTTTGGTAGTAATAGTTTATAATAATGAATAAAAAACACTACATTTAAAAGTATTTCCTGCACAATAAAACATTTCATGACGATTAAAAAAAACACACACGTAATTGTTGAAGTTTTCACTTCTATTGGCACTCCCGGAGTGCCACTGTTTTTTTTTCTAAGATATGCTGCAGAAGCAATTTTTAATATGATATATGATGCAAACAATTTAGAATAAGGTACATGTACAATAAAAGGTTAAAAAAGTGCGACTAAGAATTTTTTTTTTTTTTGCTTTTATAACAATAATAATAATAATAATAATAAAATATGAAGCTAAGAAGGAAAGTTAACAGAACCCGTTGCCAAAAGCAAGGCTGGAAGACGTCGTAATAAAATTAATGGTAGTAAGCCAATTAAGATGTGAAACATTAAATTTAGAATTTGGAATTCGACAACGATGCGTTTAAGGTGGCTCCCTCCTCCTTCTTTTGGAAGGCGGTGCAAAGTCGTCATCTCTGCTCAAGATGGCAAGCGGTCTTTTCCTTCCACGAGCACTATTTATGCTGTATGGTTGGATGGACCGCAACGCTTCGTTGGGTATAAGAATGCGATCTTTGTGGAAATTTTGAGCAAGTTTCTTTATAAATTGAGAGGAGATAGGCCTAATCTTGAGATCAGCGTGAATGGCGTCATTCCGGACAAACGTTGTCGCCTTACAAATCCTACGCAATACAAAATTTTGGCAGGTTTGAATTTTCTGCATCTGAGTTTCACAGACCGAACCCCAAACAACTGACCGGTAGGTCATGGTAGATCTGATGAAGGATTTATATAGTAATAATTTATTTGAAAGTGACAGACGGCTGTGATAAGCCAATAGAGATTTAAGGAATCCTTGAGCTTTGGCTGATTTGACTAATATGTCCTGAATCTGCCTAGCCCAGGTTAATTTTGAGTCTAGATAAATACCTAGATATTTATAATTTGTGACCCAGGGTATGTCATCATCCATAAGAGAAAGGTTAACGTCTGGGGAGATAGAATTGTAGGAAAAAATCATGGCGGCACTTTTTGCTGCATTGACTTTTATACGCCATTTCCTAAGCCAGACATAAAGAACCAAAAGATAAGTTTGGAGTTTAGTCAAGACAATGTGTAGTGAACTGTTGCTGGTCATGACGGCCGTGTCATCCGCATACAATGCTAAGAGAACGTTGGGAATCCCCCGAGGAATATCATTAATGCAGAGGTTGAGCAGCCAGGTGCTAATAAGACTTCCTTGAGGGACGCCCGCCTCGATAATGTGAAAAGAGGATAGAGAATTATTAACTTTAACACAGAAGGTCCTACCTTTAAGGTATTCCCAGAAGATAAGAATGAGTTGGGGAGGGACCTTGAGCAGAATCAACTTATAAATAAGTCCATAATGTCAGACCCGATCGAAAGCTTTAGCAATGTCTATGAATACCACACCAGTTTTTTGATTATGTATGAAGCCCTCGTGAATAAGTTCAGTTACTCTCCAAAGCTGGTGTTGAGTCGAGTGTTTGGACCTGAACCCAAACTGCTCGGGTATAATAATTGAATTAAAGGTAACAATCTTTTTCAGACGGATCGTAAGTATGTATTTATAGACCTTAGACAAACAAGATAGAAGGGAAATAGGTCTGAAGCTAGAAGGGTCGTGAATGTCATGTCCTGGTTTTGGGATCGGGACAATCAGTGCCTTCTTCCAGCAGTCAGAAAACACACGGAGGTTTAACATGCAATTAATTAGAATAATTAGAAAAAATATGAAGTTAAGTGGCAGGTGCAAGAGCATATTGGCAAAGATGCGGTCGAGGCCTGGCGATTTTTTCTTTTTGAGATTCCCAATGTAAGAAATCACCTCAGAGGGAGTTGTAGGAGTGAGTGTGTTATCATGAGTAGTGTTTAAGAAACGTTCAACTTCAGTGTTGACAATGTCGACCATTCTGGGATTGACGACATCATGGTTGAGTGTAAATTGGCTTCTAAGACTGTCAGCAATGAGCTCAGCCTTGTCTGTGTTTGAGTAGACCATACCATTGTGGCCTCTTAAGGCCGGAATGTGTGTTCGTGTCCTACGAATGCGGGCCATTGCCGACCAAATTGTGTTGACAGTAGTCGATAAAGACTCAATGTAAGTGTTCCAATGTGAAATACTAAACTCCTTGATTGCAGCAGCAACCTGGTGGTTTTTTCTGTTAAGATCAGTTTTAAGAACTGGGTCTCTAGTCATCTGCCAGTCCCGTCTTAAACGATTTCTCTCTCTTTTCAAATCCCTGATGTGCTCAGGTAGTCGAAATACATCAACCACCCTCCGCCTGGGTTTTGCAACTTCTTGAAAAGCATTTTGAAGAGAGTCCCCAAATGCCTGTATAGAAGAAGCTGCTTCCTCGGCAGAGTGAATTTCAGTGGGCGGGGTGTCCATGTTTTCGAGAACATGACCGAAGTCCTCCGAGTTGACCGAGAAGGCCTGGGGGATATCAAGCTGGAATTCACCCACTTCGAATCTAAGTACAACCGGGAGATGGTCAGACGAAAGATCGTTCACCGTTTGAATGGGGTGAGGGAAGGGAAAATTACGGGTGATGGCAAAGTCGATGATGGAATATGGAATGAGTATTAATGCGGGTGGACTCAAGGGGCGCTATGATTTGCGCATGATTTTGGTCTGTCCACCTGCGAACTCTATATCCATATCTATTGGAGTTACGAGAACCCCATGAAAAATGATGAGCGTTAAAATCACCCGCAATAATGAAATTTGGAAAAGAACGGGTTAAATTAGAAAGATCATGATCAAGCAGACGAATATTGCCAGAATGGGGGTTGTAAATAGCTGCCACCAGAACCTGGGGAATGTTGGTAAAATCTAAAACAATGGGAGTGGCCTCAATATGTTGCAATTGGGGGATTTTAGCGAGAGTAGCATTGAGACCATTTTTAACATACACAGCAGTGCCACCACTAGGACGTCCGCAAACTGTTGGTGGTCTGTCTACATTGAAAAGCATAAAGTTGGCGACCTTGACAGAATTACCCTGGAATTTAGTCTCAGAGACCAACATGATATCTAAATTATTACTAATAATAAAATCCTTAAACTCGGAGGCTTGCCTTTTAAGCCCATTGGCATTCCAGATGCCAATCGAGAGAGAATTCAAACTCCTGGAGGCTGGGAATTTGCCGAAAAAAGGGGGGGATCTAAAAACGGGCAATTTAGAAGAAAAAGAAAATTAATCAGCATAGCTTGGTAAGATACTGTATATTATGAATACCCGGTCGATTTCCGTAGGTGCGTTACGGAGTTGCGGGAGCGCTTTTTGAAAGATTTGGAGAACAGTTTGTTTACCGAATTTCTTTTCAAGTTTAAAAATTTCGTCCAAAAAATCGGCATTGATACCTGCACTAATTTTGGGGGTCGATGAATTTTTCTTTGGTTTGTTGGTAGTTTTTTGAGGGGTTTCAGCGACAGAGCCTGTAGCAGCTTTCGCAAAAGAAAGTACACTATTAACTTTCCTAGCCGGAGGGCTTTTCCTCTGGTTTTGTTTGTTATCTAAAAAATTTACATTTTTCTTGGTGTGATCACCCGGGAATTTGGGGCACAGACGGTAGTTTGCAGGATGGTCGGAGCCACAATTTGCGCTTTACAGGGTTGTTCGAACGGCTTCGTGCAGTCAATAGCGAGGTGCTCGCCGGAGCACTTGACGCACTGCATTTTGAGGTGACATGCCGAAGCCGAGTGAAAAAACCCTTGGCAACGATGACATTGTTGTGGCCCTTTACGACCCCTGTATTTTTCGAACTGCACCTTCATTCCCAGGATCTCAGTAACCTGGAAAAGCTCGGTAGGATCCGCTAATCTAGGGATTTGGAAAAGGAAAAGAGGTAATGGGACCTTGTTTCTAGTATTACCCCTAAAAAGCTGCTGTATAGAAATGATTTTTAAATCTTCCCAGTCAATATAGTCCTTGATTTGCTCGATTCTTGTATTTTTGGGTAGACCCCGAAGTACATACTTTTGGTTTTTCTCTTTTTCCAGCAGAAAGCTTCGATAGTAAAGTTTTTCCTGCTGGAATATCTGTTGGACTTTGCGATATTCTACTTCGCTATCTACACTAACTTTAATATATTTATTTTTCATCTCAGACCTAACAGTTGGGGCAGATCTCTTAAGATGTATGAGAAGATTTGCCCAATTTTCAATTGCTTCGATGAAAAAAGGGGGATTTTTTTCTTTTTTAGGGGAAGCAGAGCTGGTCCCAGCGGTCGAGTCCGAGCTGGAGTCACTTTCCGTAGAATTATCCTTAGCTTTTTTATTAATTTTGCTTTTATGAGTGAAGAGTTGGAAGCCATCGTCATCATTTTCGGGATCGCGGTAACGCTTTAAATTTTGCTCTACTACCTGCATTTCCTCAACATTGGAGTTTTCCTCCGGGGGGGGGGGAGAGGGGGGCACAGCAGAAGGCAAGTCTCTATAAAAATAAAAGTTAGGATTGCTCACCAGGAGGGCAGTCTTCTCTTCGTCTAAGTTCTTCCATCTGTTTGTGAGGCTCACTTTTTTGGTTTCTAATTCGGTCCTCTTGTTAGGCTGACACTTAAGAAGTGCTCGTTCGCATTTATTAAGACTAACAGAAGTCTTGTAATCAGCTAAGTTATACAGTTCACGCAACGAAATCCAGGCTGTTTCATCCAGATCAGAAGCGAAAATGTCCTTTCTAATAAGTTTTCCTCGAATTTCAAGCGCCGCTTTGAAGTGCGGATCATCTATAAAGGTTAGATCAACTTTGGTCATGATGACCAAAAAATACGCAAAAGTTTGTAGAAATAATTAGGTAATCCACTCATCTAGTGAAACACTGATCAGAAGGACAGCAGAAGCATTTCTAGTACGTAATAATGGGGATCATTTTTCGATATATGGCAGTACTACACATTTGAAATTCATTTGCCAGTAGAAATTTCAGTTGCAGTTGATGTTGAGATGTTGTTACCTGTAAGTACCATTTGTTTCGTGAAAGATGGTGATGATGCCAGTGAAATTTTCTAAAGCACAAAGAATTTTTAAGCTTAAACATTATTTCCCAACAACGTCTTTCGTTAAAGTTATTGAAGTGTTTAAAGAGACATATCCAAATGTTCTTGCGTTGAATAATACAACAATTTACCGTTTGATAACCTGATTTTAAGAAACAGGAAGCGTTCATGATAAAAAAAGAAGTGACCGCCCATCTGTTCAAAATTCTGGTAAAATGGAGGAAATTAAGAATGAGATGTTCAAGTCACCGCAAAAGTGTTTGAGAAAGTTTTCCATCGTTGGCCTGAAAACAAATATTGAACATGACATTCAAAAAATAAGTGTTCTAACATTGAGAAGAGTGGCCTTAAATTTGAAGAGGCGCATCCCAGATAGCAAGAACATTAACAGCAAACTTGTTTTTTTTTCTGATATTATCTTGCCGTGACAAATTTGAATTGAGAAATTCGCAGCAAATCTCCCGCAAGGTATACCATCACCCACTTGCATGAGTAGTTTGTTGTGAATCAGATGGCAAAACTGTCTTTAATTCACAAAAGGGACGAAAGCAAAAAATCCCTCTGCAGATACGCAAAAATTGCAGAAATTTTATTCGGTTGGCACCGCTTTTTTTAAATGCTATACTTATCAAATACCAAAAAAGGGCTCGAATTGAAAAGTGCAAATATTACCCTAAGTTTTTTATGGTAGTAAAAACGATACACGCACCTTAATAGTGCATATGCATCAATAGACATGATCAGGTCTATGGACCCCTTGGAAAGGTTTAAACTTATAGTGTAACAGTTGTAAACAGTTAATGTGGCATAGAAAGATTACTATGCAGTATTTTTGATTACTTGTTTGCCGTTAATTTGCAATAAATTTGATACAGCATAAATTTAACTTGCACAACAAGTTAGCTGCACACCTTCAAAGTGTGGTGACTTCGGCGTTTGCATTATCTTGCTGCAGTCTTGTTATGAACTTTCAGTCTTGTCATGCTGAGCTTGCTGCAACTTTGCAGGTTTTCAAAGCAAGACTTCTGAAAATGTTCTGCAAACTAAAAATGCTATATGGGTAGTAGTCCGTTGTTTTCAAAAGAAGTTCATTACTGACATTTTCCTTGTAGCGTGGCAAGTTAAAAACATTAATGACGACTAAATGGAGACATTTTTCTTTTAGTCGTCTTACGACATACGTTTACAAGATTATTTGGCAGTATCACACCCTCCCCCCCCCCCTCATCTTTCCGGCCAGCGGTTTGTTAACAAGTTACATATCAACTAGAGAAGTAAGCATTAAGTTCCAATTCTATAGGAAAAATTAAAGCAGGTTCTTCAGATATTCAATATATCCCCCTCCCTACCTTATACAAATTCTCAGTAACAATACTGATAAAATCCAAAATCATCAAAAAGCCGGAGATTATGAAATTCTGGTTACCATTCCAAATAACGAAAGATTAGTTTATATCGGTGAAACAAAACGAAATTTTTCAGAGAGATTAAAAAAACGCAAGAGAGATATTTCACAATCGAAACAGAGTACAGGTCTCGCAATATTTTATTTTTCAAATGAAGGTAGCCAAGTTGACTTTGATGAGGCTAGAATCATAATCCCATAAAAGAATCCCTATGTTAATAAAATTTTAGAGTCCATTATGATTGTTAAGCTTGGGCAGTATACATGTAACGACAATTTATCCTATAACATTAATAAAATCTGGCGTAATATGTTATAATCCATTATTACAGACTGTTCATTTTGTCTTCAGCCACCCCCCTCGTTTATTCACTGTGGTGGTTTGCTACTTTTGGTTACCATGGGAACTTGGTGACGTTTGCGCGCTCTCCGGTCAAGTATTCTCCAGGACTCTTATAGACCGGGAGCCGGCAGCACAGACAATCACCTCATCGAGTTCACGGATGAAATTCTAGGATTAGTTAAATCTGGATTCGCATGTTAAAACGCAATCGGTATGCCAAGTTCTATCTTGGTGGAAAACACCTGAAAACGCGATTTTAGCGGCTGACTCGTAGTTTTACCATTGTGTTTTCCTGCACCCAAAGGTAAGAAAACATGGAGGGCTGGGAGTTACCTGTTTACATACAATAGAACACAATTACATACAATTGTTTTTAACAATTTTTTTCTAAAACATTACACTGCGGCGCGTCACCCGTACATTCAGGTTGAGACGCCGCAGTTGTGCGGTAGCTATGCCGCGCTTGTAATAAGAACAGAATGAAATTATAAATAAAAATATTTAAAAAATATATTCATATCTGGGCTATAATTAACGACGTAATAACAAAATGAAACTAAATGAGTACAATGAAACATATGAGTAGATTCAAATTAATAATTGTTGCCTACTTTCACTATTAAAATTATCGACTTATTTTTCTTTAAATTAAATTTTAATTGTTATTTCAGCAACAACGTAATATCAATGTATTAAAAAGGGAAAAGAAAAAAAAGTAAAATTGTATTTACATAATTTATTTTTTACCCTTTCAGGACCGGTGGCTTTCACACAAATTTTATTCGGTTGGTACCACTTTTTTAAAAGAAGTTACCTTTACTTAAATAATCATGAAAATGCTTTAATTAAACAAAACAAATATTGCTTTTATTTTTTACTGGTAACAAAAAAAAAATTTGTAAGCTCTTTATGAAGGCGCTTATATGCACCTATGGTCCAGAATGGGTTAAGAGTCCTGTTTTTTCAACTACAATCTACAGACAAAGTGTCGAAAAAGTACAGCCTTTATGCAACTACATTTAAACACATGATGCAATGAAGCCAATTACACTTTCTCTTTTTTGGAGTAGTTTGCAAAGAATGTCTGCGTTACACGTGATCCAATTTTTCATTATTGTCATCTTGACTTGCATTTTTCTAGCACTTCTTACTTTTTATTTTCTCCTTTGGTTTTAGTAAACTTCATAACATGCCTAACATGTTATATATATGTTATATTACTAGTCTGTGCAAAAAGAAAAGGAAAAGTTAATAATACTTAATCATCCCGTACAAAAGAAACTGCGGCATGTATCTCATTTTGCATGGTGCAGATGTCGGCCATCACAGTTACCTGCCATCGCTAAGGGGAATGGCGTAACCACACACACAAAACTCTATACAAATGCTACACGCATTTTTGCCTTCGAAATCATGCATGCATTTAGTAGTTAGTATATGAAAAGCATTTAAACATAACGTGTTTAAAAGTTTGGACAGTGAAATCATGCACTTACGTCAAATTAAGGATTGTACTTCTATAAGTAAATATCGAAATGGGATTCGCGCTATACACTGGTTAAAATAATCTCATTGCGCACCTATACTGTGCGTTTGACGATCATCTATCGAAAATTACAAGAAATACAAGGGGTGCGGCATCTATCCCGTATGCGGTGACTCTCCCGGGTTACCCTATACAAATAAATTTGCTAGCCTCACTACTTTTATAGAATGGGACGTCACATTAAAATTCTCCGGAATAAAAATCGCTTTAATGTATCATTTTAAAATATGATGTAATTTACACTATTAAATGCATTTTTCATGCAATAATTTATTTATTTTAAGTTTTTTTGTCTTTTAAGATTCACGGGTACATACATTATTTAATTTAAAAGTGTGTAGCCTCCATGAACTTGTACAAACTCGTTATTATTTTTATTGAAATTTAATTCCTCTTGTTGTTATGGGAACATACACACACACACACACACACACACAAAAAAAAAAAAAAAAAAAAAAAAAAAAAAAAAAAAAAAAAATTCTTTGGAATTGAAGTCTCGCATAGATATATATTTTTTATTTTTAACTGTTCGTCAGTATTACCATTTGTCGATTACGACGTAATAATTCCCATTTCTGTTTTTTACGCATATTAATGAATTTATCATTTTAGAGTTTTCTTTCTCTTTTTAATATTCACGTGAAAGTTTGTTTTGTCGTTAGAAAGGAGGTTTTATTATTTGCGCTGCGTTAGAATTGACGACAAACATTAAAAAATGCATCCCGCAATATGAAATAAAAGTCTCGTAAATATATTTTTAAATGTAAATTGTTTGCAGAATTATAGCTCTGCGCTTGCTATTGAATGTATAAAAAAGTTGTAAATATGAAAGTTAGAGAATTTTATCCTCTTTAATATTATAACCAACAAATAATATGCTACGGCAACGGATCTCGAGATATTTCCAAAAAATCAAAAAAAGTTCCAAAATTTTGTTGTTTTTTGGCCACAGAAAATTTAGCCTTAAGAAATTTTGTTAGGAAACTTGGTTTTTCCACGTTGGCATCATTATAAACAATTCAGAAAAATAATCTTCTACCCGACCTTTTGCATAGCCTACTAGATACATCTAAGTATCTAAGTATGCCTTGCCTTTTGCAAGGTAAAATGTACATTTCCCCTGGACTATTATGCCAATTTGTATAATTTTGCGAGTAGTTTGGCGATTTATTAATTTGTCGAAATGGGTCGATGAAATAATCAAGTGGCACCCGCAATTCAGTAATAAAGCATTACTATGTATTAAAAATATTTAAATATACGTTTAAATTTTATTTTGGAATTGCAATGCATTTTATAAATAGTTTATACATGCTTTATTTTCATACTTTATATCCATGATGGGTAAGTATTACGGTGCCCCCCAACGACTAGTTTAATTGCTGGCCGAAGAAATAGCATATCGAGATAATAAAAATTGAAATTTGAATTTTTGGTAGGCTTGTATGCGAAACAGTACAATTTTTGGTAAAACTTACACTACGTATAGCTTTGTAAAATTAGTTGTATTAAAAAAAATTCCTTCGTTCAGTCAATAGTCAGTACTATTTTGAATAAGTGCGTAAAATTTCAATGAGATCGGTTCATTAGTTTTTGAGAAATGGTGTCGACCGACTTCAAAAATAGTGTTTTTAGAAAAAAGCGATATACCTGCGTCGCTTAATGAGGGGAATTTCCAATGGCTCTCTTTCCTAGACTTTCCCTCCGATTAAATTGAAACGTTGGAAAAATATTTTAGATATATTGTACTATTAGATAAAAATAAATAAAAAATAAATGGATTTTTTAAAAATTTTCAAATCCATGTAATCATTTAAATGAAGCAAGCTCCAATTTAATTTGCGTATTATTCAGCGATATCGGCGTCATATGCCTACTTTACTGTAGATGATTTTAAAACTGTATCGTAAATTAGGAATTCTTCAGCGGATGCGAATGACGCCATTTTATATAAAATAAAAGCGTATGTTTTAAGTATTAAAACTGAAATAGTATGTTTTGTACTATCTGTATTACATATATATATATTTTTTTTTCATCGGGGACGACTCTAAATTCTGAAAAAGCAGAATTTCTGTTTTCTAATTTTATTCTATTTTTCCTCTGTATAGTTTTTATTTTAGCCTTTTTTGGAAGCCTTGCTTTCGGTACAGTGCCTAGAAGTATAACAAGAAAGAAGTAATTTAATAAACAAAATAATGCTTTTAATCAGACGTAATTCAACACATACATGAATAAAGTTATTAATTATTTATTCTGATTTTATCTAATTTTAACTAAAAACAAAGAACATTTTAAAGAAAATGCATCCTACTTTCAGGAAAGTATACACATATATATATTCTAGATTTCAAAAATTATTAATTTCTGATTTGTTGTTTGTTTACCTCAAATTATTTTATCAAAAAATAAAGCTCTGAAATATCAGAAGTTTTTAAAAACTCAGCTTAGCTTATTAATTGGCTGTAAAGATGTAATTATGAATATTGATTAAAAAGTAGTCAAAATGGGGGGGGGGGTGTATTTTAGCTACACACACACAAAAAAAAAATTACAACTATGTTTTTACAACAATTTATCATAGTATGATGTATATTCAATATTGTTTTAGATATAAGGAAATATTGCACAAAGAAAAACCTTGTTCTTTTATTAAAGTAACTTTAGACGGACCTCTACTTGAATGAACGAAATTATGCATTTAGTCAGAAGTACTTTAAAATATGTAAATAAAGTTACGAATTATTTATTCTTATTTTATCTAATTTTACCTAAAAATAAAAAAATAATTAAATAAAATAGTTTGTATATGTTTAATTTCATTACAAACTAGTCATGAAATCATTTAAATTCCTCTTCAACTGCATTTCATTATTACAAAAAAAATTTCTTGTGTATTTTTAATCTAGAGCATTTTAAAGTATTGATTTAACAAAAAACTTCTTGTTTATATTTAATCTAGAGCATTTCAAAGTACTGATTTATTATAGAAAAAAATGAATTTAACAGGATGTGCATGGGAAAATGACAGATACTATAGCGGCCATGGGAGCGCTAGCGCCATCTATCCGCGTCCTCTGTTTCTGAAGTATGATTTTGATGCTGATAATAACACTATTCACTTCTAGGCACTATATACTTTCGGTTCTTCCTTTCACCTTTCCTATTCTATAGGCATTCCATCCTTTCTTTCATTGATGTGGGATTCTTGGCACTTGCCGGCTGATTTGCTTTTTCTTCAGGTCTTAGCTTATGGTCATAAGATATTACTTAGGTGCTTAGTGTATTGATGATTTATATTGTGCTTTTAATTCATTTATATTATCTTTGATAATTTAGTTCTTCAACTGAAGCATAATAAAATAAATATTGTTTTCATAATGTCCGATAATAGCCCAAAAATATGTCTTACCAGCTTCTTCTCCTATAACATTATCTACTCAGATATAATTCATGAAACCTTTAACACTCTAAGCACGTCAGTTCATGCTGCATGCATATACGCTAAGATTTTGTAACAGCTAACCAAACTACACTAGCCTTCAAAAGTTAAGGTACAGGGACTGGATGCTTTCGATTGCACACGGTTTGCCGAATATCTACCAACATCATTGACGAACTGTTCTTGAACATCTGGAGTGTAAAGAACATGTTTGATTTCATATTTCTCGATGAAGATTTAGTCGGCCGACAATTAGGGGGCTAATAATAAATTTAATAATAAAATAATATTTGCGGTCAGCTATGCAACGGAAAATACTGGAAAGGGTTTGTCACTGCGTTAAATGACTATTTGGGTCATGTTCAACGTTTGTGTGCATTTGTGTAAGTATATCACTCATATTCGTAAAAATGTTAACGTTTTTGTGAAAAATTCAAAAGTTTTTTGTTTATAGCATACAAAGTTTTCAACCAAATTTAACACAATTTTCCGAAAACCTGACAAAGAACAGTAGCAACATTACACTTCAATTAAAACATGAATATATTGAATATTTGATGAGATATGGGCACTTGTATGAAATAATTCTTAACTGCGCATGCGTAGAAGATTTCAAAATTTTTATTTCATAATTTGGTAGTCGGCTATTTAGGGCAACTTATCTAAAACGTCCAGTCAAATATCGAGAAATTTCACAAAGGTAGGGGCCACAACTTTTCAATCAACTCACTATATCTTTCTGAGTTTTCACAATATTTGACTAGACTTTTTACAGAAGTTACTCAAAATAGCTGGCTACCAAATTATGAAATAAAAATTTTGAAATCTTACACGCATGCGCAGTTAAAAATTATTTCATACAAGTGCCCATATTTCATCAAATATTCAATATATTCATGTTTTAATTGCAGTATACTGTTGCTACTGTTCTTTGTCAGGTTTTTGGAAAGTTGTGTTAAATTTGCTTGAAAACTCTGTATGCTATAAACAAAAAACTTTTTAATTTTTCACAAAAACGTTAACATCTTCACGAATATGAGTGCTATGCTTACACAAATGCATACAAACGTTGAATAGGACCCAAATAGTCATTTACCACAGTGACAAACCATTTCCAGCCTTTTCTGTTACATAGGTGATCGCAAATATTATTTTATTATTAAATTTATTATTAGCCCCCTAATTGTACCCCCCGATAAATATGAAATCAAACATGTTCTTTACATCCCAGAAGTTCAAGAACAATTCGCCAATAATGTTGGTAGATATTCGACAAACCGTATATAATCGAAAGCATCCAGTTCATGTACCTTAACTTTTGGAGGCCAGTGTAAATTATCACCGGTCAAATAAATTGGTACTTTAATGCAGATTAAATTGCAATCTCTGGAGCTCGAGCTTGACAACCCAAATTGATAGGAAAACAGGCTCTCTCTCTCTTACAGATGACCTTCTTTTAAAAGAACTGAATGACGTCAATTCAGTGTTGGTAGAGAGTCTGCAAACAAAGATGGATAGTTTAACAGTGTGGAGACTAAATTTGCAGAGACATTTCGGACCAACACAAATTTCCTGTTACAGATGGATAACATTCTACAGCTTAGGTTCAATAAATAACGCATCTCCTTAAACTTCAAAAATAGTGGAATCAGTAAACATTAGTAATGCCTCTGACAACCTTTACAGCTAAATGTTCCGTCTTCACTATCCTTAAATGATATTAAAGCCACCATTGCTAAAATTAGCTTTAGAATTAATTTATTGCTATGAATTACTTTTCGCATTTTTCGACCTCACTCTTCCAAACTTTCGGATTCTAATAACTGTCTCCTTCTTATATCCCGTCCAATCTTAAAGATGCTTACAGATTGTGGGTGTGTGTTCATGGGTCCTAAACTAAGTAGGGTTAGACCCGACACATCTAGTTACAGATGTTGGAACTGCCAGCAACTTGGCGATCAAGCGAAAATCTGGCCAAAAACTGCTCACTATATCGAATGTGGCTTAAAGCATACAGACAAGGGCTGTTCAAAAACTCCTTCGTGCATCTTTAATCACCTTTACAAAACTGACTTCGACTCTGTACGTAAATTCTCGGATTGAAAATGTTCTTTCTTCAGACATGACTACTCGAAAAAATATCGTCAGCTTTCAATGAATCAAAATTTCATTCAGCATCCAGATTCTGACTTTCAGGATCGCTATTCTGTGGAACTACAGTACAGCCCCGATTATCCGCGGAATTGTGTGGCAAGGGCATCGCGGATAACCCGAAAAAGACTGAAAATGGGGTACAAACACGAAAAAAAAAGAAAATTCAACATAAAAACTATGTTTTAGTGCACAAAAAACATAATAAAACATTTAAAATACATAAATATGCACAGTACATCAGAAACCCTTGCTTTATGTCTAAATCACTAAAATAAAGAACAGTAAACAAGAAACAATGCCATACATACTGTGCAAAAAGAGTTGAGTTACCCCTTTTTTTTTAAAAAAATCAATCACTTGTTTTTGCTTCTTGCTTTGGAAACACCTTTTCTTTATTCTAAATTGTAAACTAATGTTTTTCTTTTAGTATGAAATAATTTTTATGTGGAAAATGAAGCTGTTCTTGATATGCTCTCCTGGAATTCACCATAATAGTCTTATTTAATTGTTAAATATTTTAATTGCTGTGTTTACGTTTGGTTAATAAAATCAAGAAAATATATCAAGACTTGGTTTATATCTGATATTTCAAACATGGCAACCGAATCTAGATACATTCTTCTATTACTTTCGAATATACGAATTTTTTTGTTTATATTTATTACTAGGGCTTATTGTATTTTCCTTGCTGTTGGCTTGAATTTTAAAAAAAAAATCGCTTCGCGGATAAACCGCACCGTGGATAATCGGGGCTTTACTGTATATTCTTTGCCTCCTCCATCATCCGTCTCCAGATATTGCCATCTTCAATCACCATGGCTAGTCCATGTATGAGAACCATGTATGAGATTCATGCTCAGCGTATCAGCCTTCAACGCGCTTTTTGTGCGACTTCAATAACCTAATTGCTGTTGGTTATATTTGTGCTCATAGGTTTTTGTGTTGCTGCGTTTCAGTTTTATTTTAAAACGTTGATTTGTCATTTTTGTGCTCAAAGCCTATTTGTCATCATTCATCATTTTGAACTATTCAACTATTTATTTGTCATCTTTGTACTCATCGATTCTTGCATTGTCAACAGCTGTACACTGAAAAAAATGGAGTACTCAGAAATGAGTAAATCAATGTACTCATATCGAATTGAGTATTTTTGGATCAAAAATGAACATATGCTTTCTAAATTTTGAAGCATCCCATGTTATCAAACCCAAACAAAACGACAATTTTACCCTGTAATGGTTTATTTCATTTGCGGTGGCATAAACGATATTTATTAATAGAAAGTTAAAATTTTTAGTGCACAATTCACCTTGATTTATAATTAACATATATAAGATACACAAAATGTAAATATATTGCTTACAGGTGTCAAGTATGATAAAATCCTTTAAAAACATTAAAGTCATTTAAAAATTCATAACGTTTTCGACCGACACTTACTCGGTCATCCTCAGTGAAAAACTAGCAGTTGTTCTGTCTCCGCGTCTCCAGCTTTGTCCGGAACAGACCATTTCACTTCAAGGGTGGATTGGAAAATAAGGGGGGGGGGGGGGGGGGGCATAAATGCTATTCTTTTATCGAAAAGTACAGATTTATTAACTATTTATTAATTCTTTCCAGACTGCGTGGATATCATATGATAATATATCGTTACAAACTATTTCTTTATTTGATATTATTTCCAGAGATTCTCTTATGATAGCTTCTTGGTGGTTACTTGTATGGAAAATAATTTTGGCTCTATTGAAATCTACTTTTATAGGTTGAATTTGTGCTAATCTTGATAATGCAGTGTGGGGTCTATTCAATCTCAGATCTGCTTCATGTTCCTTAATTCTGTCACGAAATTTCCGCAGTGTCATACCTATGTACATAAAATCTCTATTATCCTTCTTGAAGGGTATAATATATACTCCCGATCTATTGATGGCTTGGATAGGGTCAATTTTCGTATTTAACAAATCCTTTAATTTCGGGAGAGGGACTGCGATTAATATAATACCAAACTTGAGGAGGGAATGCCTCATACTCTCGAAAAACCTTGGGATGTAATTAACTTTACAGAATTTTAAACTTTTACTCGGAACTGTATTTTGCCTTTCTTCATTTTTCCTTTTAAGTCTGTTTATGATTTTTTCAATGAAATGAGATGGAACAGAATTTTCGGCTGCTATTTTTCTAATTATATCTATTTCTTCATTAAGGAATTGGTTCGAACAAACTTCAAAAGCTCTTTTTATATAAAAATTGAAAGGTGCTAACTTGTAATTTATAGGTGAGCTGCAGTTAAACGGGATAGTGGAATTAGATCTGTTAACTTTTCTAAAAACTGTACGATCGATACTCTGTTTATCCATATCTCTGATTAGTTGTACATCCAAAAAAGCCAGTTTTTGATCTTGTTCTATTTCTAATGTAAATTTAATTCTGTTGTCAAGGTTATTGATTTTATCTAGAAATGAGTATAATGCATCTTTTCCGTGATTCCATATTATGTAGACATCATCTACATATCTGAACCAGCAATCTGGACCTGGTTTTATGGTTTCCATGATTATATTTTCAAGAGGACGTAGTTTAAATTCAGCAAGTAAACCTGAAATGGGGGAACCCATTGGGGCCCCATTGACTTGTTTGTAAACTTGGTTGTTGAAAACGAAAATGTTGTTGTTGATGATTAAATTTAAACCTGATTTAACTGTATTTTTAATATTTTCTGTAAAGGAAGGATCAGAATCGATCAAAGTCTCTATGATGTTAGTAACTTCTTTTATATCGATGGATGGGTTAAATCAGGTTTAAATTTAATCATCAACAACAACATTTTCGTTTTCAACAACCAAGTTTACAAACAAGTCAATGGGGCCCCAATGGGTTCCCCCATTTCAGGTTTACTTGCTGAATTTAAACTACGTCCTCTTGAAAATATAATCATGGAAACCATAAAACCAGGTCCAGATTGCTGGTTCAGATATGTAGATGATGTCTACATAATATGGAATCACGGAAAAGATGCATTATACTCATTTCTAGATAAAATCAATAACCTTGACAACAAAATTAAATTTACATTAGAAATAGAACAAGATCAAAAACTGGCTTTTTTGGATGTACAACTAATCAGAGATATGGATAAACAGAGTATCGATCGTACAGTTTTTAGAAAAGTTAACAGATCTAATTCCACTATCCCGTTTAACTGCAGCTCACCTATAAATTACAAGTTAGCACCTTTCAATTTTTATATAAAAAGAGCTTTTGAAGTTTGTTCGAACCAATTCCTTAATGAAGAAATAGATATAATTAGAAAAATAGCAGCCGAAAATTCTGTTCCATCTCATTTCATTGAAAAAATCATAAACAGACTTAAAAGGAAAAATGAAGAAAGGCAAAATACAGTTCCGAGTAAAAGTTTAAAATTCTGTAAAGTTAATTACATCCCAAGGTTTTTCGAGAGTATGAGGCATTCCCTCCTCAAGTTTGGTATTATATTAATCGCAGTCCCTCCCCCGAAATTAAAGGATTTGTTAAATACGAAAATTGACCCTATCCAAGCCATCAATAGATCGGGAGTATATATTATACCCTTCAAGAAAGATAATAGAGATTTTATGTACATAGGTATGACACTGCGGAAATTTCGTGACAGAATTAAGGAACATGAAGCAGATCTGAGATTGAATAGACCCCACACTGCATTATCAAGATTAGCACAAATTCAACCTATAAAAGTAGATTTCAATAGAGCCAAAATTATTTTCCATACAAGTAACCACCAAGAAGCTATCATAAGAGAATCTCTGGAAATAATATCAAATAAAGAAATAGTTTGTAACGATATATTATCATATGATATCCACGCAGTCTGGAAAGAATTAATAAATAGTTAATAAATCTGTACTTTTCGATAAAAGAATAGCATTTATGCCCCCCCCCCCCTTATTTTCCAATCCACCCTTGAAGTGAAATGGTCTGTTCCGGACAAAGCTGGAGACGCGGAGACAGAACAACTGCTAGTTTTTCACTGAGGATGACCGAGTAAGTGTCGGTCGAAAACGTTATGAATTTTTAAATGACTTTAATGTTTTTAAAGGATTTTATCATACTTGACACCTGTAAGCAATATATTTACATTTTGTGTATCTTATATATGATATTTATTAATGTAAATATTGAATTATGCATAATATTTTAAAATAATTTAAAAGTGCTTGGAAATAATGCTCTTGTCATAAAGATATTCGTTTTGGGTATCTTGATAATAATTTTGTTATTTTTCTTAATAAATAATCAATTGAACGTTTCTTTTAAATAAGATTGAACATAAAATAAATGTTAGTGCATCTTTAATTTTTAGGTTTAGCGGGGCAGTACATAAAGATTCATGTGTGAACACAACCATGGAATCAAAAATGAGTACATGTATTTCTCACTTTTGAGTACATTTTAGATCGGAGCTATTTTGAGTATGTGGCGCATTTGAAATTGAATACTTTTTACTCAATTTTGAGTACCCATTTTTTTTTCAGTGTACTTCTACTGCCCAGTCTTTTGTAAATAAGTCAACTCGAACTTTTCGCCCAATTTATTTATTTATATGTATACTAGCAAACCCCGCGGCTTTTCTCGCGTAATAGTTGAAATATGCCAAGTTATATTTGCATGACTATTTTTTATTAGAAGAACAATTTTTGGAATAATTCAATAATTACAAATTAAGCCACAGTTTGACTAAACTTCATTATAAAAGTGCGATAGACAGAAATGAGATTTTAATTAATAAAAATAACTAAAACTAATTCCAATTAAATGATAATTTAGAAAGTATTTTGTGATTTTTATGCTCATTTCAGTATTCATTTGAAGTTTTGAATTTTTTAGAAACCAACTTAACACATTTACATCTTAAAATTAACCATCATGTCAAATTTCAAGTTTCTTGTCTAACAGTCTACCAACTCTCTGGTGTTAGTGGCGCCAACATAAAATGCCTAAATAGAAATGAAATAGAATGTCTCGAAAAATGTTGAAACAGATACAGTCACCATTAATTTGCCAACATTAATCTTGAAATCGGTTGGTATTTCCTAATATTCTATAGAAAACGGAATTAAGGTGTTTTTAAAAGCTTTCTTGTTGTTCCTGCCAACCAGGTGATAGTGACACCAGCATAAAATATAGACCGTATAGGATCTGGGACTATGACTCTTGATTCGAAACCGATAACTTCTGCAATAGGTTTATTATTTCTTGAGATTCCATAGAAATCGTAATTTAGGACTCTTTTAGAATGATTTTCGCTCCTTCGCTTCGCTTCACCTCTTTTTCATTTTGAATTTCTTTTCGACTGTTCTTAGAGAACATTTATATTTTAAAGGTAACTACCGTGCTATGTTTAAAGTTTCTAGCCTCTTCAATACAGCAGAAATCGCAATTTAGAAAGTTTTTTGCTCCTGCAACCCTCTAGGGGTTGTGGCATCGACATAAAATATAGCTTATGTTAGAGCAGGTTCTATCATCATCAATTTGAAACCATTATGTTTGAAATCGGTTTCGTATTTTATATGATTGCATAAAAATCGTAATTTAGAAGCTTATAGAACGCTTTTCGCTCACTTCATCCTTTTGAATTTGGAAGTTTCTTTCGACATTTCTTTGAAGTAATTACCATTCCAAATTTAAAATGTCAGACCCCCTCAGTAACACAAAAAACGCAATTTAGAACATTTTTTGCTCCTGTAACCCCCAGGTGGTAGTGACAGCAACGTAAAATATAGGCTATGTTGGAGCGGGGACTGTCACCATCAACTCTAAATCATTACTTATGAAATCGGTTTATATTTCCTAAGATTGCGTCGAAATTGCTATTTAGAACGTTTTTAGAACTCTCGTCGTTCATTTTCACCCTTTTTAAATTTCAAATTTTTAACCCCTTGGGGACGAGCGACACGTATACGTGCCGTATGAAGCGCTCAGAAACCTTGTTTTTCCTCACCAGTAAAATTTTACTGTCAAATTTGCCTTATTTAATCGACGCATTTTCTCGATTCAAGAAGACACAAATTTCTGTATTTAAAAAACGGTGACAAAAGATTAAAAATTTCATAATAGGTTCCCGTCCCGAAGGGGTTAAGGAACTCGTCTCAGAAGGCATTTACATCTCATAAGAAATTAAAATGCCAAATTTCAAGATGCTAGCCGCTTCAGTATCACAAAAATCACAATTTAGAACTATTTTAAAATGCAACCGGAAGGTGGCAGCGACGCCGACATGAAATAGATCCTATATTGGAGCAAGGGCTGTCATCATAAATTTCCAACCATTATTTTTGAATTCAGTTGGGTACCTATCTGAGATTGCGTAGAAATCGCCATTTAGAACGTTTTTCGTCCATTTTCACTTCTTTTAAATTTCGAATTATTTAAGAAATGTCCTTAGAGATCATTTATATCTTATTAGTAACTACCATGTCTAGTTTCAAGTTGCTATCCCCTGAAGTATTACAAAGAACGAAAATTAGATCGCTTTTTGCTCCTTCACCCCCTTTGGGGTAGTGGCACCGACATGAAATACAGCCTATGTTGAAGCGAATTCTGTTACCATCGTTTTCACTCCATTATTTTTTTAAAATCGGTTCGGTATTTCCTAAGACTGCGTAGAAATCGCAATTTAGAAAGTTTTTTAGAACGCTTTTCGCTCATTTTCACCCCTTTTAAATTTCGATTTTTTAGGAAACATTCTTTGAGATCATTTGTATCTTATAAATAACTGCCCTGCCTAATTTCAGGATTCTAGGCCCTTCAGTAACACAAAAATCCCAATTTATAATTTTTTTTGTTTCTGAAACCCCTAGGTGGTAGTGACACCGATATGAAATAGAGCCCATGTTGGAGCAAGGACTGTCATCATCAATTTTCAACCATTACTTACGAAATAGGTTGGGTATTTTCTGTGAGATTGCGTAGAAATCGCCATTTAGAACGTTTTTTAGAACTCTTTTCGCTCATTTTCACCCCTTTTAAATTTCGAATTTTTTAAGAAATGTTCTTAGAGATCATTTATATCTTAGAAACTACCATTCCAAATTTCATGTTTCTAGGGCCTTCAGTAACACAAAAATCGCATTTGCGAACGATTTTTGCTCCTGCACCCTCTTTGGTGATAATGGCACCGACATAAAATGTAGCTATGTTGGAGCAAGGGTTGTCACTATCATTTTGACACCATTATTTTTTAAATCGGTTTGGTACTTCTTGAGATTGCGTGAAAATCGCCATTTAGAACATGTTTTAGAATGCTTATTGCGTATTGTCACCGCTTTTAAATTTCGAATTTTTTAATAAATGTTCTTAGAGATCATTCATATCTTATAAGTAACTACCATTCCAAATTTCCTGTTTCTAGGTACCAGTAACACAAAAATTACATTTTCGAACTTTTTTTTTTTTTTTTTTTTTTTTTTTGCTACTGCACCCCATTTGGGGGGTAATGACACCGACATAAAATGTAGCCTATGTTGGAGCAAGGATTATCCTATCATTTTGATGCCATTATTTTTGAAATCGGTTTGGTACTTCCTGAGATTGTGCAAAAATCGTCATTTAGAACCTTTTTTAGAACGCTTTTTGCGCATTTTCACCCCCTTTTAAATTTCGAATTTTATAAGAAATGTTCTTAGAGATCATTTATATCTTATAAGTTACTACCATTCCAAATTTCATGTTTCTAGGCGCTTCAGTAACACAAAAATCGCATTTTCGAACTTTTTTTGCTCCTGCACCCCCTTTAGGGGTAGTGCACCGACATAAAATGTAGCCTATGTTGGAGCAAGCGTAGTCACCATCATTTTGACACCATTAGTTTTGAAATCGGTTCGGTACTTATTGAGATTACGTAAAAATTGCCATTAAGATCGTTTTTTAGAACGCTTATTGCGCATTTTCACCGCTTTTAAATTTCAATTTTTTTTTAAGAAATTTTCTTAGAGTTAATTATCTAATAAGTAACTACCATGCCAAATTTCATGTTTCTAGGCCCTTCAGTAACACAAAAATCGCAATTTCGAACGTTTTTTTTTTTTTCCTGCATCCCCTTTAGGGGTCGTGTCACCGACATGAAATATAACCTATGTTGGAGCAAGAGTTGTTACCATCATTTTGCCACTATTAGTTTTGAAATCGGTTTGGTACTTCTTGATATTGCGTAAAATTCGCCATTTAGAACGTTTTTTAGAACGTTTTTTGTGCATTTTCACCCCTTTTAAATTTCGAATTTTTTAAGAAATGTTCTTAGAGATCGTTAGTATCTTACAAGTAACTACCATTCCAAATTTAATGTTTCTAGGCCTTTCAGTAACTCAAATATCGCATTTTTAGAACGTTTTTTTGCTTCTGCACCCCCTTTTGGCCAGTGGCATGGACATAAGATATAGCCTATGTTCTAAGTTGGACTAACACCATCATTTTGATACCATTACTTTTGGAATCGGTTCGGTAGTTCCAGAGCTTACTTCCTACAAATAAACAATTTTTACCTCTTTATAATATGAGTATAGATAGATATAGATAGATTTATTTTTTAGACATTGATAACGATACCAACAGCATGGGGGGGAAGGGTCAATGAATGATAGTATATGATATCGTAAGTGGGGGAGAAGGTCAAAATTAGCAAAATGATGATAACGTTATATGCGTATAGCCTCCAAATACTTTTGTGTGTCCGTGTAAGAGGACGATATATTATATCGTTGGCAAAAAAGCCACCTCTGCTTTGCACAGTAGTAATGCGCGCTAATATTTAGATAAATAAATCATCTGTAAATCTGGCCTTTGATAATAAATCATTTAAATATAATAATATAGGTAAATTGCTTACCTTTATGTTTCTTCTGCAGCAATCCTCACATACAGCTTGGCCGGGGATAATCCAAATTTGGCTGCGTATTCAAAAGTGATAAATAGCCACTAAGCTATGGAGAAAATATTTTGTGATTAATTCAATTCAATAACACATGAAGAATTGAAACTGTTGAGGCTTCTGTGATTATTAAACTATGTTTAAATTATATTTTAACATAATATTAATTTTGCTTAATGATACAAATTTTGCTGCATCTTACGGCAGCTTTTTCTTATATTTTCTTAGATGTTTTAGGTACAAAAGCTAACAGTACAACTGAAATAATAATAATAAAACAGTTTTTCAGTCATTTTTGAGTTCTTTTTTGATGATGACGTCAAACTCTTGCTTCATGCGTGGGATAACATAAACATATTTTCTTGATGGCTGTAATTGTTCATTTTGAATAGCATAATTTAGGAAATGTAGAAAGTTTGTTGACTGCACAATGATTGATTGCTGCTTAATGTATTTTTATAAGTGTTAGAGAGTTTACGTCCTTGAAGATTACGACTTGGGTTTCCTGTTTCGAAATCAAATATTAATATCTGAGAGTGGTTATAAATCCATCATATATGACATCAGATTCTACAGTAAACTCTTAGAAGTACACCTCAGTGATATATATATATATATAAATGTCAATATCTTTAAAACAGTGTAATATCAATAAAATACACCGCAAACAATTTTTTCCCATGGGCCGTAACGTAACCGAATTCTTTTGACTAACCGCCCTTAGCGTCCAGTTTGGTCTCCCTTAAAATTTATGTTTGGGAAAGCATGCTAAGCATTGTACCCTATTACTTTTATTCATAATTTAATTTACTTGGACTCCCTTAAATATAATTAATATAATCCCTTAAGGGGTCTCAGGACTCTTAAAGCTTCAACATTTTTAGATGCTAAACTACTATCTTCTCTGAACATTTTAATGTAATTGTTTTCTTGAAATTCTCATTAGAACAAAAAATATGGCTTTTAGAAATATAGCTGCACAATAGCTGAAGTGGCTTTTCCGAAATTTTGAAGTCATTTTTCTCCAAATGACGTTTTTGGACATAATGCACACGATATCTAACTATTTCTTCATAAAATTTTCAAAACACATGTTTCATGTTAATTTGTATAAACTGAACCTAAAATTTCCCTTTTATTGTTCAAAAAAATATATTTTTTAGGTGATTATGTTGTTGAATTTTTCAAAATTTTCTATTAGTTAAATACAACTTTGTATTAAAAATAGAAAAATGCTTTAAATACAAATTAATTTAGGTTCAGGGTAATTATTACAATCTGATGTACAAGTAGGCACCAAAATTTTCATTCTAGTTGCAATATTTATCTTGTAATCGTGCACGTAAGCTATTATACCAATTTTCTGCTCGACAAATATCTGACAGTTTGGAGCCCCCTGTAAATGCTAATTATGCACCTTGCAATTCTTTAAAGACATAAAATGAAAGTACATACTTATATCTTTTATCTCAATAAAAATTGCGTTTTAAAATCATATACATTTTATGATATTAAAAGTTGAAAATGGTCTCATTTTTCATTTTTTCCGATTTTAAGAGTCCTGAGACCTTTTAAGCTAATATTAGTTCTTGTTGCATTAAAATATCTCAATTTGTTGATTTTCTGTAAGCAAGTAAACCCTGTTGATTTACAATGGAAGTATATGGGAATTTGGCAAAATATTAGAGTTATCGCCAAGTCGGCGTCACTTTTAGCAAATTTGGCGATATATCGTCAAGTTGGCGACAGAACAGGGTTCCCCCTATGATACCCCCCCCCCCTTATAGGTATGGTGATGCATTAAATGCTGTTCAATAACTAATGAGATGCGTTTCATTCGGGCGTTGCCATTAAACAATTAACAAATAATCACGATTTCTGCGCCACGTACGATAGCGTAATATATATAGAGATTGACCATGTAAATGAGCTGTAAATGCAACAGTCTTCATTTTCAAAACCATACGGAATATGCCACAGTAAGCCCCAATAACGTATATCAATTTTACGGCAGTCTGAGTATATTAACTCGAGTTAGAACTCGGCAGTAGGCAGACAGACGGACAGACAGACAAACCCAATTCATAAGCACTTTTCCACTTCTTGGAAAGTTTAAAAAAGAATATCAACTTTTAAGCAATTTATATTTTCAATAAAATACTAGGTGAAGAGGCACTGCAGCTGACTAATTTATGTTACAACCGCGCGTCGTAACTGTTCCATTTCTATAGAATCAAAACACTGTACTAAAACTAATGATGTGAAGGAATTTTCACCTTGTTATTAACATAAACATTAAAACATACATATAATTATTTAAATGGTGCTAAAAGCATATAAAGATATTAGTTAATATACCCCCTAGATCTTTCGAATGCACACGCGTTCATTTTCAAAGGGGAAAGATCCCTTTCCCCTTTGAACATAACCACTTTTTAACAGAAATTCCATTTCTGTTAAAATTTTCCATTAGTTATTAAACCATGTGAAAGACAATAGAGGGCAGCACTACAAACATTATATCCAAATTGTTAAACTAGATGGCAGCACTACAAATGTATTTCGTGGAATCTTTGGGACGGTTCAGTTCAGCTATCCAGGGACGGCGAACCTATGAAATACTAAAATAAAACAGAATTAAGTTAAATAAAGCACGCAAATTTAAACAAGCTGAACATTTCCTTCTTTCTTTTCTTTTTTTTTTATTGGAAAGCAACTAATTGAATTTCTAAATTATTTGAATGTGGGTTGAATAATTTATCATATTAAGAGAAGGTTGGGAGAATATCAAAAAGAAAAATATCAGGCATTATAAGTAAAACTCCTTGTGATAGAACTAAAGCGACTTGATATAAAATATGTAGTTTTCACAATTGTTCGCTCTATTTATTCTTGCAGGTGTAGGTCATTATTTTCGGAAATGATACGAAAATCTTAAATATTAGAAACCCAAACCACTTGTTAGATAACTTGGATTGAGCTTGAATTCTATTAAAAGTAAGTACTTTAAACACCATATTAATATTTGGCATAACCGACATCGCATTCGCCATATTATTACTTTATAATATTTGTTAGTCTAATAATTAGATGTATATTGTCCCATATTTTTCAATCTTAATGAGTAAAAATCCAGAAATTTTGATCCAATAAATTATTTTTTGTTGCTTGGCACGTCGACGTCATGGTCACGCAAAACCTTTTTTGAAAAAAAATGGGCACGCGGATGTAAGGTTCGCCGACCCTGCAAATTTCTACTTCGGGGGTCACAAAGCATGCGACCGAACAGACAAAGTGCTCTTCTGCTAACCTATTTTTTTGAACCTCTGACAGCATTATTAATAAAGATTTATCAATAAGCATTTTGAACTCAATAAATATTGCTTTTGATGGAAACAAATGGAAGATTCTCAGTCTGTAGAAATTTTCTGTAAATAAAATGTATTACGAACCCAAATAAATAAATAAAACAATAAAATGTAAGTATTTTAAAAGTAATAATCAGATTTATTAAGGGATACTATAAATATCAATGATAAAGGAAAATTGTAAGAAACCTAATGCTCTTTATTTAGTCAAGGAAACATAGACAGATATAACTAATAGAAAAGAGGAATTCTGTTTTTCAGAATTTAGTGTCGCCCCCGATGAAAAAAAAAATGTATATAAATATAGATAGTACAAAATATATTTCTGTTTTAAGACTTAAAACACACGCTTTTATTTTATATAAAATGACGTCATTCGCATCCGCTGAATAATTCCACATTTACGATTCAGTCTTAAACAACATCTACAGTAAAGTATGCATAGGGCGTCACTATCGCTGAATAATAGACAAATCCAAAATAAGGGATTTCATCATAGAAGAAACTCGAGAAAAAAAATCGGCTATCTAATGATTCATATGCCTTCATTTGTTTGTAATATCAATATAGATACTTAAAATTAAATATAGTTTATGATAGCTCCATGTTTTATCAGAAATCATTCATTTATATTTTTTCAAAATACTTCTTATTTTAATTACATTTTTTTTTCAGATATTATGGGAAAATGACAACAAAAATATATAATTACTATTTCCCAACAATTTTTCCTTTACTTTTTACAGAAATGGAGTACTTGAGTTGCCAACATTAAACAAATGGCGCTAAAAACTACAAAAAAATTAATGTTTCAAAAATAAACTGAGACGCAGCTTTCAAATAAATGGCATTTAAAATTACTTTTTCCCCCAAAACGACGGCATAAAAATTTAAAATGTGCGATGCTTAGAAGTTTTTAAAAATGCAATATAGAGTATTTAACTGTACAATGATACATCTGCTTTGTTTTACGGCTGGCTTATACAACGGAACGTTATTTTTTAGAGACGACACTTTAATTGCTGGCCTTATTTTAGCCTCATAGTTGTCTCAGACCCATTCGATAAGCGTAATGTGACAGGGTTTTAATTTTTTTTATGCATTTTTTATAACGCATGTTTTTTATCCATAAACAGATAGAGGAAACAAAAATACAAATTACATTTTTTACAGGGTCCTCGAGTCAATAGATCAAAAGTACCTGTGAAAAATTTATAACTGTGACTCCTATTAGTCCCGATCAACCTTATTATTCTTAACCCTTTCAGGGGCAAAGCACTTTCATTGCTAAAATGTTGAAATGAATGAATAACACCGAAATTTATAAACAAATTTATTTTGAAATAAGAAAAAGTATAAATTTAACAAATATAATAAACAGAAATTTTATACAGAAAATTCTAATGCCATTGTGGTATTTGGTAATTAAAATTAAGTGGTTTCATAAACGTACCACCGCTCCTGAAAGGGTTTAAAATGTGTTAGGTTTAAATCATGTCAAACAAATTCACATATAGAGATATTTTTCACTGCATTTGAATATTAGCGTATCCTGTAATCAAGGTTTACGTCATCTAAACGTTTGTCAAGAGTTGCAAATTTCAAACCCTGGTCCTCTCGTATATCGGTAGTTGCTCATATTTGTTACGCTAAGCTGTTTACCTTTCAGCAGCAAATCATATAAATAGTTTAATATTTCATGTTAGTGTACTTCAAAATTAAAAAAATCATTCAACACTTATTGCTGAAAGATTGGTTGTTGTGAGAGATGAGGATTCGAAACTAAAATGTGAAGTATTCTTAAAGGGACTTAAAGTTGAAGAATATCCAGATCAACACATCCAAAGAAATGCTTCAACATATCCTAAATACAGTAAATTTGCATAACATTTGCATAGGAGCTGGATCCATTACAGAGTTTAGTGACATCAGCAGTTAGATTTATGAAGGGCAGATATTTAGTTCTAAATGCGCACGAAAATGTAAAGTCGGCATTTGTATATATTGCAAATATCTACGCAAATCAATGCTCCGTAAAAGAAAGCAAAAAAAGTGCAAAGTTAAGAAACAATCCCATTTAAAATGCAGCCTGTATTATAAGCTAAAAACTATGAAAAAGTTGAAGACAAAAATTTCTTCCCTTAAAAGTGAGATAAAATCCTTACTAAATAGAAACGTGAAGATATCTAAGGATTATGTTGCAGACAAAATTAAAGAACTTCCTATCAAACAACAACAGATGGTTCAATATGAACACAGGAAGACAGATCTGTAGCACCGAGCAAAAGTCTAGCTTGATTGCTTCCTACATGTGCAAGATGGCATCGCCACAATATCTAGTAATGTTACCAAAGATGAGATACTTCTTACCAGTCAGCTGATGGAAAGTACAAGCCCTAACGTGTCAAGTGAACTTCTCTGCTGCACAAGGTCTGATTATATAAAGGACAATGCAGTACGGGAAGTTTTATTAGATACAAACAGATAAGTAAAATGCTGGTATTTTTTAATGTTTGATTAGACTTCATATTTGTGTGTACTCCTCTGTTTCTAAATCAGGTACAGCTTAAAAATAATCGAAATACTAAGTAATGCTATATTCCTATTAAAATATTAATTAATACAAATAATGTTTTCTGTGAATTAGTAAATGTAGAATTTATACAGAAAACAGTACTTCTAATCATGAAAAGAAGAAAAAAGTTTAAGTAGCATCATAAACAGGTATTTGTTCTATCTATTAGAGATGCGAATATTCGGCTTCGGTCGAATATCAAGTCCAGTATTCGGCCAAGGCATTTCAATGAATTTTGCAAAAAAAAACATTTTAACTGCATATTTAATTAAAATGTTTAAAAATTTTAAGTAAACTTGAATTTTTTTAAATCCCCACTACTTTTTTTAAATATTTATATTTTTGCCCAATTATCTTTTTTTTTTTTTTTTTAGATTTTTAAATGTGTATTAAATAAAATTGTGCATCGATTTTTAGATACATCTAATATTACATTTAATATAATTTTTTACTCCTATATGTAGAATAAAACGATGAAATTTAACACATCTTCATGTACTTTTATTAAAACAAAAAATAATAATAACCTGAACGCTAATTGCAAGTGCAGATTTATTATGTATATAATAAAGAACATGTACAAAAAATGTTAAATCTCTATCTCAAATACAAAAAATCCCTGCCGGCCCGGCCTACAGGCGGAGGTAGATTTCGAAGTTAAGTATACTAAATTCACCCACAAAAACTAAATTATCATTAGAGATAAACCCACTTTAACAATTTTATCTGCTCGCTTTTGACGAGTTTCTATTTCATTTTTATATAATAGCTGGTTTTATCAGAATCATGTTAAGACGGTATTCAAAAAAATACTTTTCCATGCTCAACAACTCGAAATTTTCTGGCACATTTTCAGATTCATTTTTAACAGAAAAAATATTAAACTTTCTGACGTGATTTTTGAAGAGATTTATAAGCGACCTGTGTTTTTATTTTTCGTTCAATTAATTAAAACTTGATTTATAAACAATTATTTTCTCAGTAGGACAATATTTTTCGTTTCTAACACAATCGCTTCGGGAAATTCTGCCCATTTTGACATCGTTTTTTGAAATATATTTTGCCTCTATCAAAAAATCGATCATTACGGTACATTATATAGTTTCTGAATAAGAGAATCTACCAATTGGATGCGTCTGAGAACAAAAATGAATTAAAAAATGAGTAAGAAAATAAGCAGTTTTGATTTGAATACACCCTTAATAAGATGATTTTTTTTCTTCAACCTCTATGTATTTTTAATTCGTTTTTGCTATAAGAATTGGTCCTATCAAAAACTCTTCTATATAAATGTTGTAGACAATATTAAGAAGGCATATGATAAATTCATGGGGATTTTATATCTTGTGAATTGACGGAGTTATGAATTTTTTTTTCTTCTTCAACCCCCTTTTTGTTTTCTTTTTTTCTTTTTTTTTTTTTTTTTTTCGGTACGGATTGGTCCTATCAAAAACTTGTGAGTATAAAAGTTGTAGATAATATTAAGGAGATTTATAATAAAATTAATTGGATTTATCTGAAGAATTGACGGAGTTATGAATTTTTTTCTCCCAAAAACCCTATTTTTTGCGCCCCTTGAGCCCATTTTTAATTTTATCAAAAATCTGTGATACATAAATTTTTGGCCCTATTTTTTAGAAGTAATAAACTGATTTGATATGTACAAAAATTAAGAAGTTGTGGGGTTTTTTCGGTTTTCACAAAACCCCTCCTTATTTCCATCCCCTTGGCCCGATTTTGCCCATTAACGAACTTGGCTGAGATTTTATGCCCCTTGATTTTATGTATCAGTTTGGAAGAGATTGGTGAAGAATTACGGAATCGTGTCCAGAAGAAGTGATATATATATACGAGTAGATAGATAGATAGACAGAGATAGATATAAAGTTCTTTACTGAGGGTGGTTTTGGGTTCTAGGGGTCATAATCGGTGTAGATCTGCAAAAAATTTTCAGAACTTCCAACATAGGGGAGAATGTAATAGGTAGTATTTCATACGAAATCTACCTAAAAAAGGTTTAGCATTTTTAAAACATGAAAGTGAAAAGCATAGGAACATGGAGAAAAAGCCGTTTAAAGTTTTCGTTTGTTTGGGGAATCTCACTGGTTGTATTAATGAAATTTACAATATCTCGTGATATAGTAATTGGATAAAAATGAGGCATCAAAATATTCACGATTAAACAGGCTTTCATTTAATATTCAAGAACAAAAATGGATATTTTGATTAATTTTGAGGTAAACTGTCCCCTTAATGCTGCTAATAAATGTGTAAATATTAATTTCACTTTAAATCAAAGTATCTTTTAAATAGATTTTCATACAGTAAACTGTCTACAGCTCTATATAAAACAGATTACCGTTTTATGCAGAATCCGCCTTAGGCAGACTGTATTGTATTTTTAAAAAAAACCTAGCAACAGGGTATAATCGAAGGGACGCAAAAAGAACCTTCAAAGAGTGCTGCATTGAACAGTTTGATCTAACGTATGTACAAAATAGCTGACTGCCATTCTGGTTATCACATTTATAGACAATATTGAAACAGTCCCGTTTTCATATCAAAATGTATATTCTTTAGCTAAAAAGGACTGTTCAACTTGTTTTTTCCTTTCCAAAAATTTTCTTTATAAATATGTTTGTGCATCAAACCCAAAAATCCATATAACAAACATTTATATAGGAAAAATTACAATTACAGCATTGACGAATACACGAAGCCTAGACATTTTAAACAGATACTTAATAAATGATTTTACAAAAAACGAATATATATATATATATATTTAAATAGAGGGTGCCAGACAGCCGAAAATAAATCCTTAGGAAAGATTGTGTCGCCATTCGTAATAGACAGAATTACAGAATATACATTAGATTTTAAAAGATTTAAATGTTTCTCTGAATCAAAGAAACTTCCAAGAAAAAAAATTCAATTCTTCGACTTTGCAAAAAGAAAAGAAAATCATTAATGAAAAAAATTCATTAAAATTTGGATTTAAAAAAAAATTAAGACTGTAACTATTAGCTTCACCTAAACGTAGTTTTAGCTGGTTTAGGGCGCGCCGCCTCACAAAGTATAATGGTCGCTTACCCAGTAGGCCAGTCTGAATCTGCCAGAAGGCGACTTAATTTAATAAAATCCTATTTTTTATTTTTTTTATTTATAGGTCTAGTTTCAGCACAGTCGGAATGAATATTTTTTGAAAATTTTGTCATTGGAAAAATGTTTAAGCTTTATGAATGAAAGTGCACGCACTTTAAAACACAATGTCTTTATCACCAGTGGAAACTTTTTATCTTTGTATCAAATTAGGATCTAAGTTTTTATTAATTTTATACTGTTCTGAAAACAGAGTGTTTCTGTAAACAGTTAAAAAAGTTGTGTGGAGTAACACCAGGATTTGATTTCTTTTATAATTTGAAAATTCAGGTGGGGTGCAGAGCCTGATTACCAGCTAAACAATTTCGTATTGCTACTTTCAAAAAAATATGTTTTCCTTATTTAAACCTAAAATTGTGCGATTAAAGTTAAATGCGGAAAAATACTTTTAAAAAAAAGTGGTGTCAATTTGCATAGGCGATAATTAGATCCTAAGGAACACTGAAATTAATACTTAACTGTTTCTCTCTTTTTGAAGGAAAATGCTTTTCGATTCTGCATTTGAGATTTGCCATATTTTCAAAATCTCAATGAGCCGTATCCCCCTTCAACCCCCCCCCCCCTCTAAATTTTGTCGCTGTGGACTGATGGAATATGCCTAGACCCGACTCTTGTTATTGTTTTGTAATCTGTATTGGTGTGTGTTTATTTTCCGCAAAAACAACAACAAAAAAAACTTCAAATGTTTCTTTTTTTTTTCATTTGTAAAATGGTTAATCATTTTCTTCAACTTGTCAAATTATTGTTTTTTTTTTTTGTTTTTTTCAAATCGTGAAATAATTAAATAGCTAAGGCATTGCTGTTACATCATAAATATAGGTTTCTCAGGGTTGTTTTCCTTGGCTACCATAATTTCTGTTGAACACTAATCATCATGATAAATTTCTAAAACATTTTCAATAGAAATGTACCAGGAAGATTGTTTAGAAATAGTGGTAGCCAACAAAATGACTTATAAAAGCACAGTAAACAAGTTTTGATTACTTTAAATTTAAAAATCTTCAACTGTCGTTTACGGAAAAGATATAGAAAAAACAAAAACAGACATGCTGGATTTGTATTGAAGAAGTTGGTTGAGGCTGCAATAAGGTATGAATTAAAATTAAAACTTCCTGACTAAAAGTAATTTCTTTTAACTGTATTTAAAAACATGGGTAAAATCAAAATAGTTGAGATTAAACACAGGATAAAATATCATAGGAATATGCTGATTGCAACAAGATTCATCTATAATATCTGATTAATAATAAAAAACATATACAAATATTTTTACAAACCTTTATTTCACTCTTATGTCTTTCAAGAGTGAATGTGATTTTATAACTAATAATACTACATCAACAGATGTGTAATACATTAGTAATTTCCTGTTAAAAATCAAAGTTTGAACACTTGATGATGCTGTTCATGCTGTAAAATTACAGTGGCTAAAAAGATAAGTTTTATTTCAAACTTTAGAGTCCTCTACTTTGTACAAAAATAACAATACGGATATTTCTTATTTTCACGTTTGCAAACACAAATCCATTTTTTGTTTCGGTATTGAAGCGATTTAAAAACGATATATAGTCATTCTGAAAGATATTCTTTAACCTATTTCACGTCATTCCTTAACTAAATTAGTTTATAACAGACCAAAATATCTTATATTTATAGTTTACGGTATTTACAATTCTATAATTTTTAAAAACACAGTGCTCATATTGAAAAGGGCTACCAGATGGCGCTCGTATCAGCATATTCCCGCTGAGCATCGTTGGAGATTTATGGGATATAAGTTTTTAGCAGTTTTTAAAGCATTATAGGAATAGCCGTTTTCCACACTGTAAAAACCATGATGTTCATGGTAAAAACCCTCGCCAGCCAGTGAAACAGTTCATGCGGAAAGCAGTAGTAGCCTCCTTTCTTATCAGTTAGAAGTTCTTTGGGCAAATGGAGGATATTCCATCTACGTTATGATCACGTGGTCAAGGTAAAAACTTCTAGCGTAAAGAAGGGAAGGCTCCGTAGACATGTAGACTCCCTTCTTATCAGTTAGAAGTTCCTTGGGTAAATCACGTGACTTTTTTCAGCCTCGACCCAGATTTGGAATAAAGTCCATTACCGGTATCACGTGACTTTTTTCAGCCTCGAACCCAGATTTGGAATAAAGTCCATTCTCTACTTTCATGTTACGAGATGGCAAATCTCCGTTGGGAAAAAACAAAAAAAAAAATGCATCTGAGGGCCTGTTCAGAAGCATTTTCGCCAATCCCAACCGTTATAGCAAAAATAAGAAACTGCGCATGCGTTGGGACTTTGATTGAAATTCGCTATATCATCAGGCTAAATTGGCGATTACTTTTTGGCGCTGGAAAATATTTCAATGTCTTGTTATTGTGAAACGGTGATACAGTGTAGAGCTTGTGTAAACTTATTTGATTTGGTATTTTTAATGAATTTATCTGAACAATATACGTATATTCCTGTCAAAAGTGATAAAAATATTTTCTTAAACAGTTTTGACTCTTTTTCTTCTGTCATCAACTTTAATGTGATTTATAAATAAATAACAATATTACCTATATTAGATAATAAATTGTTATGTTTGATAATTTAACATTTTTCTCAATATCGCAACTAATTCTTGATATAATTTACAGATAATCTAAACTGGCAATTAACAACAACAACAGCAAAAATATTATTATTATTAGATTTATTTTTATTATTATTATTATTAGATTTATTATTATTACATTTACAGTGGTGTTTTAGGACTTTAGATTTTCTTATGATATTTTACTTTTTTGTGAACCTAACGACTTAAATTTCCAATATTAATTTATAGTATCTTTTAAATCTGTTTCCTGGTTTATTCATATTAAGATACTTAAATAGTTTATTGAAATATTTTATCATTACTGAATATATGTTATGTTATCGTATGTTATATTTTATATTAAATATTACCAGATATTAATATTGATGTTGTATCAATGAAGTAAAAAAGAGATACTATTTATAATAAATATTATCTATATTAGATAAATAAATTTATAATATTACAAGATATGTTATAGAGAGATATTTTATAACACATACTATGAAATATTAAAATACCATCTTAATTATATAATTATAATTTTTTAAAATATTAAAATACTATCTTAATTATATAATTATAATTTTCCTTATTAACTGTTCAATAAATTTTAAAATATTTTGGGGAAAAATGCTATTATGTAGTATTTAAATCTATATATATTTTTTATTTTAATCATTAAATGGTTTACTAAAATATTTGATCATTATTGGTATTTTTATAATGTTTATAGTATATACTTATTATCAACATTAAATATTTTCATTATAAATAAAACAGGCGTAATTCATAATAAATATTATCTTCTTTATTGACAAAAGAAGATAATATTTTATAAATAAATACAAATTATCATTAAATTTCAATGAAATATAGATATGTAAAAAATCATTTATTGAAATATATGGATAGTATTACATTACTAATATAATAATAATAATTTGATAATAATCTAAGTATTAATATTGTTGTATCATTATATTTTTAATAATTTGTTATTATCAAACCAATTACCGATAAATTACAGTGACATGTTTAATTTTATAATATAATAATAACAATCATTTGATAATTATAAATTACAAAATATAATAATTTATCTTTATCAAATGATCTATATTCAATATTTTATTATTTTATATTCAAGTGTGCTATAAATATTTAAAAATTGTATGAAAATTACATAATAATATACTATCAATATAAATCTAATTAGCTATTTGGAATATCTAAACATTGCTTATTTATTAATTATAAATAATTAATTATCTAATTAATGTGTATTGTAACTTAATTTGATAATAGTATAACTAAAATGAACTCTATTTTAAATTAAAAAAAAAAAAAACTCTTAATAATAATCTATATCTTTGCAAAGTAATTTTTATTTTTTGATAAATGTATAATGTTACATAATATTAAGATACAATTATAATATGGAGTGAAATAAAAGAGAAAGACCACCGATATAAGATAAGACTACTATTTATTTGAATGTATCCCTAAAAACAGATTCATATAAATTCTTTATTAATTTTTATACACCATATTTATAATGTGACAAAAACATATATCATGTTAATCATTAACTAAAAAAAATCTAAAGAAGTATAAATGCTATTGATGTTTGTTCAAATAATATCATCCTCCTCCCCCCTCCCCGCTCCACACACACTCAAAAAGCAAAGAGGAATAGTTAAAATAAAAATATTTAAAGAATTAAAATAAATATATTTTATCATTAAAAAGTTAAATAAGATCAAAACTGAATAATATACATTCATAAAGAGTGAAAAAAAAATTACTGTACTGCCATCTATGTCCAGTGATTTAAAGAAATTGGTTATTAAAAAAAATTATAATTATCTGAATAGATAGCTTTTAATTGCTTATAACTGAATAATAATAATAAAAAAAACAGTTCCAAGAAGTTGTATTTAAAAAGGAAGGCCATAGTAATGATATTCAATAAAAAATATATTTAATATTTAGTAAAATTACGTAAATTAGAATATAATGTAAAAAAATAATAATACATTATTAAATTTGTAAAAATCATAAGCTATTACATTTAAATTTATATGCACTTCTTAAAATAAATTAATAATGTTTCTTTTAAAATATACTATTTTGGCAGCAGAACATACAAGATTTAAAAAAAATATTTTTTCAACTTTATGCTAAAAAAATAAATATATAAAGTAAAAATAAAAATAAGATAATCATTCTTCATATTATTAAGTGTGGAAAGGAATAATATATATATATATATATATTTGCAGCTACATTTTTATTAGTAATCCGTTTAAATTACTCATTGATAAGCTCATTTGCAAAATTTTACTCTTTATTTGCTGAGTAATAAATAATTTCCTAATTACGTTAGTGTTAAATATTTTAAGAAAATCACATGAAGCTATTTCTAAAGGAGTGTTGTTTGTCAATAAAAATAAGATAATAATGTCATTAACATAATAAATTACAAAACAAATGAAAATAGAATATTAAATAAAGTTGTGTGTTCAATAAAAGAATTATATTAAATAATATGCGGTTCCTTCTGTTAAAATTAATAAAACTTTACATGAACTTTCACCAAATTACCTTCAATTAGTTAAAAATATATTTTGCAGGTGATTTAAAGTAACTAAACAATAAGAGTAAAAATATGTAATTGATAGTAGAGGTATTTTTATTTATTTTAAGCCATTGGCTTACTACGACATTCACAGAAAGTTTTGCTAATCAATTGAAAAAAAAATGGAATAAATATTGATGGAATGAAAATGTCAGGCCTGATATGATAAAAGCGCCAAGCTGGTAACCTTGTACTTACATGTTTTCTAGTAGTCCCCACGCATGCGCCGTTTCTCATTTTTGCGATAACGGTTGGGATCGGCGAAAATAAGTAGGCTCCTAATTCCATTGTTCTTTCGGGAAAGTTTTGACTCCAACATCTTTTGCTTTCATTGCCAAAAGTGTGCCGTCGTGTGCCGTATTTTGGCGGTAATCCCTTTATTGGCAAAGCAAAAGTGCGGTCAACTCAAGACAAACGCTGACAGACGATGTTTCAGTGGGAATCTGGAGAGAAATTCCGAGGAGAAAAACCGGTTTGGCGTGCTAAATCTGCCTTCCATCACGTGATGGAGGGCAGAGATGTAGGAGACAAGAAAGGGTTGCCGATTTGGAGTCTACTTATATTAGAAGTCTGTGGTTCAGAAGTGCAGCTCACGCCACGCGTGTGCTGAGAAGTTTTTGCCATGGAGTAGGTCTTAACGAAGAAAGGAATTTTCAATTATTTCATTATTTGTATGGTTCAAAACAGGTAAAACCAACGACTATATTTCTTTATCTTTCCAAAACATGGTTCTCGTAATAGGAATACATGCCTATGTTCACTCAGATAAAATTCAAAATATTCGGGAAAAGAGTCACGTGACCTATTTTATCCACTTCAGCCTGATCAGCATTGTCAATCGTATACAGACTTCGCGCAAGCTACCCCCCAAAAATTATGTGGTCGATTTGATCACGTGATTGTGCGTTTTGTGCTTATGTTTCGTTGGTTATGCTTTGTTTGGTAGGTTGATTGATACAATTTAACAATTCAATTGGAGATCTAAATATTTTAACAATTTTCTTTTTAAACAGATAGAATGCTGTTAATAAACCAAAATTGTGATATCTACATATTACAAAATTTTGAAATTTGCACTGTTAGTTAGACAATTTTTCAGAGAAGGTTTTAGTATATATATTTCTTATTTTATCATTGCCGTGTGGATTAATACCGTGTGGATAACAGACCAAAATACATCATAAAACATGAGAAACAAATGACACTCAAAATCACGTTAGTATAAGCAAAATACTTAATTATACTTTAAGAAAAAATTTATAAGCATTCTAATAATATTTTATTCACTACAAAACTAGGCGGCAAACCCCATATATTTTATCTCGTTAAAAAAGAAATTAAATATTGTGCAGATATTTTTAGTTAAAATAATATACATCTATTACATTTTATTTTTATAATATTTTCATGCTGATTTTAACACCATAAAATATGATTAGCACCCTAATCTCGATAAAAATTCATTCCTAAAATACTCAAAAAGAAAAAAGAAAGAAAAACATCAAGAAATTACCCTACGCTCAAACGGAAATTTTCGCACAATACTTATTTTTTCATTTGCTTAATATGTTTATATACCCTATATATACATATATATCACTTTGAAACGAAACTTTGAATATTAAAAGGCGTTCAAATCTAAAACTTTCATCGAGAAATACCTCATTTTCTCGTATTTAAATAAGCATTTTATTATTATAATAGAAATCCATGTGCCTCTGTATTATTAATATAAAAATTTATCTTTATCAAAATTACCTTATTTTATATGAAAGATATAAAGCAATCAATAAAAAAAAAAATCACGAATACAATTTGGGACGCGAAAGATTCGAACTCATAACCCATAGTCTCGAATTCAATGCTCTATCCATTCAGCCGTCTAGCTTGCACTTCACTTGCAGCAGATTATCTTTATAATTAGCACTATAAGGAAAGGGCGTGTTTACAAACAAACACTTCCGTCAATCAATCTACAACTACATTTTTGTCAAAGCGATCATTGCAGGAATCGTCTTGGCGACGTAGGCCAATCGTATCATAGACCTGTTAAACGTAAACCAGTCAAATTTCCTGAGCTCATGCGTACAGTAGGAGTCACAAGGAACGGACAGGTTTTTCTTGCTGATCCACAGTAATGGAAGACATCCCAAATATGAGTTCGAGGCTGAAAAAAGTCCGTGATACCGGTAATGGAGGATATTCCAAATATGGGTTCGAGGCTGAAAAAGGTCACGTGATACCGGTAATTTACCCAAGGAACTTCTAACTGATAAGAAGGGAAGATACTACTGCTTTGCCTCATAAGTTGTTTCGTTGGCTAACAGAGATTTACATTACACGTCTACGGAGCCTTCCCTTCTTTACGCTAGAAGCGCCTTGACCACGTGATGAAAACGGAGATGGAATATCCTCCATTTACCCAAAGAACTTCTAACTGATAAGAAGGGAAGATACTACTGCTTTACCTCATGAGCTGTTTCATTGGCTAGCGGGGATTTACATTACACGTCTACGGAGCCTTCCCTTCTTTACGCTAGAAGTTTTTACTTTGACCACATGATCAAAACGGAGATGGAATATCTCCATTCGACCAACAGTGACGTCACTGAATATTTATTCCATTCACGATAAAGAACCACTCCATGTTCCTGTCTCCTGAGCTCGCGTGAGCGGCGCACCTGCATCTTGAACACACCCCAAGCCATGACTTGTTAAATTTTAGTTTATAAGTCTGGCAACAGACTACGCTCTTGCAGATGCGGTTTGTTTGTGTTTGTACAGTGAAACTCGTTTAAGATACGAATCAAGGGATCGGGAGCATTTCGTATCTTAAGCGGGATCGTATCTTATCCGGATTTCATAGAGTCTCGAGTAATAATGCATATAAAGCCAGCGCGCATTGTTATTAACGTATTTTAGTCATTTATAACTTTCATTTTATCCATTTTTAACGATTTTTAGATATTCTAGGAAATTTGAGTTTAAGATTTTGAAATAAAGAATAACTTTATTGTACTCCAAAATTTTATTGGGTCACCGTTTGTACAATAACAAAATTAAAATGCCTTTATGCAATACTCTCAGCCAAAATTAAAAAAAAAAGACAATAAAACGAAATTTTTGTTAATCTTTAGAAAACAGAAACTAACAAAATTAAAGTACGTGAGGTAGTTTTAGTTTGTTGAAGAAAAGTCATTTACCTTGGTTTGGTGAAAATCGAGATGGAATTGTGGTGGTCGAGATTTTATCACGAAGTTTTCTGCCTTGTTGATGTGGTAGAAAAAATCTTCTACGGACGGACCAGCATCCATCGAAGAGACGTACAATCGAAGTAAAGTGAACCAGCTCATTAGAGATGCGAATGATGGTATGGCTGGTACACCCGTTTCTTCATCCGCGTCGTCTTCTGCTTCTTCTGATGGCCTAGGTTCATCGGAACTTTTGACATCCGCGATTATATTCGCGATAGAACAAACTTCACTGTAGGCCTCCCCACCTAGCAGAACCTGTTACAGCCTGATCGTCAATTTTGTCAAACGAGTCCCACTCTTTGCATTTTTCTTGATCCTGCTCCTCTTCTACAATGTCAACGTTTTACAAAATGCCGTCGACGTTAAAGACTTTACAAGAGCAGTTCTCAATTATAGTTGATGTTACGTCTTCCCAGGACGCACTCAGGAAATGCATGGCGTATAAGAAGTTAATAGGTTTACAAGTTGGGCAGAACAGGTCCTTTTCGCGATGATCTATTTGGTGTAGATGACGTACAACGAAACGACTTTTGTATTTCACACTGAGAACATAAATTATGCCTTCATCCATGGATTGAACCACGCCAGCGCATTGAGTGGTGAAATGACTAGTTCGATATTTTGTAAGTTGGGGATATCCTTGGGATGGACGAGACAGTTGTCGGTGAGACACAATACTTTCCCAGCCTCCTTTTTCATTCGTTCATCGAACTTTCTGATCCACTTAACGAATATATCGTTTGTCATTCATGCTTTGCCTTGAATTTCATAATCACAGGGCTGATTTTTATCATTTTAAAACAACGAAGATTCCGCGACTTGCCGATGATGAGGGATTTTAATTTATCCATTCCGCTCATATCTGATCTAATGAGAACAGTGATACGTCGTTTGCTCAGTTTGTCACCATAATATTTCTCACCCTTAAATGCCATTGTTTTATCAGGCATTAATTTAAAAAAAGCCCATCTCGTCGACATTGTAAATATCACATATTGAGTACTTTTTCAATAGCGGTGAGAGCACGTTATTTTTCCAACAACTGACATCATCTACATTCACAGCTGTCGACTCTCCGCATACCTTCCTATTAAACTATGCCTTATCTTTGTCTGAAGCGGTCTAGCCAAACGTTGATAGGAGTGAAATCCACTCCAAGACGTATAGCTATTTCGCAGGCCAATGGACAATCTGTTAGTTGGTATGTTCGTCGATCGGTTTTGGGTGAACCACTCAAATAAAATCTTCTCCAATTATTCGTCTGCCACATTAATATTCTTTCTGCCATAGCCTCCAGCTAATGCACTATTTTCCAGTTTCTGTCTATTTTGTAACAGAGCTCGAAGCGTTGACTCGTGTATTCCCTCAGATTTGGCAAAGACAGTCTTACTTATCACATTCTCGGGGCGTCGTATTTCCTTAAGACATCCAATTTTTCAGTCAAAGAAAGCGCCTTTCTCTTTACTTTAACTCCTTAATTCTCGCTTCCGTCATATTCACGGGCTGTGTCTTTTACTCAGATTGTTTGATTCCCACCAGTTTTATAAAATAGTGAAAATGGTTACATTTTACTATCGTTTTACCTGTCATTAAATAAGGTGAATATTTCTTTTTCATAAAAGTGGTGCCAATAAGTAATTTGAATTTTTAAACCGTAATTTAATTCGAGCATTAAGGGGTTAAGTATTACATAAGCCCCATTTCGTATATTAAGCGGGTTTCTTGACATCAAGGGACAAATTTTCTTCGTATATTAAGCGGGATCGTATCTTATGCGTACGCATATTAAGCAGGTAATTTTACACAGGTTTAATAGGCATTTTTTAAGGGACCGAAGATAATTCGTATCTTAAGCGGGATCGTATCTTAAGCGGGCGTATCTTAAACGAGTTTCACTGTATTTTGATTTTAGCCGTCATGCTTTGTGTAAAACTCCCAGGATGTATTTTCTCTTGTGCTATTTTCATGGTTAATATTTCCTTGTGCTGTCTTGTCTCTGACTTATAAGCGGGCTCTCATCTCAAGCACACAAGTCATATGTTTGTTGTTCAATAAATAAATCGTACGTAGATTAGATTTTAGCATAAGGTTCGGTGAAGTAAGAAGTTAATATTTTAAAGTTACAGTGTTTTTATTATAAATAGTGTTTTTATTATAGGCTTTTCATTTATAAGTTTTTGTATTTTGTTTAGTTTTATGCATGACATTACTTCTTGTTACAGTGATAAAACGCCTTTGTTCTCATAGAAGTACCAATTGTTTGTAATTCTATGTTTGTTCTAGACCTTTTATGGCAGTGTCAGTCTTAGTAGATAACAAACAGTTATGCGTTTTGATCCTTTTGAGGAACATTAACCATATTTACTGCTGCCGTGGGAGTTAAGAATGCTAATATTGAGA